>OZ034969.1:27182468-27682468 GCA_964030785.1 Siderastrea siderea
GCTTTAATGAGAACTGTTGGGAAATCCCTCTTATCTATCTTAGGGCGAACTGGCAATGGACTCTCGAAAAGAAAAAACAATCAGAAAACTGCGCGGAGAGAGGCGAGAACCAAGAGCAAACTGAAATGACATGTGTCAACTCTCGTTATAATGGACACCATCGGGACCAAGATTTGGTGTCCTTACTAGAGAAAGTCCGTGATAGCGGGAGTTTTGTTCAGTAATTTCTTACTGTGCGGGACTTCAGCTGCTGTCCGTAATAGCGAGGTGTCCGGAAGGCGAGAATGCCAAGTGAGCTGCAAAGATGCATCACGGTAGTAAGAGGTGCAGGCCAAAACACTGTGCCAACACTACGTACTTTGAGTTAATTTCCTGTCTGCATGGTATCCATGCCATTGTTGTATTTGTTGTTTTTCTTATGTTAGCTGGTCTTGTGGAAAGCACGTTAGAGCGCATAAAGCATCTTCATGTACAGCTAAACATGAACTCACTACAGCTTGGAAAAGGATCTTCGTGGAAAAAGAAGGTACCGGTTGTTCCCGATTATATTGTTCTGTGTGGTAACATGGACGTGTCGTTCGGAGCGCGAGTACAAAATTAAGTACGAGCCAATCTCGTTCCCGGAACCCGCGTGCTTAAGAATAATAATAATAATAATAATAATAATAATAATAATAATAATAATAATAATAATAATAATAATAATAAAAATAATAACTTTAATTAGCACCAAGAAAGGGTAGTCAGCGTTGTCTCTGCTTATAGCGTGCGCAAGCTCTGGAGAGGCCATTGATTACGAGCACGACTTTTTAAATCTATTGTGCCTGCTTAGCTTAGACATATGTCGAACAATCTCATTCCTTAAGCTTCCTTTCTCTGCTAGTGAGCAACAGGCAGGAGCAATAATAGCTGGAAAAGTCACAAGTTTAAATACTGGCTGTTCTCGTACTTGTAAGGCCGAGGACCCTACATTAACAAGCGATCCTCTTACAGAGTACTCGTAGTTGGGATGTGCTAAAAACTTGCCAAGCAAGGCTTAAGGGTGGCTGATGGGGAATAGTCGGTGGCTCGCATTCTGTCATGATGCGCTAACCAGCCGCCACAGTTCGTCTGAGAAACAAGCTACTCAAAGTATTGCATCTATTAAATGCGTAGATCAAATAAACTTTGTACCTCTAAGTTGTTTTATACTATTTCAGTACACTCCCACTCTCTAACACGCATGGGAAACCAAAAATTGGTGGAGATAACGGGAGTTGGAGATAGCCGATAGTAAATAATTGAATACCATCAACCAAGGAAAAGCAATCCCAGTTCGAGCGGGGTATTTGAGATAGCCGGGGTTTGAGATGGCGGAGGACTACTCAATTTGCTGCTTCTGATTTTACTCACTTTTTAAAATTGTGTTTATAATTTCTTTCCAGGAAGATCCGTTGGTAACTGAGCTCATCAAAGTGTTGCAACTTTTGAGAAACTTTATTCATTGTAGCTCACCAGTCAAGGTATCTATCATTTGCGCAAACATATCAGTACTCATTTATCGTGTGAGTTAAAGTAGTATACATGTCTTCATAGCAGTATATTTCTGTAAGGTTACTTGCCTTCAAAACGATGAGAGGCGGAAAATTTGCTTGTGCGAAAATTTGCTCTTGTTTGCATAACTCAGCGTATATTTGCTGCATTAATTGTTATATTTTTACGTAAATATTAAAGACTAACTTAAGAAACCTCGACATTTCATTTCGACGTCGTCATGACGCCTTATCAAGAGAAAGATAATTATTCTAAGATTGCGAGAAGACCTAATGGTGTCATGACGACGTCGAAACGTCGAGGTTTCTTGAGTTTGTCTTTAATGTTTACTTGCCTCTGCTTCAGCAAGTCTCTTGATTAAGATTTTTTACATAAATGTGCACAAATTTGCGTGATTTTCAAGAAATTTGTTGAATACGAATCAACGGGCTTTAAAACTGGGACACTGCTACTGGAACGAATTAGACAGAAACTACCCGCTGTACTGTGTTTCTTTCCCCTAATAGGCTTCTTGCTTGGAGAGCGGTATTGTTGATGTGCTGCACAAACTCTGGTCCTGGTGCGCTGTTGAGACGCCTCTTCTCATTGAGGTTTTGCGCCTTTTATCTTCACTAACGGCTCAGTTCCCAAAAGGTGGGTGGTTCGTTGGTTTTTGTATATTTTAATCCGTAACAGTGGAAGTGCCGTTGTTGGAGTATGAAGCTATGAGCATGTTAAGCGAGAAACTTAAGCTGGATTCAAGTCACGCATTCTACCCTATTTCCATGCCATTTCGCTGCTGTTCTAGCCCGTGTACTCTCAGACGACCTTGCACGTCATGATCCGTTTTTCGTTTATCTCTTCCGGTTTAATTTTCATCCGATGTCACGGAGATGTCACATCTAAGGTGTAATGCAGTTGATTGTTGGTAACTAGAACCGTGAGGCGAAACACAATTCTCTTCCAGTTAGCGATAGTTCAGTCGAGCTATTGGGGATTAAATTTCTATAAAAGGGAAGAGGGATTCATCAGATATCTGTATGTAAAGGGAAGGAGGGGTTATACCGGACTCGGGTCATTGAGCGTTAAAGTTGTCGCTCTCAAAGAAGAACTGGTATATTCCGTTCTTTTTTGTTTTCGTGTTTGCAGCGTCAGCTTTTATCGCTGGCAGCTCTGGTGTGCCAGGCAGTGTGAGCCGCGCTGTTCAGAGTGGAAGTACATTTCTGCACAGTTTGATCAAACTGACCAATAAAACCAACAGCAAGCTTCAGAGCAGCTCCAGCACAGAACTTGATTCACACCTTGCTGTGTTCAGGGCCCTGTTCAACCTACTAAGTAACCTGGCCTTGAGCGCTGAATGCAGAGGAGTCATATGGAAGGTGGGTCTGAGGACAGATCACAAGACTATAGTTTCTGGTTTGGCCTTCCGTCAGAAACAGAGATTTGCAAAGTTGACGTCGAAACAGGTCGCTACCAGTCTTCTTTCGAGTTTTCCGATTTTTGTGGTATTTTTAAACGCAAATTTTGTCGCGCTCAAGCTCGCGATGAAAATCGCAAGGGTAAACTAACGGCGATTTGTCGCCGCGGTATCAGGTTTTGAACATGTTCGACACTTGATGCAACTTGGTGACGATTTTTGGGGAATTGCGGAAAATATGTCGTACTCGAATCGTAGAGAAATGGCAACGAAATCGCTTCTAGTTTACGTTTGTAACAAAAGTTGCATTGGAGAGCGATACAAAAATCGCATAGAAAATGTGTAAACGGGCCTTAAAAGAAAATTGTGTCACTGATGTTTTAGAGTATTTCCAGTCTATCTGAGGATTTTCGTTATCTTAAACTTCACAGACAAACTTTCTCCAGCCCTTCTCCTCGTTAAAGCCTCTAAAAAGTGGCACCCATCCCAAACGAAGATCGATAACCCGAGGCGTCACACTTTGCTGGCTTGGTTTACTGGTGAGCGTGACGTTCTTCACCGATGGACAGCAGGGTGTGGTCAAGACTCCTGGGGTAGTAGAGGTATTGTTAGAACTGAGTGGAGCTCAGAATAAGCAGCTAAAGGAAAGGGCCATACTTGTGCTGAGGAATTTGTGCTTCCACGGCGCCAGCAAGCCGGTTCTTTTGGTAAACGGTGAGTGGAGAAACCAGTGTGTCTAACATCTACTTATCAAGGGGCTTGGACCCTTAGTAGGAGCTTCGGGGACTTAAGTAAGTAAGATGTATGAAATAAATGTGTTGAAAAATCGTCTGATGACGCCATGAAGAATTTGTTTCTTAAATCAAATACAGATCTTGAATCTGCTCGACCAATTACTCTGGACATCGACAGTCTTCACTTAAAAGAAATGCCATTTGAGTCAGCTCTCATTTCCACATGTTATTTAGTCTATAAAAGCCAGCCAAAACGAGGTTTCACTTCACGACCTCTGCTATACCAGTGAGTTGCTCTAAAGAATGAGCAATGAATCAACCCATGGCAATGGGAGCAGGTCAATTGCTCGAAAATCTTGAAAAATATCGGGTATTATGATTAAGGTCGGATAGCTTGGGCGACCTTCGGTTAACCTCTTCAGCTTTCTGGTGATTTCGAAAACAATAATGATAATAATAATAATAATAATAATAATAATAATAATAATAATAATAAATAATAATAATAATAATAATAATAATAGTGATGATGATGATGATGATGATGATGATGATGATGATAATAGTAATAATTTATTACTTATAGGGCGCAAATGTGGATATGATCAAATACTTTGGTAACAAGTAACCAAAGTATAATGACAAGGAGAAATGACTGATAAAATACTAATTTACATAGTATGAAATATATAGAAAGATGGTGACCATCTTTCTTTATCACCTATAGGGTACTTCGACATTGCTGATCCTAACAGTATGCAGGACGCGTGTCACCACGAACTCAATAAATATGACTTATGCTTGCCACGAGTCTCCCAGTAGCTCAGTGATTAGAGCGTCCGACCGGTGTACGGAAGGTCATGGGTTCGATTCCCGTCAGGGACTCAGATTTTTTCTTTGTCCCACGCTCGCAACTTGCTGAATATTCCATCTTTTCTTATGAAATATATAGTTATGATGCTAAATACAAAAATAGTAATGTACTAATAGCCTACCTACTGCAGGCAAACGCCTTTCTAAAAAGCTATGTCTTTACTGACATTGAAATGTCTCGGTGCTTTAAGGGCTGAGTGAGCGTTGGATTCCTGGAATCGGTGACAACGTTTCGTTGTCCTTACTGTTCTCTCGTGATTTTTATTTTCAGAGAAACTGCTTTCTCTTCTTGTGGATTTTACTACCGAGAATTCCACTTATTTTAGAGCGCTATCTCTCTCGGCCTTGTGCTCGCTGCTTCACAACTGTCAAAAGGTAGGCTTTCTTTATCGAGATACTACTGTCAAGAATAAGCGGATTATTTGCTGCAAGTGATTGTATTACGGACTGGTACAGCACTAAGCAGATCTACTTCCTTCTGCTTTACAGGCCAAAGTTTCCTTAAAGAAGACAGGAATATTGAATAAACTTGACGAAATAAAGTTGCTGTCAGGTTCGTTACAATTTTTATGTATCTGCAATTTTGCCTGTTTTCTTTTAGTGGACCATTGTAACTGAAATAACAACCACGTCTACCTAGACGCGGACACGTGGTAAATACATTGTGGCGAATTTTGGGCGCAATACCAAATCAAATGGTGATACCTTGCAGAAGCGTAACACGGTAAAATTCTGGGCGCAGTTCGAAATCAAAATCGTGTTGCACTTATGCAACGTGACACTAAGCAATATCAGTGATGGTCTCACGGTCTAGTGCAGTATAACTACGCATAATTTTGTAAGATTATAGCAACTATTTCAACAATGCTTGCACAATGTGTCTGGGTCATTTGTGCAGCATAGAACGCAAACTCGTTCCCAGGTTCTCTCTTCATTTCTCTTTGGAATAAGAGATAGACCTTGTTCTGATCTGTTTTCGTGTCCCTTGGATGGGTCTTCTGATGGGGGCGGGATGAAGGGACATGCCAGGGACGAGGGTGCCATGGACGAAAATTTGGTACCGTGTACAGCGAAATATGGTCTTACAAGTTTCTTGGTTACTGTATTACCATCATGGAAAAGCTAGAACATTATAATGTCCCCTCGGCGTAAACGTACGCGTACGTTCTCGTTTTATACAGACAGGCCGTTCGTCAAGAATTCATATCAGATATTTTCCTGCCTTCTGTGATCTAACTGGCTTATTATTATTATTATTATTATTATTATTATTATTATTATTATTATTATTATTATTATTATTATTATTATTATTATTACAAGTACATATTTTCACCCCTCTTTATCGGCTGTTTATTTCAGGTGGTGAGCAACCTACTATGGAAGACAAGTACAGCAAAATGTGCCACGAAAATATCAGCGTCTTACAAAAAATGTTCTCGGAACAAAAATGACTGTATTTCCCGTGTTTCACATCGTTATTTGCTTTGTATATAGGTGTTTGTCCTTGAATTAAGTATGATCAGAGAGACGTGCTTGCAGTTGCGGAGATTAATGGTGCAAAACTGTAAGACTTGCCCTTAACCCTCACTAAAGAACTTCAGAGTCGAAAAGAATGGCTGGTGCAGTATTCTGGTTTGCCCTGTAATTCATTCATGCAAATTTATGCAAACGTTGAAAATTTATTGGAAATTATGACAAAGGTATGTAAATACATGCAGATTTGTCAGTTATGGGGCGGAAATTTCTCGTCCTCTGACTGTTTTGGATGAGCGACAACTCAGCTGTTCTTGTGTTTCACCGTTTAGTCAGAACATTTTAGCCGCAAGAATAGACTTGATGATCAGACAAGTTTTAATCATAAAGGAGAATCCTCTCTTCTCTGCAGAGGCTCAAGGAGAAGTTTGGGAAGGCGGGCCGGCTAAGCGAAGTGAGTGCAGGCGTAAAAAACGTATGAGGGCGGTTCTCGATCGTGTTTCTTGCGTCTGCACTCGCCTTGTACAGCGGATCCATCTCAACGCCCAGTAATACTTCATTTATGGTAATTGTAATGTACTATATATGAAGTACCCACCTATCTCCCCACCCAACCTGTGCGAAGGAGAGAGGAAAATCAAGATACGTAGATCTCTAGGGGTAGTGGTTAGTTAGCTAGCTAAAAGACATTGTTTATTACTATGTACACATGGATGATGAAAACTTTCAGAGAAGACTACAAAGAAACCAAACCCGACATCGTGAAACATTTATCGGTTCAGCGCTGTAAATAAATGCACACTGTCTGGAAAGACAAAGTCCAGTCTCTAAAACTGCCATATTAAGTAGAGAATTGTCCATCCTTGCCACTTAATTCTTCGTTTTCAAAGGTCCTTTTTCTCGCTAGCCAAGGAATTAGATGCTTTGTTAGGTAAGAGTACTTGAAGAGTTTCTATTCTTTGTTCTCGACTTAAGATTAGCGCGAGCATTCCAAACGTTTCCAGGCCAGGAAACGTCGTAAAATTGGGTCCATAAAATTTACAATATCCCCGGGCCGAAAACCGCACAGCATTCAGTTCATGGAGACGCGAAGTCCTCGTGAAAGGCCTCTTCTTCTCCTGACGGAATATACCAAAAGCTCTTGCGTTAACACTGTAAAATTGTCCGTCAGTGCTGTAGAATTGACCTCGCTGTTGTCGGGTCAATTTTAACACAACATTGATTCGCTGAAGTTGATTCCTTTACAACAGCATCAACGTTCGGTGGGGACCTCCGGGAATCCATGTCGTCGGGACAGTCAGGGAGGGGAGGGAAGAGAATGTCACGTGTACAGTCGAATAAGATGGTCAGCACCAGCAGTGAAGATCCACGGCTGACTTGGATGAAACTGACAATCCAGTACACCTGCAATGGACGAATGAAATTATATGAAATTACTAAGAGGAAACGGGATTCCAAGGCACATTGGTTGCTTTCAAGACTGCAACCTGAGAAAAGCCGAGGTCCTCTTATTCTTCTCACTGTTTTTCTTATACCTCTCTCTTTCACTTAACGATTGCGAACGGAAAGAAAATTCTATGATAAACGTTAGACTCGTACCCAGTCGCCACTTATTTATTCCTTTTCGCATTGGAAAATGGTAAGGCGATCAATGCGCGCAAAGCCTTTTGGGAAGGAGGGAGTTTCTTTCGTCCTTCCCTTGATGCATCGCGAACTCATCAAATCCTACCCATAAACTGCAGCGCGGACAAGAGAAGCGTCTGGGTAAACGTGTAAATCACGCTACTTTTTACGCGTGCCAAAACTTTTAAGACTCCGCTGCATAAAACAACAAACAAACACCACGTAGTGAAATATGAAATGTACGTTCTAGACTCCATTCAGGGAATAGACTCCAGGGATGTCAGTCAACCTACCTAATTCACCTTGTACCTTGTGACCTTTTAGGACTTTGACGGGAACAATCAGTGGGTTCTGCATCAAATCACTGGAAAGAAGGACAGAGTATTTGTCGGAGTACCAAGTAAATACATGCAGTCCATTACCACCATACACGCATTTATGAGATGCAGAAATAACGTACGCTTTGTTTAGCGTTTGTTCGCGCTTTGGTCGCTTTCTGCCTGCGCGTACGTTGAAACAAAAGCAGAAGAACGTGAGGATGGGGGAGGGGACACTCGTACACCAGCGTCAAATCCCCCCTGCCTCGCCCCAAAGCGCCATCGCAATTTTTCAGTAAACAGCGGGAAAACAGGGGTTTGGGGTGTTATGGGATGGATACAAATCGGTATCAGTCCCACAAGTCCAGGCGCACCGTACTGGATTGAGGAATGAAGAAATTGTGTAGCATATCTGTCAAAATGATAACTTGAAAGTTTGTTCTATGGGCGCTGGAATAAAAGTTCCAAAGAACCAAAGCGCCGTTCTTTCATTCCAGCGCCCATAGAACAAACTTTCAAGTTAACATTGGATCAAGGAATATCGCCTGGGCACAAGGCAGGAGGTCTCTTTTGTCGTCATGACGGAATGTCCTTGCAAGACGCAACCAACTTTCATCAGCTGCTGCTATCTGTGTTGAACAGAGTGCATAGGAACGTCTGTTGTATACGCCCATGTTCAAGACTAATTCTCATTTCCAGCTCTCCATACAGTGGTACCTCTCCTCACACCTCAAAAATACATTTCTAAAACGGACATCCCCTTTACAACGGGCCGTTAAGGCCCAGAAAAATCCCCTTACATTGTCTTGAACAAACAACTGTTAATAAAGGATCAGCTCTATGGAAATGTACTCAGTTTTGAAGCCTTTTATCAAATATTCTTCCAACATCCTTCAATGATGCAGCAAACCTTCAACATAATTCAAGAGCTTTTATTTTAACTTACTTGAATATTCTTCCATGGCATACTATAACCGTTCCGTCATCACTAGCAGACGCAAACAGAGGATAGTGACGATGGAAGGCCACTTGTCGTAACGCTTTCTTGTGACTCCTAATGGATTTTAAGGACAAAATTTACTCGATGCCAGAGACAATGACACTCAATATAAAGATTATGTAACAGTAGGCAACGTTTCGGGCAACCTGTCACGCAACGTACAGGTTTAAGCTCTGGCGGCATATGTTCCCCAAACATTGCCTGCCGTGTAAGACCGCCTTATTAACATGAATAGTTCTCAGCGTTTTAAACTTCTCGAAGCCACAACTGCTTGATCACTGACCTTAGCGTCTTGTATGGCTTGGTGGATAAGTCCATATCAAACCAGCATAATCGACGATCATAGCTTCCCACAATCAGGTTATCACCTAAGAAAAACGTAAAATAGGGTCACTGGTATTAGTAAGCGAATGTTCTACACCGTGATACGGATTTAAGTTTGCGTGATGGACCTTTGTAAATTGTGATGGAACTTCTCTGACACAATTCTACCAAACAAGCACACTTTTCAAAGACTTTTCGAAAATAACTTTTCCTTTCACAGGGGTATGAAGTAAACAACTATTGCAGAAGTCAGTTTCCTCAACTTTTTTTCTAGCCACAAAAGCCATATTAAGTCGGATTCTCATTTGCATTACAATACAATCGAATGTGAACTCGAGGCAATTTCGAGTAATCTTGCAGTTTCTTCCTGAAATTGCCGCAAGTGCAAACGAGGAAAGAAAACGGCTATTTCGGAAGCACCACTAGGCAACTGAAAACACGACTTTCACAAGCAAATCCCCTAAGGCCTATAGAGGCATTAGAAATTCGTTTTCAAGTGGAATTCGCTCCATACCTAGCTTTGTTAAGATGACCAGGCCCTCAAGTCACTAACGCTCTTCGATCCTGGTATCTCGAACCACATCGTACACGAAGCTAGTCTGAAACCAGTGGTTTCTTGCCAAACATTGGCCAAACAGCCTTAAGACTAGTGGTAACTTCGTTCTACGGGGCCCATTACATAGCAAATTTCAGCCCGGGCTGAAATTTTCTTGCGATTACATGGCGAATTTCAGCCCGGGTGCAATGCTTAAAATTGGGCGGAAAAAGTTTGCAGGAAAGCGTCTTACATTCACAACTCAAGCGGTACGCATGCCCAGTTCATATTTCAGCCTGGGCTGAAACTCTCCTCTTGTAATCGCAAACGTCTATTTAAGAAGATTTGTTCAGGAAGCCGAGCTGAAATCTCAGCCCGGCTAACCGGGCTGAAATTAGTCATCAGTGTAATCGGCCCCTAAGCGGCTCTCTTCTCTTCCCCCGCCTGGAGAGCTGGAGCCTCACCCTGGGAAGGAGGTTGACCCTGACTTTAATACGAGAATGTATTTGCGAAACAGCAGTTTACAAGCTCTAAATCAGCTCTAAACTGACCACTTCTAACTGGTCTATCGATCCCGTTTGCCGTCATCACACTTTGTGGTTTCCTCTACTTACCTTTGGAATGAACAGCCATGCTTGAAATCCACTTCACATTCGAAACAAGTTTCTTTGTCAGCTCTTGCTTGGTCAGATTATAAACTCGGATAAAACGTTGTGTCTAATAAACAGGAGAAAATACGAGAAGACACAAGACAATTTTCAGATACACTTCTTGAAGAATAACTTACGGCAAGAGAAAATAAGGGGACAGAGAGGGACACTGCCAGACCAGGCTTTGGGATATGTCAAGTTCGGAAAAGTTATTTTTAGACGGCCATTTGCAACGGAAGTCTGAATTCAGGACGTCCACATAAAGGCAACCTCGATCTGTTGTTTGAAGTACCATTCAAAATTTTGCTTGTAATGGCGGACCAAGTGGTCTTACGTTTTGTCGATGAAAACGACTTCGAAAAACAAGGGAAATGGTATTGATGCGGACGTTTAGGGAAACAGGCTTCCGTTCAAAAGCCAGTCTATAAATAACTTTTGTGGAATTGACATATCCCAGCCAACGCCCTCAGAATCCCTCTCTGTCCCCTTATTTTCTCTTGCTTACGGGTAAAAATCTATTCTACAGTTTGTTGCAACAGATGTACAGGTACATGTAAATGGTATTATTAAACGAGTGAAAATTTTCGAAAGACTGCATTTATCGGTAAAAGTTGCGCAGTGTACTTACAGCTACAAACAGGAACGGTCTTGTTGGGTGAAACAGCACGCGTTGGATGAGACCTTTGGCTTTCTTGAAGGGACACTGGTACGTGGAAGGAAAATAACTTAGTTGAGATAATTACAGTTGTTTTAGAAAGACTGTCGACCCAAAATCGCTTTAGCTTTTCTAGTGAGCATAACCAGGTAAAAACGTTAGTTGGTGTGTTCACAAACACGCATTTGTCGTTTGAACGTTTTCCAAACAGCCTGTCAACTTAAAACGCCAGAGCACAGGTTACGGAAAGAATTGCCACTGAAATGACCTGAAGTTTAAAAGTTTGTCGTTTAAACATACGAACTTAGTTTAGCGTGGGCGCCTTTAAAACGCAAACCACTTAAGCCGTTTGATAAACACTGAGAAAAGGCTGGATTTTAGGTACCTGACTTCGACGTTTTGTCATTTGATGGATAAACACAGCTTTGTTGCCACCTGTAATAAAATATATGGCAGTAGTGTTAAAAGAGTAAAGGAGTGACCCTACATCACTTATCGTAAAATGTGGAACTCTATACCAGACAAAACAAGAAAGATGAAAACATATACGGTTTTTAAGAACAATATAAGAACATTGAACCTTACGGGACTTTGACCGAGAAGTGTGACAATTTTTACTATTTTTATTTATTTATTTATTTATTTATTTATTTATTTCTATATTTTATTCTTAGTTAGACAAAATATTATAATACGTAGTCATTCTTAATTATAGCTTAACTTAATTTATACACTTCCAAGAAGTTTTATTTTTCTATTTTGTATTTTTATTTCGTGGCGCACCTGTAAACTAGCTTTTTAGCTAAGCGTGCTGACCACGTTAATAAAGGACTGATTGATTGATTGATTGATTGATTGATTGGTAAAATGTTTTTTACTTACCTTGAGGCACAACAGAAGCAAAATAATCTCCTTTCCCATGCCACGTGATCTGTGATATGACCTGTCAAAAAAGCGTTTCATGGTTTAAAATTGAGTGTCTGAGGAGAGCATTGAAGGACTGCAATAGGTCGGTAATAGTGGCAAAACCCGAACTGTTAGTTATTATTATAATAACTTTTTGCTATTGACAGAAGGTTAAAACATGTATCCGACCAAATTGGTGTGTCCTGATTGGTTTGTAAACTCACGAATTGTTTCTGCGTTTGAGAAGTTCATTATCGACAATCATAGTGGGTTGTTGTCGTCATCGCTTCAAACAGCGAACTTGCAAATGGCGATTTTATCCACAGCGGATAATCGATAGTGTTCGGGGATGATGTCTACAGACCGCAATACCTTGCTATGTTTTATAGTTAAACGTTCTCCATTCTTGTACTCGTCCTCAGAAGCAACTGACCACTCAACACCGGATTCCTTTGGTCCAGCTGTGAAGTAGAAACGACGGGAAAGCTGAGAAGGTTCAACGATGGGTTGGATACCAGACAGGAGTAACTTTTAAACTTTGAAATTGTTTTCAGGCATTGTTCATAATACATCGATTCCGGCGTAATGGAAAGGATCATTTCACGATTTTATTCACATACAGTGAAATCTCGATAACTCCAACCATATACATTGTCTCTCTTTTGTTTTCGATTATGATAATTTATAACCAGAATATAAAACCAAAGAAAATAAAAATTGAAGCAAAGCCAGATTTGAGCCACATGTACACACCCCCGTTAACTCTAACTTCTGGTTAACTTGAGCAACTCTGTATTCCCTTATACAGTTCAAGTTATTGCAAATAAACTATTCGTTATCACCAACAGTAGCTTTCAAAGTCTGAATACAGTGGGTTGGAAAACATTTATCGCGTCTGCCTTGTAAGATACCTTCGTCTTGAGGAGCGTATGATTCAATAAGTTCATCAGTGGCTGCACACAGGAGCTTGTCACCAAGGGAATGGTTTACTATTAATGCTTTGTGCTCCCTGTGAAGCAAAAAATGCATTGGATTTTAACACTGTAGAGATGGCCGAACAGGTTATCTTAGAAATTTCGGGAAATTGGGGTCCAGCTAAACACAACCATAACAGATTTCCAAGGATGTTTAATCATGGACTATAAAACTAATTAACACTACTGCAAGTGTGTCAGCCTCTTGAGGATGGTTGAATAAATTTTGTACGTCCAAGGCGAAGCACTAAAACAGAGCGTTAATCCAGTGATTTTACATCATTTGCATCCGCGTGGACCTAGCTGAATGGTAGACGTACACTAGGAAATTAATGCTTGTGTTAAGTAAGGTATTTGAAATTAACGCCTCTTAAAATAACGCGAATTGAAGGAAAAATTACTCTCCAATAAAGGAAATTAACGCGAAAGAGGGGGTAACATTTCAAAATGAGGAAAATTAACGCGATTAACACAAAGAAACAGCTTGTGGTCACAACTGGAACAAATCTATTTCGTGACTGAATTATTAAAAAAAATTCCGAACAAAACAGATCTACAGGTGCGTGGGGTAATTTCTGTACAGACAATGTACGTCTGCTGAAATGCGGGAAAGCTATTGTTTTCTAGGTGTGAAGAATGCCTAGACTGATCAACAATTTGGGATTAAAATGATGGAAATAAAGGACGCGGAAATTAACGCTCCACTTAATTAACAACGCGGAAATTAACGCTCACAAAAATTAACGCGAATTAAATTAAATTAACGCGAATTTTTACAATTCGCGTTAATTTCATGGAGTGTTAATTTCTTATAATAAAGTAATGTTCGTCTAATAGCGAGTAGGCGTAGAGTGTTCAGTGCAACTCCGACTGCTGCCGTTTAATCGCACCAAATCGTGTAATTTTTGTCTGATTGGTGTTGCAAAATGCTTTTATTTTGCTAACCAAAAATTAAGTCAATACACGGCCAATAGCCCTTTTCACAGTTACCTTTTCTCATTTGCATTACAATGTTTTTGAACGTGGATGTGAGGCAATTTCGGGCAATTTTGTAGTTTCTGCCCGAAATTGCCTCACATCCACGTTCAAAAACATTGTAATGCAAATGAGAAAAGGTAACTGTGAAAAGGGCTATTGAATGCCACGAAATCTGCTAACCCTATTCTCTTTGCTTTTCTCTTTTTCTATCACAATGCTGATAAAGCCAATGAGTTGGTTAGACTCTAAGGTTCCAAATACAGGGTAACGTCTTACAGCACACATTGCAAACATGTCAATCAAGCACACACGGAGATACAAACACTTACACAGCAACAGCTAGAAGAGTTAGAGAGGGGTTTGGGTTCCATGCCATGCTGTGCACAGCACCACCACACTGTAAAGTCTTAAGGCACCGCCCTGTGCACACTTCCCAGAACTTCACAACCTTGTCATCACCTCCTGGGGGTAGAAAAATGGGAAATGAAAGAAGTTGACAATGAATCAAAGACGTCTTGACTGTACACTGAAATTCATCTTAAATAACATTTGGATCATACATATAGAGGATAATTACATGGTGGTATGAAAATATGAATTTTATTTTCGATTGGTAAAATATTGTTTTTTACCACGAGAAAATAAAATTCATATCTTCAAGCCACTGTATAAGTTTCTTTTTATTATATAGACAAGAGAATTTTTGCACAAACAACAGTGTCAAAGAGGAAAATGACGTCATCAATATCCTCACTAGTGTGGATATGGAAATACGCCACTCGAGTCCCGGATGTAGTTTTGTATGAACTTTAAAAGAGGCCTATTTTCCACTAAAACACTCTTGTCTATATAATAATGTCGCATAGTTTCTGAAACACACTATACAACAAATCTGAGTTGTCATATTGCATTTTACTTCACACCTTTGGAGCTTCCACCAGGCTATAAACTGAGATAACTTTGAGCAAGCACACAATTTTCCTGCTTCTCAGCTACCATAAACCATCAGGCCTTGAAATTAAATTTTTTTCCCAGGAGCAATTCTGCTCCTAGGTCTAAAATTTTAGGAGTAAATTTGGTGTCTAACAAGGAGCAGAAAATGTATTTATTATGAAAATGTGCCAAACGTTGTAGGAGCAAATTTGCTCCTATGTTATTTTTTTTAGGAGCAAATGTCCTCGAACCAGTAAAAAATTGCACATTTGCAATGTAAATTTCAAGCCCTGTAAACCATCCAATAAAAGCATCTTTTTTATAGGAAGCTTTAATACTAGGGTGAATGTGTGGGTGGGACTTATTTCAATTATTTATTAGTTCCAATACAGAACAGAAAGTTGAGATATAAAGTTTTGCCAGCACTTACTACTTGGAAAAAAGCAAGAAGATACCTTATGGCAGACTAAACAACTACCTGATAGAGTAATGAACTTAGAAGAACAGCTGGCTTGCTTGACAGGGGCAGATCCAGGGGGAGGGTTGAGGAGGTTGCAGCCCCCCCCCCCCCCCCTTTGGGAAGTTACCAAACTTGTCTGACTCGTCATGTCTATTGCTTTTTCATCACAAAAATAATAGCATATTTTTGTTTTGTTTTATTGTTTTTTTACTTGCAACTCCCTCCCCCCCCCCCTTTGAAAAACTCCTGGATCTACCCCTGCTTTAACCTCCCACTGAGAAGTGCATTTTACTTGAATGAGCAGAAATCACATACCTGATGCTATCCACTGTCCTGATGGGTCAACTGCAAGACACCTTACTACACCTGTGTGGCCCTTGTATATCTACAAAGTAAATTTACATTCATTTGATAGCTTTCTTAATCGATTGTCACTTAAAGGGAACCTCCACTGTCATCTAAAATTGATGTTAAATTTTGGAGATAAAACCTAATTTCCAGTTCTTTAAGTTAGCAATTGCAGAAAAAGTTTTAGTGTACTGAAAAGCTGGACATGAAACCATCTATGTTTGCTTTAGAATTTCCCATGCACTGCCATTTTGAAATTTTTATACATCATACAGTTGCCCATATTGTTGCATACAAAAGAAAGTTGCTTCTTAACAATAGTGGCAACCATGTGACATAAAAAAAAAATTCAAAATGGTGACGCACTCATGGTCGAGTGGAAATTCAAAAGCGAAAATAGGTGATATTCGTATCTACCTTTTTGGTACACTAAAACTTTCTTTTCACTTGTTAACTTAAAGAATTGAAATTTAAGACTATATTTCCAACAATTTAATGTCAATTTGTCATAACATTGGAGGTTCCCTTTAACATAGTCACTTTGATGTGGATCGTGCTGTGTCCACTGCTCGCTGCTGGTCTTTATCAACCCTCTGCCTCAGTCAAAGAGACTAACCTTGGTTCATGTATTTGTGGTTCTAGGTAACTTTAACATCTGTGGATGAAATCTTGTAGTCTAAAAACGGCTGCGTAGGAGACTAGAAATCTTGTTAACTGAAAGCCACTAAGCAGCACTTTCATACCATGTGGTGCTGTTTGTAACTCTGAGCACTGTAGATCTAATTTTTGAAATCCCAAGGTCTTACAAGCCTGAGAGCACTGAAATGCAATTACCAGTAAATGTGATCTAGCAATGCTGTTGATTTTCCAGTGATTTGTAAAAATAAATTCACCTTAATATGTATGTCACCTTAATGTGCATTTATGCTAACAACTACTGTTCAGCATTGCTAGAAAATCTGCATAACTCTAGTGTAACAGTATTGTACATACTCACAATAGATTCAGTTGAAGGAAATGGCTGTAAATCCTTTGGTCTTGGTAGCTTAGGTAAAAGATCCTCAGGGTTTACTTGGACCTAGAAAAAAGAAGATCAGGAATAAATAAAGTTTTATGAAGACAATACATTGTATTCTCCTTTGCACAAATTCCAAACTACTATCAGTTGGCACTCTTAGATAGAGTGCCTTCTCTTTGTCTCTTTACAGTTTGGGAACAAGACCACTTTAGAACAGGGGTGGCAGAATCAACTTTTTGAGCCCCAATAACGACATGCATGTTCTCCTCATGGTTTTAGGAATTTTTTCCTAAAAGTATGGCACTAGTTGGGACAATTTATTACATTACACAACATCTTTGGTGATCGTTTGGTGATCATATTCTTTGTTCTCATCACCTGTATGTAATAACTATTGATCAAGTTGAGATAATGTAAGGAGATTGAAGTTAGATGCTTGTCACTATTGAAGCTTAAATAATTAACATGGCCACACTGCACTGTCTGCATGTACCCTTACTGGCAACTGACTATGCTAGGCAACCCAAACAGCATTCATAATTGGTCCAACCAGGATAAAACCTCACCCTCATCTTCCTTTGTCTAGGACACAGGTACAAGTCCAGACATCGTTCAAATCTCTCCTGGATAAACTTGTTATAAGCTGGAACAAGACGAAGGCTGGAGTATCTATACATGAAAATAAAAAAATCTCTGAGAAAAAAATGCTAATAAATTGTTTTGATACAGTTTGCCATTTAAGTTATTTTGTCAGGCTATACGGAACTAGCAAGGCATAAAATGACTGTGGTCACATAATACTGCAAATGGAGACAGAAACTAACTTTTTTGGCAGGAAATTCTGTGGTCTGTCTTCAGGATCCATGGCTTCCCAGGCAGCAATCTGTGCAAAAAGAAGTGTTTACCTATTACAGTAACATACTGTAAGCCCGCCAAGTAGCAATGATTAAAACTGCCACCAGAAAAATCAATTTACCTCTTCCTCTGTTGGTAGATATTCAGGGGGAGGATTGTAAGACTCTTCATGACCTGCAAAAGTTATTAAATGTGCATTCAAACTTAAGTACAGTAATTATACAGCATTAAATGTTGTATCACTTATTAATAAGTCACTCAAGGCAACATAGAGCGCTTTTCAAACGAGTGTCGTAAAACCAAAACCGAAGTAATTACCCCAGCCAATCACAAAAAATACGAATTACCCAATGAACCAATCAGAACTCGAAGCAAATACATGTAACCGGCGCAGGAAAACGTGTGCAAACAAGTCACGATTGGTTTGAGTTTTTTTTTATTTCTGATTGGTGGGAAAAAAGACACGAGATTTTTTAACCAATCACAGAGCGAAGAAAAGCAAAACCAAAGCAAAACACTACTTACTTTCCACACTCAATTGAAAACCACTCTATATTAACATTTCACTTATATGTACCTGGCAGCTTCATTTTGGGTGCTGGGATGTGCATCTTATGCCGTGGTTTAGTCTGCAAGATAAACATTCATGACAAAATTTCAAAATTGGTATTGTTTTACTTTGTAGCAGGTTTGTTGTTCTTAGAAATATGTAACAATATTTCCCAGAACAATAATTACGCTAAAGTAGATGTAAATGGCTTTCGCTACTTTTAGGGGACTTCTGCTCAATAGGGAAAAAAATTGATCAAATGTGAGCACAAATAATGAGTAGAGTACGTGTACATGTATCCTGTGGCTCTTACTGAATCGCTTTAATATCACTTCCTTTTGATTCCCCCATCCTGAGAGAATTGTCTTCCAAGGTAAAATAAAAGTAAAGCTTGTCATTCACTAAAATGAGGAGAAGGGTTGGCCAGGAAGAGTTGCACATGCAGTGAACAGCTAGTAAGCCTTCAAACTTGCCACCATGCCAGCCATAAGATCTATTCAGGCTCCATGCTGTCTTGACAGACTGTAGACCACTTAATGTAAGTTTTAATTTATTAACAGAGTGTTAACAGAGTTTACAGAGCACATAAATAAGAGCCGCTTATTCATGCAAAGTACAAACCTGGTCATCCTCTTTGTCCCAGATCAGATAATATCTTGGCTTATCAGCCCGGTCATCTTTCTTCGGTTTAATCCACCCATTTCTGATAGCTCTGACAATCTTCATAACCTGATTGATATGCAAGAAGACTTAAAACTAATTACAAACACATGCATACCTGCAGTTGATTACATAAATACTGAAAACGGAGCCTTGCATTATGTAATGTAATTCCAACTTTTGGGACTAGAATCCAAACATAGGCACGCATTGCGTGCTTGACCTATGTTGAAATGACAAGTCTTATCCTCGCTTATTTGCGATTTTTAAGACATACTCTGAGGACAAAACAACACGCGATTATTCTTGCAAATACTTCCCCCCTCCACTATAGCACCTGAGTGCATAAAGCCCAGTTCAGACGCCGCACCTCCCATGTGTCGTACCAAGTAGTACGTAGTTTTTTGGCAGTTGTACGGTGTCCAAATGAGTTTTTTCGACAGATTTCAATTAGGCAAGCCAAAATCTCAGAGTACGGCAAAGTTTGCCACTTAAATACGACCTAGGAGCGAAAATGTATTTGGTACGGCCCATGAGAGGTACGGCGTCTGAACTAGGCCTAAAACAGCTTTTTCGTTTACTCAGCAATACCCTTGGAATGCAAAAAAACATCCCGCTAAAAACCCAGTTGGACCAAAATTGGAGATAGAGCAACCATCGGGCTAGTAGGCTACAGGCTAAAAAGTCAAACTGACACTAGAACAAAACGACTGCATAAAAACTTCAAATTAAATTTAAAACTGAAACCTCAGTTAAGGTCAACTAATGATTGTCTGCATATTACTGAAGAATATAAATCCAGCTCACAACAAGATGTGAAAGAAATAAGTGTAGTAGATAATAATTTGAGGAGAGGACAGTCATTGCGGTCATGTTAAAATGTAGCCTGCAGACTGCGCAGACTGCAGACCATGCAGACTACGCAGACTGGTACTTTTTTTGCTATAAGTAAACTGTGATTTGTTGTACTTTTTAGGACTTTTCACTTTTTGTCGTGTTAAGATGACATGGCCAGCAGCTGGCCGAGTTCTCCAAAAAATTCCCCGCTGTAAGGAATTCTCGAACAATTTCGACAGAAAGATTCGCACCTTCTGGGAGTATTTCATATTCCTTTGCCAGACGATTCAAAAGTACATTTTGGTTTTGCAGTTAACGAAGTTTCCGAGCTTGAGCGTACCTTGAACTCGCTATGTTACCGTATACATTACAGGTTTATAAACCTACAGACACGCTTGAACAAGCTAATCTATGCAAATTGCTATCTTAAACACGTCGCTAAAAAAATTCAAAAACCATATGTTCCCGTATATGATAAAACCAAGAAAGAAATCATTTCTATGTCGGCTGGAAAATCTGTGGATGTGACTGATATAAATCATGGTCACAACATCGTAAACTAAAACTAAACCGCATTTTGGGAAGAGAAAACAGGTTTAAAAACCTACTGACACGCTTGAATAAACAAGCTAATTTATGCAAATTGCAATCTTATAAACACGTCGCTATAAATTTCAAATTACCAAACAAAGCGGTTTCAAAAACCTTGCAAAGTATAGTCAAAATTATCCGTATCAAGCACAGATACAATCTTTTCAATCAACATCTTGCTAAAAGATACATAACCAAAACAGCTGTTTCATAACACAAATCATAAAAAAACAAATTAAATTACAGTTTCTCGTCAACAAGTCTATTTTTGGAACGATGTTACATGTAATTGTTTTTGTCAAGTACTCACGTTCCACCGTTGGCCACGACAAAGTTCAATTTTACCTGCCCTTACAATAGCTTTAGGAAATTACCATCAATTCCACCACACCAAGCCTTTACTGAAAATATAATATTCGAGAGGTAAAAGTAGAAAAGCACATTTGCGCTGATCGTTTCCGTCCCCATATGTACATTCGACATGGCCGGTAAGCTTAACCTTGTCTGACCTTCAGCTTCAGTAAGCGAATTCTAACCAGCTCTTTCATTGGTAGAATGTACTCTTAGCTTAGTAGCCTCAATCTGATTGGTGCCACATAGTGCCACATAAATTCCCCCGGGGGGTGTACTCCCATGTGAAAGGTGCATGGATGCACGTCGTCTCGCGTTCTCCGTCTGTTTTAGCATAGCTTTAATTTAAATTTTCCGACGAGCATTCCCGCCCGTCTCACATGAGATTTCCCCCCCGGATCAAAAATACATACATACATACATACATACAAACAAACAAACAAACATAGAAAGCGAAAAACTTCACGCTGACTAAGACCCTATGTTTTCAACATAGGTCAAAAATGTAACCAACCAAATAAAATTTGCTTACCCTCTTGTGTTCCCACTTGGAAGGAATGTGCCGAGACTTTGGCTCAGGCGCATCGCTCAAGGGATGGATCATCTTCTCACCGGTGAAGAAGTCCACGTAAGGCTGGTAGTGAGAAAAAGCATTGATACATGTGTGTCACAACTAACAAATAAATGTTCAATTAATGATCAATCACACTAGACAAAGCACTCCTGGCCAATATTTAAATAGTACCACACCACACCTCATAAGGATCATATCCTGCACTAGGAAACTGGGAATTTTGTAATCTGTCAATTATATCCAGCTCCTCGTTGGACAGAACAATCTCTTTCATAGTTGCCTTGTCTCGCACAGTCCTCCTGTGAAACAAAGAGTAAAACAGCACTACTGCAGTAAACAACCCATAAGTAAGAAAAGGATTTTTCCAAGTTAATGTCTACTGAAAACTTGGGCTATCCACTGGTTCTTATTTTTTAAGATTAAAAGTACTTGTTACCCAGTCAGAAGAATAATTCAATATGGGTGATGTCCCTAGCTGCTTCTGCATTGTAAACATGGAATATGCCTGTCAAGACAACACTCTAACCATCTACTAGGTTGTTGTATCCCAGGACAGGGGCGTAGCCAGGGGGTCCTAGGGTGCCCGTGACCCCCCCCCCCCCCCCTTGGGGATGAAATAATAATAACAATAGAGCAAATCAGCTGTCTCGGAAAACCCAGTCACACTTTTTGAATTTGAAAGTTCAGTGATTTACACCCACACAAAAATAGTAGGCTTTCAAATTGGCACAGAGCTCATTGCACAGTCACATATGGCATACGGTTTAATATTTGTGACTCTTCATACGGGATCCCCAGCGCGGTGAAAAAAGCACTCGCCACACCCCTGCAGGACTTTTACTGTATTATAATAATAATAATAATAATAATTAATCTTTAAAGAGGATACTCCCATCACGTTGAGTGGTTTTCAGGGAGGTCCTCTATAACAAAAGAATAAAATAAAACTAAACATTGTAATAGATACAAGCTAAAACTAAAAAAATAAAAAGTACAAATATGGTATTATACATTACTGACCAATTTAAACCAATAACAACTCTGGGAAGATTAAACCAATCAACCAGTCAGAGACACAGCTAGAATTTAACCTCTTAAAGTGGGTTCTCTATGTTAGAAACTCACAAAAATTTTATTGACCAAGCTTGTTTAACCTTAGTTATAGTAATATTGCTATTGTTCTTAATTTTGTTTCACATTCATCAATGACTGTGATGAACATAAGCCAACATGCAAACAAAAAAGTATTTTAATTAAGCCAATAGAGTTTTTCAATCTACCTCTGGTCATTTCACTTGATCAGCTACATTTAGGTAAATACTGTCTAGTAAAACCTTACCAGTAGTTAGGATCATCCATTTTGGACAGGAATTGATCCAGCTGAATGCAAATGAAAAAAATTGTCAATTAAAAAAGAATTAAATAATATTTTCTAAATGCAGAAACAATATTGGAGGAAAGAGGACATATTGTGTTATAAACGTGTACAAGATATTATGAATCAAAGCAGTTTTGGTTTGAACATCTACAGTGATAGTGTAATCGCGCAATAGTGTTAGTAATAAGTGACTACCCTAGCGAAAGATCTTTGATCAAGACAGTGACACCAATGAGTGGTCCTCAGAACAGTGTTGAATTGAAACTAATTTCATCCCAATTTCAAAGGATTACTAGTCACTCAAAGAACACTGTCACTTACACATACAAGTGTCTGCAGAGGGATTTAACTTCCAAATTGCCCTTTTCACAGTTTACTTTTCTCATTTGCATTACAGTGTTTTTGAATGTGGATGTGAGGCAACTTCGGCAATTTTGCAGTTTCTGCCCAAAATTGCCTAACATCCACGTTCAAATACATTGTAGTGCAAATGAGAAAAGTTAACTGTGAAAAGGGCTCTCGTATAACAGTGAAGCAATTCTATTGTATCTTGTACCAACCTCATCAGCAGTTGCAGGTTTTAGAATTCTCTTCCCATCCAAGTCATATCCTAGGTGTGGATAGTCATTGTACCACTCTACAGGGATGTTCCCTATTGTGTTTCGAGCATCCTGTTGTAATATCAGAGAAAAGGAAAGAGAAAAAAATGAAAGACAAAAATGAAAAAAATGAAAAAAAAAATGAAAAAAATGAAAGACACACCCAAGGCAAACCCATGAGGTACATGTACCCAGCACTTGATCAGGTTTTGTTAATAGTTTTCCAGGTCGTACTCATTTATATATCTGGCAGGTGTGGGTGGAGAGAGACAAATGTAGTGTAAATGTACTGTACATAGTGTCTAAGGGCACAGTGCAGTGGCTGTAAAGCCGCGGCTACACGAGCGATTTTTTGCTTGCGATGGTGATGCGATTTTTTTGAAATTGTCGCGTCGCTAGCGCGCGGCGAAAATCACATGTGTAGCCACCCTCTGACGAAGTCCGTGATTTTGTCACAAAAAATTCAACTCATTGAATTTCTCGCAATTTTTTCCTGCGATTTTTCAATCTGTCGCATCACCTGTGCGAGGGTGGCTACACATGCCATTTTCTCCACGCGCTGGTGACGCGACAATTTTCCAAAAAATCGTATCATCATTGCAAGCAAAAAATCGCTCGTGTAGCCGCGGCTGTAACCAGGACCTGTCAGATACAATTATAACTACTTGAAATCCTTTCACTCCCAGAGTCAGTATGGAGACATTTAAGGTGGTTCTAAATTTTGAGCCTGTGGATCAAATCCTGTGATGTGATCATTCAAATGAAAGCTACTGAGCAGTGCTTTCACATGGTACTATTTATAATTTAAGTATTTAACAAAATGAAATTTGGTATACTTCTCAAATTTTGATTTTAAGCACTCTTGGTAGTGAAAGGGTTAACCACCACACACCTCCCTACATACACAGTGCACACGGTATTTAATATTTTGCTAATTAGATGCAATACCTCCTCATCAGAAGTATTGTCCTCATCAAAGGTCTCAATAGACTTTTTAGGAGATTTCTCTCCTTGATTGTTGTTCTGTTCTGTGTTGTCTTTCTCTGTGTCTTCATCCTCCTTTTCTTCCTCCCCTTCACTGTCATTTGAAGACTCATCATCAGTTTCTTTCTCTTCTCCCTAACAAAGAACATGATAAGTTAGTCTGTTTGGGTCTTCTCAACTGAAGCTGACACTCTGGAAAAACAGTACCAGGTCCAAAACAGTTGACCAAACTCGGTCATTTGGAGTATAGTGGCTTTCACTCCAACTACTATCAGACGTCCCATCTTTTGTCACGTAGTGGTCTTTAATAATAATAATAATAATAATAATGTGGCTAAATGCAATTTAGGCTAAGTTAAACTCTAAACAATGCTGGTCAGCGGTCCTCCACGTGGCAGGCTTGCGGGGTGGTTGGGGGGTTGTCGCAAGGGCCTTTTGTGTTTTACAGTTCGGCCTTTGAGGTCAATTCATTTCACGTGCTTGCTTGCTAGTCGACGCTACTCCGTGCTTTCACTCCCTGCCCTTCCCACCCTTTTCTTTTTCCTGTTAGGGTAAGTATGTGGTAAGTATTGTTGTTCCACTGTTCTCAGTGTGACGGTGCCTGGTGGTTGCTGCTCACAGGGTTGTCATGGTTACCCGACTTGCTCGGCTCAATCGCGTCTGGCTCCACCATTCCTTCAGGCACCTTCCCCAAGCTCATCTATTGTTGATGAGTTTAAATAATAATAATAATAATAATAATAATAATAATAATAACAATAATTAATAATAATAACAATAATAAGAATAAGAATAAATTATAATACTAATAATAGTCTTTGCCTTTGTCCTGTCGTTCCCTGATATCCCTGGAAATGGCTTGAAATCGGCACACTTTACATGCTATTACACTCGCTTTGAGTTTAAAAACTAATCAATCATACCATCCCATTTTTGTTTTTGAACTCAAGATGACTCGAGATGGATGTTGAACTTCCAATTAACAAAATGTCATGTCATCAGACAAACCTCTCTTGGCACTGATCTCTGTGACTATGTAGAGGGTGAAATGATTTTCCAGACAAGGCATTACATGTATCTGAGGTCATTTGATGCAACTGCGAGTTCAAATTCATTAACAGTTTGTCCATACATGTAGCAATCTTGCAGTCAATAAAATTTTGAAGCCATGATTATGTTTCAACATGTCAAGTGAAACTTAGACATTTGCATAAAACAGGTTGGCTTTCAAGCCATCTCAAAGGACCCCAGGAAACAAAAGTAATTGTACAAGCAAGGAACATTTCTCTGTTTCTGAAAGGGAATTTGTAAGAGCAATGAACATACTCAAGAAATTGAGATTTTTAATACAAAACCTGGAAATACAATATGTAACATCATAAGTGATCAATGCTGGTTACATAGTAGTGTTAAGACAGGACGTCAAAAATATATGTACAATTTGTATTTACCATGAACATAGGACTGAACACAGATGAGTGATTGGGCATGATTGGAAATCTTGGTGTGGTTCCAGAAAAGACCCATACCCACCCCATGGATGGTCATTGGAAATTCCAAGGGGGCGGGAGGAGGGGCTCTCAAAGGCCAAACGTTTTAAAGGAAAGTATGAAGCTTAACTGGAATTTCTGGAGGGGTGGGGGGCTTCAGAGTAAAAACCATCTGTGGGGGAGGTATGGATATTTTCTGGAACCACACAATGTTAGGCTACAGTGTAACAGGTACTACGTCAAACTCACTTAAATACATTCAACCTAACACTCGTGCTACACTTCATCCATACAGCATGTCTCTAGTGCCCAGGGGATACACAATAAAGTTTTGTATGGGGAGGTCCCATTCTGAGGTTCTGTCCCTTACCCTTAAACATACTAATTCTTTTTTTGTTTTTTAAATTGAAACGGGACCCCTTCCGTACTACTAGAACACAAATTGTACTTTTCTAAACCTCAAAAACAAAAAAAAGTGGATTATTGTAGGCTTTCAGTAACTTGAAGGCTCCAAGCTTTCATACTGATTCTTATGTTGTGATTTGTGCCAAACGTACATGTAGTTGCCATGTGTGTGTAATTTGGCAACCCTTTAAAATACTAAAATAACAAATTTCTCCTCCCTTTCATATACTGCAAGCACAAAAAAGGCACCCCTGTTGGGCAAAGCCTTCGCATATAGCCCACTAAAGGGAGTCACCCCTCCCCCCAGGCTCTGGTGCAACACGGACTCAAACATCACACTAGGGTCAAACTTGATTTAATCAATTCAGTTCGACACAACAGTACCATGGACCTAAGAACTTTGGCTATTCAAGTCTATCGAAACTTACTGAATCCTGCTCATTGTCGTCATCTTCAGATGTTTCTGGTTCGCTCTCTAAGCAAGAGTATTCACT
This sequence comes from Siderastrea siderea, assembly GCA_964030785.1. Classification (NCBI taxonomy): domain Eukaryota; kingdom Metazoa; phylum Cnidaria; class Anthozoa; order Scleractinia; family Rhizangiidae; genus Siderastrea; species Siderastrea siderea. The sequence goes on from OZ034969.1 coordinate 27,208,970, forward strand.
TTCTTCACTGTCTGATGAATCTTCATCTTCTTTGCTGTCTTGATGATTTTTGTCAAAGTAGAACAGATTTTCGTCAGCCTACGATGAAGACACAGATTCGGGTTTCACTCATTGGCACTTCTGTTCTCACAATCCAAAAAAACTTGGCCGAGATTAAGCTTAATTAAGTAAAGGCAGAGACATTTTGAATCACCAATGAGATCGATGAATGTCATCATCTCTAAAGCTTACCTCTAATGGAGTCTTTTTACTTTGGACTACGTGATCAGAGCTCCTTTTAGGCATTTCGTTGACAAGTAGTTCTCAAGGGATAAAAGCACTTATTTTTTCCGAACTTAGCTGCAAATCTGTAGTGTAAAAGCGAGTAATTCACGAAGAACACGAATCACAACAACTCGTCCGCCATGTGCAATTTCAACTCGTTACCATTCCCTCAACCGAGTTCTTGTATGGGAGTCCGCTGGCCCAATGAGCGCAGGCGATTTTCAGCCTTCCTTTTCTCCTGACGGTCTCTGACGGGTGGCAGCTCCAGGCGTTTCTTTTGAGTTGTACGTGAAAATGGTAGAGTTATCAAGCTTTCTGTTCTTCCTGGCTGGACTTTGTTTGTGTCAAGCAAAAGTAATTGATCTTACGAACGACAATTTTGACTCGGTTAGTATCAATTTGTGATGTTTTAGAGCTAAGATCGTAGATTGCGCCTTCTAATTATCCGTGCTCAGTGTTGTCAGACGTTGATTGGACAAAACGGTTTTTCCCTTCAGAGGCCGGCGCGATATCTTTGTTCTTCTAAATCGTGACAGTAAAGGACAAATCTTGTCTTAAAATTTTTCTCTGGTCAATTTCCCATATCTCTGCTGCCAATAACAGTTTTCAGCTATCGTGCATCGCACGTGCCATTAGGAAACTTCATTCACGTCCGAATCCCGGGTCCAAATCCATCATTTCATCCATTTTAGCAGATACTACTTAGAAAAAAAGTCTCCAAAGTTACCCGGCCGTCCAGAGATCCCGCAATATATCATATCACTGAAGGTCAAACTCTAGATTCAATAAATGTAATTATCTTTCCAAACTAATCTCATTTTCCTCTCTACAGGTTGTAAATGGTGATAAATTTGCTTTTGTGGAATTCTTTGCACCTTGTAAGTACAAAATAAAAATGATGTATTTTGCATAGTTCCTCAGAAATACAGGAGTTGATTCCCTGAAGGGACTGAGTTATATTGAGTGCCAGTGATGTTCAAAAAACCTAGTACCCTCTCCCCCCTCAAAAAAGAAGTCATCACAACTTTTATTCATACCCCAAAATAACCTTATCAAGCAAATGTCATTTATTAACAGTCCAAAGCAAAATGCGATGTAGAGTTTCACTACTTGGAAAACTATCACTGGAAATGTGCAAACCGAGAAAATATCACATCAAAAATTTTCCTCACTGCTACCTAACACCTATTTGGTGGCACAAAAAAATAATATTACTTGTTGCCTTGTGGCAATTTCCATGGCTGAGTAATAATGCCATCCCCCTTAATGTTGTTTCAGAAAACAACCGTCATATGCAATATACTAGATTGTCCTCAGTCCCCAGTTGTTCAGGATGAGTAGATTTTGAAGTCAGACATGCAGCTGTTTCTCCCGACTTGTGCGATGGGCAAATGATTAACTTGCTGCACAAGCCTGCCGACTTGATATCAAACATTCAAGAGAGAGAGAGGGGAAGAAATTACGTGTCAAGCACTGAGAATACACCATACATGCTGATTCGATATTGAAACACATCACTGTGCATGACTTTCTCACTCTTTTTCAAGTGAATTTTTTTAAACCTGGGCAAGTGTTAAATTGGCTCAGGCAAGCAAATTCTGAGAGTTGCTTGCCAAAAGGGCAAGCTGGAATTCAAGTTTTTGTTGAACTAACTTCCTGTTAGATTTATAATCATCTGTGTAATTTTTTTGGACCTCTAGGGTGTGGTCACTGCAAGGCACTTGCACCAACTTATGAAAAATTAGGAGAAGCCTTTGCAAAATCTGATGACGTAATCATTGCTCAGGTTGATGCTGATGCTGATAAAACTCTTGGCTCAAGATTTGGTGTCAGTGGCTTCCCTACTCTAAAGTACTTTTCAAAAGGAAGCACATCTGCTGAAGAGTAAGTAACATACATGTACATCGTGTTTGTGTTGTTGGATAAAGGGATTTAGTTTCCAAAGAAACTGTGGTGCTGAGTTGGTGGGGAGGTGAAACATGAAAATTTGAAATTGGCAACTGAGCTGATACCACTGTAGAGAAATTGAAAAGGTGATGTTTCATGGCCTTCATCAGAGCAAAATAATTATTGTTTTGTCTATAAATCAACAACTCACTCTCAAGTTTAACCCTTTAAGCCCTAACAGTGATGAAAATGAAATTTCTCTTTACATTATCAATACTTGTCCAAACATTCAAGTGAAGAGGATAAAGAAAGTGATCACCTGGGACAAGATGTCTTGATACCGTATTTTCTCGATTAAACGCCAGGGGCGTTTATTTTAAACTCGGCCTTGTAGACCCGGCATTTATTCGAACCCCTGCGTTTATTCGGGGCCTGGCATTTATTTATTAAATGCATTTTTCAGCCATCCATTTTTCAATATCAATATTGGTGGTTTATTGAACCAAGAACCAAATTTCAACAAAAACATTAACAATGTAATCAGCTTTGTCTCATCTAAGTGAATCTAGTAAATTATTTATCAAAAATAACCACTACTGACAGGAACAGTGATTGAACTGTTCTCAACGTTACGTTTCTCCGTGAAACACGGAAGAATTGTATCGGTAACTGCTCGACAGCAAATGTTCCGTGCAAGCAATTTAGAACAAGGTGGCGAGCTTCCTGCTCCATCAGTTTTGAGAAATGCAAAATTATGGAACGACTCAAGGAACCGTTGAGAAACACTGGAGAGAACCTCAAGGTGATCCTTGCTTGATGTACTAACCCACAGAAAAGTTACCATGATTTAAAAGAGATTGACACGATACCTTATGTGTCGTTTGTTTCATCTGTTATAGTTAGAAGTAGTTTTGTAAAAGGTAGTTTGCTTTGAATATCAGTGTATAAAATTAATTCAAATCTAATTGTAGGACTGATGAAGAGAACTAGTATGCACTTAAGACAAATGATCCTGATTTAGTACACCCATCTCGAATAAACTCCGGGACCCCAAATAAATGCTGGGGGCATTTATTTTAAGCTCGGCCCTGTAGACCCGGTGTTTATTTGAACCTGGCGTTTATTCGGGGTCCGGCATTTAATCGAGAAAACACGGTATTTAGACAAATTCTTCATACAATTACCATAAGAAATGTATGGAGAGCAGTAAGGAGAATATTAAGCATTTTTATATCAGGGCTAAAGGGTTAAGGGATTGTTGATTTGCTGAACAAAAAAAGGTCAAAAAGTGTGACTCTGTGTCTAATGGATCAGCAGTATTGGAACTGACCTGTCAGTTGCTTTTTACCAACAGTGTAACTAGTAGTATTACAAGTGCAATGATACTAAGGTACAGAAACAATATGAGGCATGAGTCTTTTCTCAAGACCTGTGAAATACTGTAAAAGCCTGGTGGCTAGTTAAAAGGTAAATTTGTCAAAACATCTTCAAGTTAAAGAGGATGAAGAAGGTGGCAGTGGGAAACTGCTGCCTTCTTCATGACCAATTACATCTGGTGATCATCATCCTACAGTGCCACTCAAAAGTAAGTTACCACCCTCTTGCGAGATGCAATTCTCGACTCGCAACTGTCGTATCAAGAGATGCAACACTCTTATCAAGAGACACGACACTCTTCTCACAAGAGGCTGAAGAAACTGTAAGTACCAAGGCTTGCCGTTCTCGTGAGATCTTGATATCAGTTGTGAAGTCAGCAACACATCTTGTTCATTAAGTCTTTGGTAGTGTTTGATAGGATGCACTCAACCTTCTGACCATCGCCTCTCCATACCTTTCACTGACCTAAAAAAGGAGTTTTAATTTATTGCCATTAACATTTGTTTTATTTTATTTTGTGATTACAGTTACTCAGGTGGAAGGGACCTCAAAGATCTAGTGTCATTTATTGAAGGCAAATCTGGTAAGATGAGACATATTTTAATTACTTGCATATTAAATTTTTCTTGAAAAGATTGTAAACCAAACTACAAACAGGTAAAACCTCGATCGAGGAGGAGATACAAAGGTTCCAATAAAATGTCTGTGTCAAAAAAAAATGGGAACGAAACAGGTAGCAAGATTGCATCCTACGCCCTTCTTTAAGGACAGTTACATATTAATTTTTTCAAGTGCTTTAATTTGAAAGGGTACATTATTTAGTAATTACAATGTTGATAAATTGTTTGATACACCTCTTTGTTATTTCACAATTCTGATCTGTGATCTCCATTTTCTTCATTAGGTGCCAGAGCCAGTAAGGCCATATTCAAGACTAATGTAGTAGATTTGGATTCCTCAAACTTTGACTCTGTTGCACTGGACAAGACAAAAGATGTATTGGTTGAGTTCTATGCCCCATGTAAGAATGCATTTAAGTTTATTTTGATGTCTGGTGTCTTTTTTTTGTCTTCAGTACAGATGTTACTTTCTGTCATCTGACTGCTGCTGGTCACGAATCAGGGTCTTAGCTCTAGTTGGCTTCCAATGAAGTGTGTGAAATGTATGCAGTCAATGGGAAATTCCAGAAAATATCCATACCATACCACGGACGGCTTGCATATTTTAACTCCCCCCTGCCTTCGGAATTTCCAAAATGCATTATCCCCCCATGCCCTCGGATTTCCATAATCGTAAACCCCCCTCCCATTCAGATTTTCCATTTTTTGTCAAACCCTTCGGAATTACCTGCAGGGTTCGCTTATATGCCCAATTTGGCTTATTTTACAGAAAATTATTTCAAATGACTCTACCTCTGTTCAGTACAGCTGGTTATAGAGGGAGTCATTATGACTCCGGAAATTCTGAAAAATTAACAGTTTTCTCCTTACCGCTGGTTAACAGATGCAACCTACATTAACTTTACATTGCCCCAAACTGGTACAGAACATTAAGATAAGAATATCGTGTGATGTACGTGTGTACATTTGGAAGTTATTACGAATGAGTGTATTTTCGTTTCCGCCATCTTGAATTTGAGCCATCGGGGTCAGCAGTCGCTCCCAATCCCACGAGCTTCAAAAATGGCGTCCTTGGTCAAAATACATGTATTGAGGAAACTCTGAAGTCCTACAAAAATTCCAAAAATCTTTTGGATGTGTTTATACAGAAACTGCCTTCAAAGATATACAAAATGTGTAGCATTTCTGGAATTAAACGGCGTCAAAATGCGAGTTTTCGCCGTTCATGCGACAGGAGTGCAAGAAATGTACAAACGGTGAGAAACAGATTTTTCATATTTTATTAATCTGATAAGAAATTCCTCAACATTAAGGCCTCTGGAGCTTGACGTACAACCCATGTTTTGTCAGTTTTCTTCTGCAAATGAACACGAACACATGTCTGATCAATCGATGCTTGTCTTGTATCCTGCTTCCGCGGTAGTCAGTAGTGTCGTCAGTTCGAACTGATGTTAAAGTCCATAAAATTAGCTTTTTCAAGGAATACACTCTTGTCTGTCTCCTGTGGAAATCCATGATCTAGAAACCCCTCATGCCTTTGGAATTCCAATCGTAAGTAACCCTCCATGCCTTCGGATTTCCAGTTCAAAGAACCCCGCCTTGCCCTCGGAATTCAGAAGGGCCATCCGTGGTATGGTATGGATATTTTCTGGAACCGCCCAATAAGGGTCTCAGCTATATTGCCATCATGTTTTATGTTGCACCAAACTACACATCACGGCAAACTTTATTTTTGGAGAAGGTTAAACGTCCAACAGCCATACAAGTGTAATGAGTAACAGAATTTACTAATCACAGCCCTGTCAGAGACTCACAAGAAAACCATACAACAACATGTGCATCTGCGTTTTACAGTAAATGCCATTTTGTGGACAAAATTCATGGATAAGCAAGACCTGCTTATCTAGTTTCTTGGAGGAATATACCTTCATGTAGGCTAGCCACTTTTCAGTTTCTAGCACAAAGTGTGGTACTCAGGGTAGTCCATTGTTCTGAATGTTTCTTCCTTCTTACAGGGTGTGGACACTGCAAGAGGCTTGCTCCCACGTATGACCTTGTTGGGAAAGCATTCACGAATGAACCAAATGTAAGTTTAGAAACACTGTTGAACATCACTAAAGACCATCGACTGACACGAGTCAATCTGCCACCTTTGTTTACTGCTGCTCAGCTGCATGCATTTTCTTTAGTGTTGGTCAATGCTGGTAGTTTCTGTAGTATGTTTTACCTTGCTATGCAATTTAATTGGGGCTATCTTAATATCTGGTGTGTAAATGACTGAAAAGATTTATTTTCTTCCAGTGTGTTGTGGCCAAAGTGGATGCAGATTCAGAGAAGGATTTAGGGGAAAGGTAGGAGGTCATTTTCTATTCTGCCGGGCTTGAAAGTACCTCATCCCTCTCGATTATTCCTTCCTCACCCCAACCCCCCCCCCCCCCCCCTTCTGCACTTGATTCACCCATAACCAGTTTCCATTGATAGCATGAGGCAGCAAGGAATATCACTGTTTCCCACTTGATTGATTACCACCCAGCATTCTTGTCAATTTTTCCTACATGTAAGTTTTTTTATTTTACCATAAATGCTTCTTTTACTTCTAGGACCTTGATGTGTGTTAAATAGTTTTCCTGGATTGATTTTATTATTTTAGATATGGTGTCAGTGGCTTCCCTACCATTAAATTCTTCCCCAAAGATAACAAAGATGGAGAAGAGGTAGAGTGACATTTTTCTCAACCTTGAAGTTAGTTTGAAATACATCTAGTGGCCCATCAACTAAGTATGGAAGTTAGCTTGCTTTACGCATACTGAGTTAATCCCACCCTGCCCCAGTTTTTCAGATTGTTTGGTAAAGGTTGGGCTAGAAAGTATACTTCCTTTGGCAAAAAAATTTGAGAGAAAGAGAGAGAGATAAGACTTACACCTTCAAAGAGGGTAGTCCTATTTGGCTCCTCACCCTTTTTCAACCCTCACAACATTTTTTCCTCACGCTGGCCATGCATCATCTTTCATATGCTCCCCAAAAGGTGAATGCCTGAAACAGGCTAAGTTAATCAGTATAGACTTGGTAAACAGTAACTAGAGATTCTTTGCACACTGTTTGCTATGGACTAGTGTTACCAGAAAACCACATAGCAATATAATTATATTGGTGTCATTCATACAAACACCACTCATTTCATAGTTAAAATCACTTCTCTTCTGTTCTGCCAAGACCATGCAAGAGCATCAAAATTAATAATTAAACAAGAAATTCTGAAGAATTTACAGGCAGCCGATAGTCTCCGCCCACCCACCTCCCCACCTCCCCACCTCCCCTTTTCCTAAGGAAAACAAAAACTTAAGTAGTTCTTGGTTTCCGTTGACCTGTTATGGACAATTTGCACTTTCGGTATGTAATGAATTAAGTAATCACTAACCTGTGTAAACACTGACCCTTACCAAACCAAATGTCCTCAGAAACAGCGACATAAACATTTTAAGGCTTACCTTTACTTGACTTCCATACGCAGCAATACTCAAAACAACGGAATTAGACTCCTCTCTAGCATTAATTTTTTCGTAACCACCACTACTTGAGAAACAGAAGTAAAACAGACTTTTAGCATTGGCCTTCGGTGACCTGCTTGGCACAATTAGCCCTTCGTGTACTGTCATGATCTGTCTCCACGTTCCCTTTAAAAACGTGATTTAACACATCTGCAGCAATTGAAATGTAGTTTGTCAATAAATTCCCCAAAATTTTCTGCGATCATAGATGGAAAATTTATAACAGCAATACCATTCTCGTTCAGTAAGCCTTATGTGCAGTTGTCTCTGTTGGCCGCACGACACCAAGAGGACTAAGTTCCAGTGACAGACAATGACAGCGAAAGGAATGCAAAAGGAATGCAACTTCCATTTTATAAGTCGCCGTGACGTGCATATATGCACGACAGCCACCTAATTAATGGCTTGTTAAAATGAGCTTTGCATGTGAGTTGGTCAACAGAGTTAAGGTTTCTTCTGCTTCAAGTACTCCTGACCAGTGAGGATTTGCTACTTATTCATGTTTATTTCTTACTCTTACTCTACAGTACAATGGAGGCCGTGAAGAGCAAGACTTCATAGATTTCCTGAATGAGAAGTGCAAAACCAACAGAGTTTCTGGTGGAGGAATTAGTCAGGATGTAAATATCTTTCTGCTCAGTAATAGTAATCCTTGCATGTAGAGTGTTCAATTGAGTGTTGAAGTTTATTCACATTGAATGTCTTTGCTTCAGTTTGCTAGGTTCTCGGTGTGTTTGGTTAAAAAACACACCGTAGTCTCAACCAATTTGAAATTAAACCAAAGCCAGATGCAATTTTCTTGCTTACACCCAATTTTATGTACACTTATTTACTTTGAGTGTTGATTAGTTTGAGTTGACTGTGTCTGATTTGATTGGTCAGATTGAAGCTTTTGTTTTAGTTTTATGACAGTCATAGGCTATGCGGTAAATTATACACCTATCAATGTTAAGCCCCAGGATGGGGGGGTGCAGGCTCCCCCCGGGAAATTGAAGTACAAGACCTTCCCCTGGGTAGGGATTTTGAACATACATGGTGCCCTAATTATTTGACTTTCAGAGAAAAAGTTACTCTAGAAGCTGATATTTGACATTTATTAATTGTCCAGGGGTAGGGAATTTGACTTTGGCTTTGCCAAAAATGTCAAATTCCCTGGTGGTAGCCCCCCGCCCCCAACCTGGGGTTTAACATTGATAGGTGCATTACACTCAGACAGGATCCACTGTATGCCTCCCCCCCCCCCACAAGAAAAAAATAGGTGGGGACCCAGTGTTTTCCCTCAAAAAGCAGTAGTCCCTTTTGACACCTTGTTTCTATCAACATCACCTGTCCTGAATTTGTGTTTGCATACCTTGTTAAAAGGAACATAAAATTTACTTTTTTCATTTCTTTTAGGCTGGAAGGATCGATAAGTTTGATGAGTTTGCCAAGGATTTCATGGCTGATAAGGTGAGAAGAAGAACTCTTATTATCATACTGCCTTTCTATTGTTATACCAAAAAAGAATACTGACAAAGTTTTGTTCATTCATTTTGGACATCTTTTTGAAAACTTTTTGATGTTTTCCATTCAACTGGCCAGTGAAATGGAAGCGGAACTGTGGTGGACAAAACGATAAGCGTGAACGTGGAGTTTGAGAGCCACGTTTACAAACGTTTTTAAAAGTTGTTGAAAACCCTTTAACTTTCTAATGGCAATAGTGTGGTGGTACACAGCAATGTGGGCACAGTTAACTCCCAGTAACTCGAAACTCACGCTAACTTGAACCAAATTGATTTCCCTTGGATTTGCTCCATACTTTACTGTAATTTTACCCTCAATAACTCGCACCTCCCACTAACTTGAAGTGAATTCCTTTTCCCTTCAGATCATTTTCTTTACAATTTTACCCTCGAACCTCATTTGCCAATTGAACTGTAATGAGACAAAACATGTACTTAATAGCACTGCATTAAATGCAATGTTATCAATTTTTGAAAAATTGAACAGAATGTAGTTTTAAAATGTCTAATAATCCTTTGTGTCAATTTCTTTAGTTTTCTGGTGTTGTGTTGTGATAGTGGTGTCAGCAGGAATCCTGTCCCCTGATAACCTGAACTCACGATAACTCAAGCCTTTTTTGATTTCCCTTGAAGGTTCGAGTTATCAAGAGTCAACTGTCAGTAGTTCAAACAACATTATTTTGGTCCAATGAGGGTAAAAGTAATTTCCAGTCCAAGGGTCTGTTCCCTTGAGCTAGTATTAAAACCACTCCACTGTGATTGCCTCAGTGGTTCAAGCACCTGCCATAACATTGGGGTGTTGTGGGTTTGATTCCCGCTCAGGGGATCTGATGTTTTCAACATTTGCTGTATTTCTCTATGTGAGCTTATCATAGTTTACCTCTCTGAAGATGAACAGCTGTTTGAAAATATGTGCCATGTAATCAAATCGCTTAAATTTGTTTTTGCAAATTTGCTTAACTGTTTTCAATTTTAATAATGGTTAAACAATAGTTATTAATATTTGTTGTAATTGTTTTTAGGACAAACGTGAGGCAATCCTTGAAGAGGCTAAATCGCTCATTGATACACAAGAAAATACCAAGTGAGTAGATTCACAAGCAGCTCTTTGTTGAAATCTCTAGTATCCAGCTCAGCTTGTGTCAGTTATTGGCAGTGCTTAGTGGTTATCCTTTCAATTAGACACAAAAAAACAAATCTGTTATCAATGAGACAGGTTTCAACATTTGTTGATCTATAAAACAATGGTGAGAATGCTTTTCAGCAATGAAAGTTGAAATAGGCCATTGAACATAATTTTTATGTGCATTGCTAAACAGAAAAGAGCCTTGGTTCTGTTTGATTCAACAATGTGCAACATGTTGCAATCTGCTCAAAAATCTGATGCACTAGCCACTACACTATTGATTCTCCTTGGTATTTTGAGTGAGAGACCATGATTTGATTCTTTATCTTACCGAGTGACATGCTTTATTTTATACAGGATGGCAACCTACTACACAAAGGTCATGGAGAGGATTCAGAGTAAAGGAGACTCCTTTGTCACCACTGAGATTGATCGCTTGGAACGCCTTCTTGGTAAGATTTGATTTTGCTAAACCAGAGCTCCAATTAACTGTCGGTCATCGGACAATGTCCGATTTCAAAAAGACTTCCACTTAAAAATAATAATTAAAAAACGTCTGAACGCACTTCTGTTTTGTCCAACCAAAATGGAGACTTGGTCAGACAAATGCCCTTTCAAGAAAGAGAAATTAATTATTTGCAGACCTGTATAAAACACAACATTGATCCTTGAGGTGGTAAACACAACATTTAGCCTTGAGGTGATCCTTTAACATGTAAATGAAAGAACCCTAGAAATCAAACGGTATGCATCATGCTGTAAAGAGATTTTAGAGGTGTTCATTTTAGAGGAAAATAAAAGAAAACAAATTAAGTATGTCTTGTTCTCAGAGAGGCATTCATCTTAAAGCCAGTGAATAAATCACAGTCCACCTTGGTTAGAGTTTGTCTTGAGTAGAGAAGTGCTTGACTATGAAGAGGAGTCTGCTTTAGAACAGGTGTCAACCATAGAGAGAAGCTTCCTTAGAGAGGTGTCTGCCTTAGAGAGGTGTCCATCTAAGAGAGGTGTCCATCTAAGAGAGGTGTCTGCTGTGGAGAAGTGTTCATCTTAGAGAGGTGTCTGCCTTAGAGAGGCATTCAACTTAGAGAGGTGTCCTCCTTAGAGTGGTGTCCATCTAAGAGAGGTGTCTGCCTTTGAGAGGTGTCCATCTAAGAGAGGTGTCTGCCTTAGAGAGGTGTTCATCTAAGAGAGGTGTCTGCCTTAGAGAGGTGTTCATCTAAGAGAGGTGTCTGCCTTAGAGAGGTGTCCATCTTAGATAAGTGTCTGCCTTAGAGGGGTGTCCATCTAAGAGAGGTGTTCATCTTAGAGAAGTGTCTGCCTTAGAGGGGTTTCCGTCCAAGAGAGGTGTCCATCTTAGAGAAATTTCTGCCTTACAGAGGTGCCCACCTAGGAAAGGTGTTCACCTTAGGGAGGTTTCTACCTTGGAAAGTAACACACTTTCGTTTCTCTTAGAGACAACTGAATAGTGGCAGACACTAACTCCACCTAGATCTGTCTGCAAAAAGACGAGATTTTCAAAGAAAACTTTGAAAAGTCGCTTATGACATCTTGCCCTACAGTGCCTTTTAATTATTTTACAGACACCCCACAGAAATTTATTTTGATGGTTGTTAATCTCTTGTTTTGTCACAGAGGGTGCCATTAGTGATACCAAGAAGGATGAATTCAGCATGCGTCGCAACATCTTAAAACAGTTCAAGGCTGAGGCTGCCAAAGAAGAACTGTAGATGCACAACCCAAGTGGTGTGTGACAGCAATGTGTTGTGTGATAAAGTCCTGCCCATAATGAATCTACATGTAAACAATGCACCACTTTAGGATCTTTTGTTTTCTTAACTTATCACATGCATGCCGATGCTACTTGTCTGAAGCTTCAGCAACTTTTTGCTGCTCTTCTTTCTTGATAGTCACTTAAAAGTTTTGAAAATTAAGAGTTTTCTTAAACCTTGTTGTTTCATTTATGATAATTTACTGTATTGATGATCTGGTCTATATTTCTTTCCAACAGAGGGAGAGTACTTAAAATAATTTTCCTCGAACAGGTTAATTTCTCTCAGTCGTTAATTTTGATGGTACTAAAGTCAAACATGCACATAACATAGTTACTGGGGTTTTAAACGTGGGATGTTGCCTCTTGAAAACAAAAACTAAACTAGTTACTTTTCTTTTCAGAAAAATAACCCTGCTCTGTAAGCATGCAAATCGAACCATTCACTTTAACACGCTTGTTCCACAGATAAAAGCTACATGTAAAAGCAAATGTTTACCAGTGCCTTTTTTACTGAGGATAGCATGTTTTGTCAACTTAAATACATCTTTATACAGCTTGATAACTGACTTTTATGTAGTGTTTCCTAAAAGTAATGTTACACGAAATAGTTCATTGCTTTTATAAAAATAAATTCCATTTTGAAATAATTTGGATGTGATGACTTTTGCATTGACTACCTACAAGGGCACCCAGTGGTTGTAGAGGAAAATTAGGAAAGGTCAGCTTGTATTCTTAGAAAGGCACTAGCAGCTCAGTAAATCAAGAAATAAGATTGCATTCCCTGAAGTATTCTTCCAGTTAGTTATTGAAGCTTAAACTCAAAACAGAACTAACAGGATCAGCAAACAAATATCCTTTTAAAAATCTACAAAAGGTATGGGAAAACATAATGATAAAATTTAAAGTATTTTGGTTACATTTTCTCAGCTGGTACTTCTGGTATTCTTGCAAAGTCAGTTATATAAATTGAAAAGTACCTCATGACCAGGAAGGAATGAGACTCCTTAGACTTCACTTGTGATTAACTCACGGGTTGAGTCCCAAGCATGTTACTGCTCTTGGTTTGTTTCAACTTCCCTGTTCTAATTCAGCCTCTCACTCCTCTGTTCACCGCAAGCTGGCTTTATTTTAGAAGTTTGCATATTTAGGGCACTTGGGTTGTGGAACATGTTCCAAGAAAGAGATACTCTGAAAAACCTGCTAAGCACCCGCAAATATGCAAATGGCCAGTGTAAAAGTGTTGACTTCTTTCAACATCTCTAAGGGACGTGGGCAAAAATTTGAGTAAAAGGAACACTCTCAGGTTAGGGTATGTGTTCGCTTACGGAAGATGTACACTTACACTAGAGATTTAGAAAAGGGGATTATCACTTTTGAGAGTGGCCACTACGAATTTGTCCCAACAAAATGCACACAAATGTGGGGAGATTATGCATTGCAGAGGACAAGTGGTAAATGAAGAGAGAGAGATTCATAAGGTGGCCTTTGTGTCTGAGAGACTCTAGGGTGGTGTAAACTGGTTGCAATACATTTCTCTGAGCACCCTGATAGACAGTCTGGACACCACTGTGTTAAAAGTTTTACTTTTATTTACAAACAATGCCATTTTGAAAGTGATATTTCAATATACATGTGTACACATATATCACCATTTACAATTTGCATATCTCTCTCGCAAAATACTCTATTTCTGTCCAAAATGTTTGTCAGCAATTTTTACTCATTTGGTTGAAATTTCACTCAGGTGCTGAAATAAAAGTTATAAAGTGACAGGGAAAAGCCTTTGATGATTAAGGAGACCTAGTTTTGGGCTTTTTTATGGCAAACTGTTCAGTAAAACAACATGCTAAATTATGTCTAGCATGGTAGCTCCTCATCGCCATGGTGAGGCTGCAACACTGTAAAAAAAAGAGTACTTGTCAAACCATTTGAATAATATTCTTTTATAATTAAAAGCTCACAACTGCAACTTTAAGGCTGAGGGATGCGTAATATGGGCAACATCTCCCTACAAGGTGTCATACTACAAATGTTGTATCGCAAGTTGCATTCAATGTTATATATCAAGGCTTATGGAAAAACAGTCTTGGAACAGGGCTATCTGAGAAAAGGCAGAGATAACAAACCTACCTTACTGCTGGATGTGCATCTCGATAACGGCTACTACAGGATGCAAAGCAAAAAAGACAACAGATCAGTATTGGCCTGGCAAAAGCAATCGCAATCTTTGCTAAATCTTGGTCCACTTCTTTTTCAAGGATGAAAAGTGGACATCAAAATGGCTGGAAATCGAGGACAACTTCCCCAACAACATTGTTTCATTATTTTTTCGTATTACTTGGGTTGTTGATGCTACAGTTAGCAATATTACAATATTATCGCATAAAAAGATATCGTGTAACTTACTAGATGGTTGCAGGAATGGGGCGTTGGCCTCTTAGGTCAATATATGGCTCCTGTCTGAGAGTGTACTGTGAAAAAAGAACAGAGAAGGGTTAGATTATCTTACTTCTACAATATCATTTCCTACTTATGAGGTGACCCTGTCCCCTTTGTATCCATTGATTTCACGGCACCATGGGAAAGAGATCCTTGTGATGAACATGAAACTTTACCTGATTAGTTCTCTGTGTCAGTGCCCTCAATTGCCCTCTTCTCAGTGCCATTTGCTCGGAAACCTATTTCTTTACTCTTTTGCAGTTTATAGCGATGTTCACTGTTTTCAAATATCCTTTTTGTTATTCATATGCGTCAACCGTGAAAACAAAACAATTTGTGTCGGTGCCTCTGGTCTGACCTGATCTTATGACCGTAACAATTTACCGGTAATCATTTAGTTCCAAATTGAATTTGGAACTAGTCGGTCAACGTGTCTCTAACTTTTGAGTCTGAGTCTTGAGTCTATGGATGAAATCCTCATGTATGACCATTTAAATGACAGCTACTGATTACTTTTCCTGGAATATTTGTTTTTTGTCGCCGTATCTTTCAAACTGATTTTATGAATGGGAGGTTTGACTTACCCTCCATGAGCCAGTCTCCCTGGGCGACAGGTAGCGAGTGGCATAACCATTGAACTTCATCTGGTCAGCTGAGTACTTCAGGTATGGCTCAGGCAGGAATGTGTAAGGCTCTGATGGCTCTGTTGAAACAATGGTCATAACTGATTAATTCTTTGCCTATTCCTTTACGTAGAAAATTCAGGGATATATAGAGAGACCATTAAAAGAACCTTAACCACCCAGAGAACTTTTTTCCAAATGAGAGTAATGGAGAATGTACGATAGGGGCATGTTGCACTTTTAAGTTAACTAGGTTAATATTTGGTAGACTTCCGAGAATTTTACCACCGAAATGATAAGAATGAAAGCAAAAAACCATCCTCCCCTGCCCCCCCCCCCCCCCCCCTCCTGCTTCCACCACATCTACACCTTTTAAACTAGGGCAAAATTGTGCCGCTAAGTAAACCATAGTTTGGAAGGGTAGCTAATACATGAAGATTGCGGCTATTTTCCTGTGTGGTGATATCTTATATATGTTTTTATTTCACTCACCGTTTGGAGCAAGGGGAGAGGGTTGTCTTTGACGAGACCTTGTTGTCATGGAGCGCTTCAGGAATTCCGCCATTCCGCTTGAAAGAGAGTAATAAACAAGCAATAAATAAAAACTGCAAACGCAACCCAGTAGTGTCTTTGTGCCCCTCGAAGATTAACCACCAACGTTCCAAGGTCTTCCCTACCTGATTCGGGTCTTCTTGGCTTCTTAGAGAATTTGTTGTGTGATCAGATGCTGAGTCAAAATAATTTTGGCGTAGTAGCAGACCCTATTTTGTGTGAAGGAGGCGATGTGGGGGCCTTCCTTTTTGTAGACTACTGACGTCAATTTTACATCACTGCCAAGCTCCTTAATATTATTCAGGCTTGGATACCTCCCAAAACCCGATAAGTTACTGCTCTGGCACTCTTCGATCGAGTAATGATAATGTGCAACTGGATAACTTATATGTAAGCCTATCGCCACACCCCGCCCTTAAAAAACACTCTACATTTGCCTCATAGATGGCCTTAGATCTCAGTGGAACTTTATATGTACTGTAGGGACGAGCAGCGAATATTTACTAATTTTACACGAAACAGTTTTTTTGTTTGTTTGTTTGTTTGTTTGTTTGGTTGTTGTTTTCGCGCAATCGGACTTTGATCCTCCTTCAATCCTCGAAAAAAACGTTGAATCATGTAGTGTTACGTAGTTCCAACTCGGCACGCTGTAGATGAAATCCGAAAGTGCGACAAAGTTCTTAAGCAATACTATCGCCTAGAGATTAAGTCGGGTGTTTTAATTTGAAATGTAACAGGTATTTCGGAAAATTAAGGGTCTAAAGCAGACTAATTGTCATTGTTCGTTTGAAAGCCGAAGCATTGGATTTGACTTGTAAATCGCGTGCACTGTCGCGTGCACTGTTAATCTGATAAGCCTTTGTTGTTTTGTTCCAGGAGACATTGGTTTCCGAGCAAATTTTCCTATCAACACAAACTTGTAAAAGAGTAAACAGACTTAAGCAAACGAAAAACGCGCAATACAAAACACTGTGACTTAAATAGTGAGCTGCAATATTAAACTTCGACAACTGGGTCAAAAACTTCTCCCCTTTCACTCGACATAATTGAATAAAAGGAAGCCGCACAATAGCCGGCAAAAGTATTGCAAGGATGATATAATTGTTATTTTATTTTGCTGATATTTTTACCGCAAGGAGAAAGTCTAAATGCGGACGCAATTTCGCCAGAAATAATGTTGATATTTCTTTCTTTAGATTTTGAGAAAAATAGCGTTCTTGTGTAACTAAATCCTACAAGTGGTTTGCACCCCCTTGCAACCTGTTAACTAGCTCTTGCCAGAAATTCAATCCTTACCCGGACTCGATTGGCTGGTAGGAAGTGGATTGTAGTTGTCTTCCCGTCTCAGTTATTCTCTGAAAATAAACAAACATTCCTTGCAAAAATTGTAAATTACCCCGATCAAACTCAATGCTGCAAAAGTCCAGTCCAGACAGAAAAACCGTGCAACCAGGAGATACAACGGAAATATCGACTTACCGTGCCCGACAATGGCCTATCAGCTGGTCTG
The DNA here is from genome assembly GCA_964030785.1 of Siderastrea siderea. Lineage (NCBI taxonomy): Eukaryota > Metazoa > Cnidaria > Anthozoa > Scleractinia > Rhizangiidae > Siderastrea > Siderastrea siderea. The sequence goes on from OZ034969.1 coordinate 27,226,189, forward strand.
AACAGGGTGATAGTCGCACTCTTGAAATCATCTGCAATGAAAATACAAATCGGAATTCATAATCTGGCTGCAAGCCAAAGAAGATTACTTTCTCTTCTATCTGCATCATCGTACCCCTAGTTAACGGAGTTGTCGTGCGCGAGTGTTCTTCTGGTAATCTATGCATAGCTGTATCCATGTCCATTCGTCGGAATGTTGGTAGCATAGGGTGATAGAGACCTTCTTTCACCGAGGCTAACATGCTGGTTCGGTGCCCAAAAGCCGGATATAGCCTTGTTTGAGTCGTTGTCGACATCGCGTTGCGCGTTTCAGCTAGGCCGCGAACGATGTCGAGTTAGCAGACTGAAAACCGCAGGGTTTATAAATTCCAAGTTCTCTGCCTTTTGTTTTCAGACGACCCGGCGCCGGCGTGTGTTGACAGTATACGCTTTACACCCTGATAACTTTAAAATAGCGAATGGCTGTTGACCAATCAGCGACGCGTTTGGTTATTGTGATGTAATATTGTTCTGTGACGTGTAATCCCGCTAGTTTGTTAATCGGACTTAGCTTGAAAAGGAAGTCTATAGAATGTCAATATGTTAACCGCTCATCAAATATCATTGTCGCTTGCCTCAAGGCCAAGTGGTTGTGTCAGAAATTACGTACGTGAAACAGTCACGTCCTGCGCGCGCGTGTTAGATTCGAGCGGCATTTTTCGACTGAGTATAAAAGCAACTTCGGTCAAAGTTAATTATCGTCCTCCCGGGAATCGTTACCTTAAGTGATCACATACTGCGTTAATACGCTATTGTGCAAACACTGCCTGCTGGGTGATAATAACTGCTTGCAATTTGCATCAGAGAACTCAAACTCATCAGGTTTATCATGGCGTGACGGACGTCAACCTTGGCTAGCGTGACAAGGGTTTTCAAGATGTTCAAACAAAAATGTAATTTTTCGATATCAACTTTTATGGTTATTAATTAAAGAGTCTATCGGCATTCTCAGTTTTGAGTTGGAGTGTACTCTCACTGTTGAAGTAGGTGTAATTATATTGCATTATTTCTTTCTCTTTTTTAAAAGTTAAAAACTCTTAAAGGATTTGGACCTTGAACTTAGCTTTTTAAGAACTTTGCCTTTTATTCGTTATTGAGTAAGTGATCTCCTGGCTGGTAAAAACATTTATGGTGCCCTTATCTGACACTGGATACTCAATTTTGGCCCCGAAAAAGTGCTGTCTCCCAATGAATTCAAGCGATGAAAAGCGGGTATCAATTAGGCGTTTGTGTAGACTTTCGAAACAGGTCAAAATGTCAAGCATTTTCATTCTTCGAGTAAAGGGTGATTCATGCGATAAAACACGAAACAACTTTGCGATAATAGTCTTGATCGATAATGCATTGATACTACTCGCCGTCTTCCTTGCTTTAGCCTTAACGAAGTTGACGACTGGAATTTTTAAGAGATTAGATCACTAACTTTAAGTGCTAATGACAAATAATGACTATTTTGCCTTACCCTGGGTACCAGAGGTTCTCTCGCGGCACGCTTGGCGAGAAGACTTTTCGGCCGAGAGAAGACTTGTCGGCCGAAGGCCGGCAACGAGCGGCGAAGACGCGAGAGAAACCCTCTTCTCGAGGTGCAAATACAAGAAACATATCGAAACATAAGAGGCGTGTAATATGACCGCGAGAAAGCCTCTGGCATCCAGGGTAATTTTGCCTTTTCCATGCAAACAAACTTATTTCGCCAATAAGTTATTGGTTCCCAAAACATTTTCAAACATTGTTTGGATAACGGTTTATGAAACCAGGTCTTGCAACAGTGACACAGTAGCGCGCGCGCGTCGTCCTTGAACAGGGCGCGCATCACGCCGTGCGTGCGCGTGGTTGCTATGGACTGTTGTGTTGTCACTTTCTCCATTTCTTGAACTTCTGTATTGGGTTTCAAAAGCACAAATTTAACTCTAAGCTGCTGAGTTTATAGTTGCGAAGGCTTCAAGGTTATTTCATCAAAGTTAGAAAGTTTTCATAACTTCTGAAGTCAAAACTAACAGACTATGTAACAAACAATATGATTATAAAGAGCAAACAAATTCTCACCAAATAATAATATTCTATGTATTTTTTTAAAGTTTAAAGTGTGTTATTTACTGAAATGGATGCTGGGCGCGAAGAAGATGCAAATAATATCTAATTTTTTTAAGTTGCTTAAGTCAATACTGTGCCGAATTCATCAGTTTTGTGAGTATCGCAACAAAAGACAGCATTTCACTGGCGTATCTTTTATAAATTGATTTCAGGGGGAAATCAGAATACGTTCCAAGCCCTGAAAACCTTGCTATATCGATCGTCTGTAACGAGTCGAAGATTTCTTGGAAGAATATACACGTAGCTAAACCCCTTGCTATAAAATTTTCACTTACCGTTGATAACTACACTATGTGCTAATAGAGTTTACGGCTAATTGCACGCATATTAAAGCTACAAGGGCTACGATAATCTAAATATTCACCGGCGGATCTCGATGTCGAATTCCTGCAGTGCTCGATTGGCAATTTACAGAGCATGTTATCGCGGTCCACCTTTCGATAGCTGGGTGGGTTAGGATGGATCATCCCTTCCTTCACTGCCGCAAGCATTCTCCTCGGAGGTGAGTAGCCGTAGTCGGTCCCGTGTGGTCGTACCGCGTCGTGTTGACTGAACCTGATGCCTTGTCGGTCGTAATAACGGCTGCTCAGGGCAAGTTGCAGATGACGCGACATTCTGGTTGGAGTGTTTCCTCTTTTACCGCGCTAACTTGGGCTGTATTCGAGTTGTTTATAATTACAACTGGGCAATGTAACTAGCTGCGTGTATCGCTTTTGCTCAATGGGACGTCCATGCAATTATTGAGATTCCTTTGTGTAGATGAAACGCGCAAGAAAATAGGAGGATTGGCACTAGTAAATGAGTACTTCGGACTCCCTGACATGATATTCCACTACTGGTAAAAGTGCCCTAATGGAAAGGCATACTCTACACTACCACAAGTGGAAACCAATTACAGTAAATATAATCAGTTCTGAGAACATTCTGAAAGCTTAACTATTTTGATTTTCCAAAAATGCTAGTACATGACCTTTGCTCAACTTTATTTCAGTCAGTTTTCAGTCGTTCTGTGTCTGAGTCACATTTTTCCCACGTTTGAGTAATTAGATCGGTCGCCACATAACTTTCCAAACTGGTTGCTATTAATTGCACAGCGGTAATGGCGTTATATGCCAAGTCAGTACTGAAATAGTGTTACGGTATCTTCGTGGAATAGTCGGTTCTAAAAGGGAGGGAATCAAATTGAGACTTCAGGCACCTAACCCAGTAAGAAAAGAGGTTTTTCATTCCTGTGTGCCTGCCTTGCCAATCTCGTTCTTTCAATCACTCTTCATCATGTATTCCCCCCAAAAAAATAGAAAACTACGGTAGACTAAAAGTTATAACCGCTTGCAAACTACAAATTCGCTACGAGCCCTGTCTTTTAAAACAGTGAAAAGCGTTTTTTCGTATCTGGCAAGCCGGAGTTTTTGCTATTAACGAGGCTTTAGCATTTTTGGAACATCAATTGATGTAACTGGCTGTCGAATATTCACAGCCGTTGCAAACACATTGATAATTGTACATTATCGTGTGAGTAAGTGGAACAACTTTGTTACTATGGAAACTTGTTATGATTTCAATTCATGTTGATAGATACATTTAAAGTGCAGAGCTTCAGACAATCACCTTTACTACACGGCGTTGAATGACGAGAATGATCCTCTGTCAGTTTTCCTAGCACCTCGTCCATATCCATCCGTCTTAAAGTTGGAAGACGTGGGTTGTACAATACTTCCTTCACCGATGTCAGCCTGCGCTTAGGACCGAAAACCACCGGACTGCTCGGTTCGCTCAGCGTATATCCCTCTCTCGAGTTTATGTCCAAAGTTTTCTTTCCCAAGGTACAAGGTTTGGCCCAGAGTGTGTAGTATTTTGTGGCCATTACTTCGGAAAAGTGAGTTTTCTTTTCGTGTGTTAACAAACTGCGCGTGTTGTTGCCTAGTTTGTCCTACAAAGGAAGTTGTTACTGATGTTTTTAGACAGCCGGTTATAAATAATAAATGGCAACGATTTGGTTGCTTTTCATTAAACAAACTTCCAGACCAATCGCGACATTTGTTTTCCTTGTGATTAAGCTAGGGTTTTAACGTTTTTCTCGTACGCAAATGTTTTTTTAGGTTTTCTTAATTCTTAGTCTCAAAAAGGGCGTTTTTAACCAAGCTAATAAACCCAATTGATTCTGTTTTCACCGCAGTGCATTTGGTTCATCCGGTGGGGGAGGGGGGGGGGATGCTGTTTCAAATTGTAAAGGTGAAACCGCAATCGCTCACAATCGCTAACTTGGTGAATCGTTTCACCGTTTGTAGTTTTCAGGCCTCCCATTTCGGCTGCGCGTCCAAACTTTTCATTGAAACGTTTTACGCGGGTGATCATCAGATATTTTTTTAAAGGAACCGTTCAGGCTGTTCCTTTAATTCAGGATGTTACTGTTTCCGTCCAAACTCTTCCACCTTGAATGCTTCCATGATAATGCTAACTGTCAGCGGTCATTTTAGTTTTCAGTAGCCTGTCCCAGGCTCCAAGATAGTGAACGGCTAAGCAAAGAAAGCGGACGCGAAAAGAACGTACATACCTAAATTTCTAGACCCCAAGCAGTACTGAAAAGGCACGATGACCGGTTTCCTTTCAAATTTTGCACGATAACTAAATTTTGTACGTTCTTTCTAGTTATGATACCTGTTTCTTTGGCGGGTGAATTTCTAATTCTGTTATACGCATGCAAAAAATGATTGCAAAAAAAGACAAAGATTGCCCTATTAAACCTAAAAATTGTTACATGACGTCATAGCCCTCCTCACAACCTATCATATCGCGAGTTATTTAACCCCTCAAGCCCTAATATTAAAATGCATATTCTCCTTACTGTTTTCTCTGCATTTTTTGTCACCAGTTGGAAGAATTTCATTAAACATCAAGACATTTCATCTTAAGTGATCATTTCCTTTATTCCTAGAGCTGTAGATTTGATCAAGTTGTGTTGTTAGGAGAAATTAGGTGCTTGTTACTATTGGGGCTTAAAGGGTTAACAAATAGATTCCATTTTTGGCAGTGCATGTGTACTCTGATAACGCAATGATGACGTAAAAACGTGGTAAGAACAAAGAAGTACGCTTCCTGCCGCAGGCGAGAAGCGTGACTGATGTTCTCACCACGTTTTGACGTCTTCTGTGTATTGTCAGAGTATACACGCACGGCCAAATGGAATCTTTTTGCTTTATGAAAATTTGGATTTACCAACTGTGTTGACAAAGTAAATTGGCCACATTGAAAGCTGACGTTTCGAGCGTTAGCCCTTCCTCAGAGCGAATCAAGCAATTGTGGATTGTGTATGGTTCCATATACAACCTTAGTGATTTGCGCGCGCAGAACATTGTGGCTCATTACGTCATTCGTGCATCTGTACTCTAACCACAAACTCCCCCGGACCAATCAAAATGCGCGTTTTACTCTGTCCATTATATAAACCATGATACAAACGCAACCAGAGCACATGATGCAGTTATGATTAACCTTTTATAACACAGAATGATAAAGTGCACAACTCGTCTTCAGTTAGTTACTTTATTTGTTTTTTTTTTATTATTACTCTGCGCAAGTTAGTTCTAATAGGTCAATTCCTGCAATCATTAAAAGCATTATTTGATTCTAAGACTCTTGAATATATGAAGCTCATCTAATTTGAACCGTAACAGTAAATGTCATTTGTACCTACTACAGAGAACATACATGAACATGTACAAGCTACATACATACAATTCAATTTTCTCCAAAGTTTTGTTCATAAAATCTAGCTGATGACGTTTTTGGTTAGTTCACGTAACTGCAGCACATTGAACGCAAATACAGTTCTTCATTTCATAGCGTATCGTACATGCTTTAAAAAGGTTAAGTGCAATAAAGGTTACAATGTAGACTTGCTACAAGTCAGCCTTTGACACTGATGGGTTATAACCGATGTAATTGTGATAACTGCTATGCTCGAGGGTGACCTACAAGCGACGAGACAAAACGAACATAATGGGACAAAAATTATTGGAAAGAACTTCTAGAAAACCTAGGTAGAACGCTTTTCCCGACTTCTTTCCTATTCCCACATAATAGCAACTGCACAGGATGTTCCAAACTTTCAGAGCTATCATAATTCTTTTCTCAGCCATTCGGGTGTAAAGCTAAAAGCAACCGTGATTTGACACACATGACTTTTGTCTTGCTTGACACCAGTGACATGCTTGGGTTCAAGCTTTGACTGGATTAAAGTTTGGGTTTAAGCTTTCACTTTTGGTTCAAGCTTTGACTGGATTAATGTTTTGGTTTTTAAGCTTTCAATGGATTAATCACTGTACCGGTACCATCCTTGCAAGTGCAGTGATAATTGTAACCGTGATTACTTAGCTATGGTTCTAGTCTCTCGGTTGCCATTGGATACAGTGATAATTGTAACCGTGATTACTTTGCTATGGGTCTAGTCTCCCGGTTACCATTGGATACAGTGATAATTGTAACCGTGATTACTTAGCTGTGGTTCTAGTCTCTCGGTTACCACTGGGTGGGCCAACAAATTTAAGAAGCACAGACCACGAGTCGTAACGTTCCTGTGGTGCTGTTTGTTTCTGCAATTTTTACACCAGTGTTGTGGGAGGGCGACAATTTCACAACAACTTTTAGTCATCCACTTTTCAGATGTGTAAGGTTTAAAAGATATTAAGAAGATGCAGCCATCATGTCTGCTGCAGATGATAATTGCAATAAAATAATATAATGCTAAGAAAAATGTTTAAAACCACTTAATCCCTCACCAAAGAAAGTTTAAAACTAATTTTGGCTGGCAATTGCTCAACCATTAAATAAGTGATGGACAACGTCATATTCAGACTGTTGCTGCTGTTGTTGTTGCTGTTGTTGCCCTTGGGACCAGTCCCTTCGTCCGTATTGATCTTCACGGTCTCTGGACCTTGGCTGTCCCCGTGGAGAGCTACTGCTGCTAGTACTAGACTCCTGCATGCCATACTGCACAAGTGCGTGACCTGACAAGACAAATAGATTAGTTTTAATAATGAATATATCTAACACATGATCATAACTTAAACAGATATTCGAACAGACAGATGCAGTTTCTTTCTCTGCAAATGCTATGAATCATTTTACAGCCAACAAAGCTAAGTTTCTGCATGACTCCACATCATAGTTTTTAGCTTTCGTTTGAAACTTGAGTAGAAAAAATCGATATCACAGATTAACCTCAAGGTATAATCAGCTACCAAAGACCAAAAGTAGGCCCACAGTGCGTACTTATGTCCACTTCAACTAGGAAACTGCTTTGCCCCCTGACATTTGGAAATCTACTAGGTATATTTTGATGGAGTTTTTGAAAATCAACTTAACTGCCCAAATTATTTACAAAACCAGAGAAGGAACACATAATGTTGAGCAACTAAACAAAGAAGTCTAGTTCATTGGTACCTTGTGATGGGCCATGTCCCACGCTACTGGGAAGAGGACTGGCCGCAGCCCGGTCAGCTAAAAGATCCAGTGGATCCTAGAAAAAATATCAATAATCACTATTAATATCTGTTTCTCCATAACCCTTTAAGCCCCAATAGTAACAAGCGTCTGATTTCTCCTTACGGTATCATTACTCAATCAAACATACAGGTCACGAGAATAAAGAAAATGATCGCCAAACATGAAATGTCGTGATGTTTGTACAAATTCTCTCAACTAGTACCAGAAGAAATGTATGGAGAACACTAAGGAGAATATGCATATTAATATGGCAGCTTAAAGGGTTAAAACACCAACCAGTGATGCACCCACATATCCAAACAACCTTAAAGAAAAGATGCTGAGGACGATGAGGGTCAAGCATCCAAGATATGGTTTGTAAGCCATTTCGGTCTGAAATTAGGTTTGTTTTCCTACTGGGCTGCAATGGGGTATGGATATTTGCTACACAGACCTAACAAAGGGCATAGATGGTGTTTCACAATAAAAATATTTAGCATACATCTCACTTGTACACTCTTCTAGCAAATTAATATATTCAAGACAATCATTTAAGATAATTATCAAAGATAATTATCTCAAAAACTTGAAAGTGTGTCATGGGGATCACAAACACCTCAAATTTTGTCAAAAAACTTTGCTTCACATATCTCTTCAGTGGATTAATATCTTGAGATAACACGTTATCTTTTGTTTAAAGTACAGTGGAACCCGGATATGATGAACCATCATATAACATAGTCCCTGGTATAACAAATTGTATTCTTCAGCCCAGTAACAGTTAAGTGTATGGAAAAGGACCCTGATATAACGAACCCCCGTTTTAACGAGCACATTTTGCCAGTCCCTTGGCACTTCGTTATATCTCGGTTCCAATGTATTACAAGTTATGGAATTAATGGCTGTACATAATGATCTCACCTGCCCCAGATGGCTGCCTTCGTGGCCAAATACATCATAGAATAAGCTATTGTCAAGCATCACAGGGTGATTTGCTAGTTGATATTGGATGTTATCAAGATTCTGTGAAATATAATCCACCTGGTCACCAAGAAAATTCCTAAAAATAATGAAAAAAAAACATGGTTAGGGCAAAGATAGATTCATTATGGTTGATAAAATAAGGTAAGAGTGTTTTAAACTCAAACTGTTCAGCCCCTAGCCTGCATGCAGACGTCTCCTATTTCCTTAGGAGACGTCTGCATGCAGGCTATTCAGCCCCTAGAGCATTTAACATTCATTGTCTCATTAAGTGACGGAGATTAAGGGGTTTCCACAAGATCAATCTGCAGCAACTCAGGAATGAAATGTTTCTTAACATGTACTGGTACATTGATTGCTTTCCAAGAGAAATGCAACCAATTACCTATTCACAACAGAGAAATATGAAACTGTGCACAATGTTGCCCTTGAAATTACAAGACAGTAGTGTAAGTCTTTCCTTTTCTCTAGGGGAGGGGGGGGAGTGGTGCAGGGAGGTACTTGTGCGAAATTATCCGTTCTCGCTCTTTGGCTGATTACTTGTAACAGCAGAGGAACATACATTGTAGGATAAGCATTTAACTTGGTAATCTGACAGTGCATTTTGTGCACCTTACATGACAGATATACATGGATATTATCAACTGTAAACTAAGTTATTTGATATAGTTAGGTGGAGTGCAAGTAATCTGTAGGCCACAACTATACCTCACTGTACTGAATATCTTCCTGAAAAAGCCTCCACATTAAACAGTCACCAATATGCCTACCAAGATAATCACCACTATTTCAAATAACCTTTGATTTTGAGTTTTACAAAATAACACCGGCAGATAGATCTAGGAGGGGTGGTGAGGTCTTTGAAAAACGAGACTGTGACAGCTGTGGAATTTGAGTCTCGTTTTTCAAATGGTTATTTATGTCTGGGGGTCTCTATTTTTCAAAAGCTGTCCTAGAGTCTAAGCAGTCAAGAAGTGTTTGTCTCACAGAGAAAAACATTACTCTTGCTGTCTTGCAAAGTCTTGAATTTACCACTCGCCACACCTTCTAGGAGAAGAGGCTTGTTGAAGGGACAGGTTTGTCAAAGATAAAAAGCTCACAGGCCTGTTTTAAATTCTGAGACATTTTCACTCTCGGCTCAACCCTTTTATTTCAGCCCTCCACTTTACGTGAAATTCTGGATCTGCCACTGAAGCTCTTATAAACTGTCTCCCTACAATGCCACAAACTGAATCATTTATCATCGTCACCTTTTCATGGTAATGATAAATAATTACAATGGTTTGTGTCACATTACCTTTCTAAAGTATCATCTTGAGAAAGTTCTTTTTGAATGATATCAAAGTTGGAGTTTATGCTGGTAGGATAGAAATTAAAATGTGATGAGTGACTTGATGTGTAAAATGCTAAGGACAACATTGAGTAATGTGACTAGTGACATCATGTAACGTTGTTTGAGAATAAAGTGACAAGTGACATCATTAAATCATTTTCTTGATCCTTCAAGGACTAATTAAATGGCAAATACTAGTAGCAATTATGTTGCAATGTTCTGCTCACATCTGAACTTAAAATTTAACTTTTGAAAGAAATTTTTTCTACAATTAAATCTTCCTTATGTTTGTCAAGTCCTCCATATTTTCTGCTTAAAATAAACTAAATCCCTCTCAGTTGTATCCTGGACTGCGCAGACCTACTTTGCTAACTACTGTCATGGGATATTTGAATGGATAGCTCATTATGCTGCCTCCTAAGGAGCCATTGATCTGAATTATTTATCATTGCAGTAATGACACCACTGTAGTGATAAATAGCTTTTCAATGGTTCAAATGACACTACCTCTCTGTTATTTCTTCCTGGGAGAGTCCCCGCCTCATAGGGGCATTTCTTATAGTATGATGCTCATCGTACGATTGAGGCTCCATGATATGCGTTGGATGAACAACAGGTGTCTGAGTCTGTTCCTCGGGGAAGGTGACCACTCCTGTTGATACACATGGTTGTACAACGGAGGCTTGTGGGTATGATGGTGCTGGAAAATAAAGGTGAAAAGACAAAGAATATAAGATTCCTCAAAATAAGCAACCACCTTTGTAGATGACCTCTAGTCCAGTAAATGAGAGCTCATTCCTCCCAGAGATAGGTTGGTAAAGTCGCATAAGAGCGAAGAAGGCTCACATGGCAGGAGCTTATCCCAGTTTTTGTAGCATGAAGCAACTGAGCGTATTGCTACCCCCCCCCCCCCCCCCGAATGGGATGCTAGTCCATCACAGGGTTACCTCCAGCAGTATGTCACTGGTACCCACTTACACACCTGGGTGAAGAGAGATGATGCGGGGTAAAGTTTCTTGTCTAAGGAAACGACACGATGGCAGGTACTGGGTGTCGAACCACCAACCTTCAGATCTGAAGTCCAACGCGCTTACCACTACACCACCGCGCCCTCACGTTCCTCCCAGAGAGGAACAAGATAATCAATATGCCATATGAATTCAACTGTCTTTCTGTGAGTTCTAACATGGTGTCTGTATTACCTATTGATGTTGACACTGGACTGGACACTATGGGCTGTGACGTCGAGGGTCCTGACTCCTCTGGGAACCTAATGACTGGTCTTGCATGTGGTATTGGGTCATCGTCTAAAGCAGTTATTAGTGGTCCACTTGTAGCTACAGAAAAATATCAAAAACATTACTTTCTTTGCAACATATGAGTGCAACAAAATGCTTGATATTATTTTGTTAAGGTAAACTTCTGCTGTTCCAATCGGTTTGACTGCCTTTACAGTGACCCTAAATCAAGACTACGACATTACAATGAATAAAATCTGAAGCAATCATGGAAAGTAAGGGGAAAAAAATTACATAGTGTTCAAGTCTACCTTATGCCTAAATTTATACTGAGAGTCATGAATAAGGACCTATACCAGAATCCCAACCTGTTTGGCATGCATGTTTTACATTTTTACTTACGAGGAAGGTTTGAAGAAGGGACATTGGAGATGTCAGAAATTGTGAGAGTCTGTGTACTGGGCTGCAAACAACAAAACATGGCCATCAGTTTCAGGAAACAATAAATAAACATATCCACTATCAAACATTAACCAAAAAAATGTCCTGATAACATAGTGGGCCTTCTAGAGGAAGCGCCCACAATGCAAGCACAAGTATAAGCATGAACAAAGGAGAAAAAACAAAGTTCACTCTTTCTTCTTATCTGGTTTTCATCAGGAATCACTTCAGCATAAACAAAAGCACAAACCCACTATGAAAAGAAAATTTTGGTCCTTGCACTTGTGTTTTCATCCAGGCCCCATTTGTTCAAAAGTTGGATAGGGCTATCCACCGGATAAATCTCTATTCAGTGGATAACACAATTGGTTTCCCTAACACTTATCCACTGGATAGTGATTTATCCGGTGGATAGCACTATCCAACTTTTGAATAACTGGGGCCAGATATTTTCATCTTTGTTTAAAAGTTGGATAGGGTTATCCACCGGATAAATCTCTATTCAGTGGATAATGCAATTGGTTTCCCTAACACTTATCCACTGGATAGTGATTTATCCAGTGGATAGCACTATCCAACTTTTGAATAACTGGGGCCAGATATTTTCATATTTGTTCAAAAGTTGGATAGGGCTATCCACCGGATAAATCTCTATTCAGTGGATAACGCAATTGGTTTCCCTAACACTTAACCACTGGATAGTGATTTATCCGGTGGATAGTACTATCCAACTTTTGAACAACTGGGGCCAGATATTTTCATGTTGGCATAAGTTCAGTTAAGCCTTGCACTTGTGCTTTTGTTGCTAGCAAAAACCACGCCTTTGAGCTGAACTGCATCTATAAATAATATTATTGGTCAGGTTTAACCATCCTAGCCTATTCCTATTTACTGATACACAGATGAATGCCACTACCTCACACTAACATACAGACATTAAGCAAAAAAAAATGCTGTGTGGGAGGAAAACTCACTCTCTGGGCTGTATAACTTGGTGGTGGTTGTCCACTGCTGGGACCAGACCCAGACCCAGACCCAGACCCAGGCCCATCTCTGTATTCATATCGCCCACGTTTCGATGACTGTTCCTCTGTACTGTCCTGGAGCATCAACCTACAAATGAGTGAGTACCCACAGATTTCAATAAGAGATGGTTACTGGTGAAATTCAATGCACATATCAAGCAAATACACCCAACTACCACCTACTGTTCTAATTCATTAATATTGAAAACTGCAGCACTTTCTGTATTTGATCATTCAATAACCTGCAGTTTACAGGTAAATTTTTCATGTAATAGAATCAATCTGGAACTTCCCTCCCACTCCAGTAGTTTTGATGAGGCCTCAACACAGTTTCCCATATCTTTTTCCTTGTGCTTCAACTGGGCTTGGAGAAATTCTGCCTGTAAATTGGCATTTTCTGCCTGCTGGCAATGTCAGTAAACATAGTGCATTCTGTTGAAAATTCTGCTCAGGCAATGAAATTCTGCTTGGTAAAATACTACTTAGACACTAAATGTCAGCGTAGTATCTGCTGAGTACATTATGTTTGACAGAATTACATTTTTGTAATACCACTAGATTTAGAGTGACTATATAGGGGCATTTTCTGTAATTTCCACTGAGGTATGTGATGAAAATCACTTCATTCCACGATCTCCACTCCGCCTGAGGCATTTATATACCATTTACACCATTAAAAAATTGAAAATCGCCATTTATCTGACTCACCTTTTTCTATTCGCCATGAGCTTATCATTTTGATAAATCAGCCGCATCAGATACTGGAAAAGCTGGGAAATGCAAAACAATAAAACTTGGATTACTAACAGAAAACTACTCAAGATGCAAAGCAAACTCCTCTCTCTTTCTCTACAATCATTTTCTAGATTTAACCTTTTAAGCCCCAAAAGTCACAAGCACCTAATTTCTCCTTACAATATCCCTATTTGATCAAACATATAGGTCAGGAGAATAAGGAAATGATCACTAAACATAAAATATCTTGATATTTGTGCATTAATTCTCCCAACTAGTACCATAAGAAAAAATGAACCACAGTGAGGAGAATGTGTATGTTGATACTGGAGCTTCAAGGGCTAACACAGAGTAGATTCCTTTTTATGGTAACCATTTCAAGGTGGTACATTGGCACATCCAGTATGGAATTTACCTTGTTAACAATTTGCTGCTGTCTTTGATGTTTTTGTCTAAGCTCTACCAGCTCATTCCACAACGTAACATTTTCCCTGAGAAAGAAAACAAGGACATTTTATCCAAAAATTCTACCTTGAAAAAATGAAGTCTGAGCACATCATAAAAAGTATTCTTTTAGTGATTGATTTTAATATTCTTACCTTTTAATTTGATCAAGTTTCATCGTCATTTCATCCTGTTTTCCTTTCATGTCCTGCACATCATGCAACACTTTGGAAACATCTTCATTCTTGACTTTCTTTTCTTCTGGTGTGGCCTATAAAAACAAATTAAGATATTATAAAACAAGTACTCACGAACTTAACAAATAGATTCCAGTTGGCCATGGGGTGTGTACTCTGATAATGCACAGATGACATCAAAACATAGTTAGAACAATGAAGTATGTTACAAGCCACAGGTGAGTACCGCGTGACTGATGAGCCACACTCTTACCATGTTTAGACCTTCTCTGTGTGTTATCAGAGTACACAAGCACTGCCAAATGGAATCTATTTGTTTTATACATTGTTTTGATATCAGTTATCCTGCACAAAATTAGAAATGTTTTTAAAGATCTTTGTAGTGTTAATTTGCATGCACAGAACTTTGACTCACTTGTCATTTGTGTATCTGTACCCCACTGAAAATGAAATTTCTCTTTACATGATCACTCCTTGTTTTAATATTCAAGTGACAAGAATAAAGGAGGTGATCACTGAGGATAGGATGTCTTGTTATTTAGACAAATTCTCCTTGCTAGTTTCTTAGAAATGTATGGAGATCAGTAATGAGAATATGCATTTTTATATCACGGCTTAAAGGGTTAATCACAAAATCCCCTAGAACAATCAAAATGTGCATTTTACTCTGTCCATCATATAATGTGGTTATAAACACCAGGGAACCTTGACAGTCAGATTAACCCCCCCCCCCCCCCACCCCCATGGTCCCATCTCACACAACTGGTCCAGTAATTAAATATAATTTCTATCTGATCAGACGAATAGGACATCTTGATTAAATGACAACTTCTCTTACAAAATGTAATAAGAATTTTGTTCCCACTCTTGGTATCAAAAGGGTAAAATTACTGTCAAATACAAACACAGAATCTACAAACCTTTCTCTTGACATTCTCAAGTAATTCAGGATGATATTTGTTGAAGTTTCCATTGAAAAATTCCCACTCATCTTTTTCTGATCTCAGGCCTCCTTGTTCAGCACCAATCACTTTGCGGAAGCCATCTGAATAAATTGAGTTAACGGAATAGTGTAAGTTATGAGATGACTGGAACAAAAATAAAAGACCGATACAGGGAATTCTCAGTCATCTTCATTTGCAGTTGATTCCCAGTTTACCGGATAGACAACAGTCATCTGGGTATGAGTAACTGTGTGCTTTGATTGGTTGCCTTATACACACCTCTCAGCTGTGAAATACCATAAAATGTCAGCTATGAGTGCACCCCCCCCCTCCCCCCTTGCTTAAAGCCTGCTGCAGGCCTATCAATTTGGTAATACCCCTGCTTATAAACCATTACTACTAAAAATAGCAGTTTGTCATCACAACATTTTGGGCTTGCCTACAAAAACTCTTAAAAGTTGTATAAGCCAAAAGTTTATAGTCTCCTTATATCTGACATTTTAGGGTAAACATTTCAATAGCTTTGCTTTTCTTAGCGAACCGGATAACAATCAACAACATTCCATTCATTCTCTTCACACATGAGTTCCTAGCTAGCTCAGTGATGCATGCCTAGTTGGCGATGAACACACCAACCACCCAATCTAATTAGTGCTGCAGTTTGAAAAGTTTATAGCTGAATTGCATTTGGGGGGGGGGGGGCTATTTTTATCCAGAGAGCTTATTTTCAGAGATAAAATGAAGACTTCATTGTTCTTCCAAGACAATTATACGGTCTACTGACGCTTGAGCCACATAACTTAACAATGTATAGAGCTGACTCTTTCAGCCCTTCAACACGAATGTTTACTGTTTTCCACTGTTCATTCATGCATTTTATTTCCTAGGCTAACTTTCTGGAATGGACCTCTTGATCCAGAGTAAACAATGTAGCAAGAGTGCAAACAGATTTTAACCACTTTAATTATTCCTGACATCTTAAGGTTAACGTCCACTGACTTTGAAACTGAAGACAATCATTTTGCAGCAAAATGCTAGGAATATTTTATTACCACTGTAATTTGATAAGTTAACTAACCTACTTTGGCATGCTCTGGGATGTAGAAAAACCTGTTACAAAATGATGCATCTCAGAGCCTTGAACTCTTCAAGTTAAAAACCACCTCAAAATCATTAATTTTAAAGTCTCGGATCTCAGTTGCAGTCTGCCCCAAATAAAAAGCTTTAGTTGTGGCTATAAAAATTTGCTTCCAGCTAGTCTTTAAGGAGGAAGCTTTTCGAATGCTGTACTACATGAATGTTTTCAGCACTGTCTCAGGTTCAGATTTGATGGAAAAAGTAGAACATTGGGCTTGGTTTTTAGACAAGGGCCCCAGCATCTCAGCAAGTCTAGGATTTATATTCTAGTCACATATGATTCGAAGTCCCTTTTAAAGTTTGAAAACTGGTTGCAAAAAATAAATGTTACTCAACCCTAGAACATTCATATTTTTTAAGCTTCAAACATGAGTGCCATTCATTGTAAAAAAATTGAGTTATTCTTAAAAACCAAGACTATCACATAAATACAGAGGACAAAATTTCATCAGAAGTATCATTTTGTTATCATTGTATATTGCCCTTCAAAAACATTAAGCCAACACTTTCATCCAATATATTTACCAAAGAATATTCTATGGAACAACGGCTACCCTCCCCGACCCACCCACTCACTACGTCAGTTTTGTGCAGAAAAACACATTATCAATTTCAGTTAAGATGGGTTTAATTACAAAATTTTATTATTTAAAATAAACTTTTTTACAGCTAATATTATTTTGTACATCATGGATGAACTCTTGACAAAACTACAAGGCCATTAAACGAACTCTATTAGAGAACACAAGCTTAAGTGCCTGCTGGCTACACGCCGGAAAAAAATAAGCTTAGTACAACAGTGTACATTCGCCCACGACATTCCTAGAAACCAAGATTACAGCTTGACAGAGGCAGTAAGCATTGCACACATTCTTTACAAAATTAGGAACGGCTGAAATTCTTTACAAACTAAATCAAAAGCCGCGATTCTCGAGTTAAAATTTGTTGTCAAAATAGTGAAGTGCAATTAATGCAAAATCGATTTCAGCGTTTTCCTCGTCTCTACTCAAGCGGATGCAGAGAGCGAACGTGTCCATGTACACCTGAAAATATTATATTAATCTACAGCACCGGCGGATTATTCTAAAAAATACACTTACACATATTCAGCTGGCGAACAAAGCTCGCAAAGTTGTTGTGTTTGAAATACTTGGGCAGAATTTCGCGAGCAAAAGTAGCTTGATCGTGAACAAGGAACCCTGTTCCATTCTGCAAGGAAAAAAATACAAAGGTCGGAATCATTTTATTTTAGCTTGAAATGTCACGGAATAGCACTCATAACAAACACAAAGGATCGACCTAAGCAGCCGATAAAATAAAAGTTATCTTCGAAGCCATAAAATGGAAAAACAAATCAGGTTGATAAATTGGCTTGCCTTGTTCCATGAAATGTGGTCATCGTATTGCGGATCTTCAACCAGCTTCCAAAGCTTAACCAGAAATGCAGGGACATTAGAAAGAATACCGCTCGAATCTGCGTCTCCTGTCTTCATCGGCATTCTTTTGTGGCGCACCCTTAACAATAAATCTTTCTCGCACGTTTGCGTGTTTAAAACAAGGTGCACAAGTTACCCGAGCGAGTCACAGTATCGGCCATGTTTTCTGTCATCCCCCGCGCAGCTTTTATATACACTGTGCGTATCTGACGCGCCGGGGTCTGGCGCTAGTCTCCTAAGGGCGTCGCTGACCTTCGAAGTGGTAAACAAGTCTCAGAGCGATACTGGGGTAGACGTGATTTGATTGTTGACTTTCTATATTTAGCATTCGGAATTTTTATGGCTCCTAAATCCCCTGAAGGTCTTTTTAGCTTAGGCTCTTTAGTAGCCAGGTGGTGACCTAGGTGGGTGCCTCACTGACGTCATTGGGACAAGTTTCCATGGAACAAAGAGGACAACATAACCATACGCGGGGTTCCAGAACATTCTCCATGGTCCTCGCTCCACGTTCTCACGGACCACTGACGGTTCCAGAGAATATTGGAAGTGTCTCTGAATCTGCATAAATTTGTAAAGCATAACTGGGGGTTCTTAAATTTTGGGCTGTCATAAAATCTCGGTGGTTTACATGTAAAAGGATTTTATCTCCCAAATTCAATGGCATAACACAGAATTACTTTTGTTCAGTTTATTTTATTTTTATTTTATTTTAATTTCGCTTGGAAAAAGTGCATTGAAAATACGAAAAATAATCCCAACTCGGTGTTTTTAACTGCTCTCTACTAGAAAACACAAAATGCTTATTCAGTTAAGAGAGTCCACTAGACTATACTTAAATATTTACTTTCCTAAAGTCAAAATGAAAATTATTGTTATGAAAAGGACTATTGGAATATTGTATACTTGTTTTTGTGTTTCAAAATTTGTGGTACAAATTGGATATTTTTCGGTGAATCACTATTTAAAAACTGTTTTGTGTGAAATATCACTTACGATAAAATCAACACTCGTAGAAATACTATAAAATTTCCATCCTGATATTATGCAAATGTCCTTTCGTCTAACCGGAAGTGAAATAAACACCGCCTTTTTCATGGAAGTCACGCAAACCGGCAGTCTGGAACATTCGCCGCCTAGTTCTGACGCGTGTTGCTAATATCAGAACATTCTAGAACGTTTTGCTGACGTTTGATCGTCCAGGTCGTTTTGAGACGCGCTAATTGGGCATGAAATACCCTTTTGTGAAAATAAATAAGAATTCTATGAAAAGAAAGGCCATCGGCTACAAACTACAAACTAGCGTGCAAGTGGGATTTGAAACAGCCTTCTGTTTCAACACCGCTGTCATTAAACTAACAAAGCATCGTTCTGAAAAATTGAAAAAATAAAATTGTTTTTTCATCAAGAAATTATTAAAAAGAGCCGTAAAAAAATTAACTTTTGCAACTTTGTTGCACGTGTGTTTTATCTGTTATCCCGGAAGCCAGGAGATCGTGACTTTGTGGTCCTTTATATAATTATAACAAGGACGGAAGTCAGAAATGACATGCTTATTGTATAGAAAACACTGCAAAGTTTTTTTTTTTTTTTTACCAGTGTATTAAAACCAAAATACGTTTTTTTGTCTTTTGCTGGGGTCCATCAACCGGCAATCGAGAGCCAGCGCTGAAATTTTCCCGAGTCAGTGTCAGGGTGAGTTAAGTGGCCCATCTTGTTTCAACAGTAAAACAACAAACACTCTGATAAAATATTGCGTTGTAGCAATAATTCCAAATTCTTGGTTGTTATTTATTTAACAGGCATGGTGTCTTACACTTGTTCAGCAGGTTCGATCTACGCTAGTCTCGATAAAATGATAAAAATTATGATAATAATAATGAATCACCCCTCACATTTTGCACTCAGAACTTCGAACAATTTTACGAAATTTTTGTAGCATTATGGATGTTGCCAATATCGTATCCTTGTACTTCAAAAATAGCCGATACAGTGACGATACAGTTGAAATATTTGAAACGTTTGTAGTCTCGTACTAGAACATTCCCCGTTGGGTGGACACGTCTATCTACAAAGCCAGATGCGTATTAAGACACGAAGTTTGAGGAAGAATCTTGAATTTTTCTCGCGATATCAGAGATGCTCTTCTTTACCTGGTAAAAAAAATGCTGAGATAATTGACTCCTTGAGAGGAATTATATGCTGCTGGAGCTGAGCTGAGAGCCGAACAGAGATGTAAAGGGATCGAACAAGAAATATGGAACAACGGTGCACGTGTCAGCCGTTGAAACTTGAGAGGTTAGTGATGGAAATGTTTTGGGGTGTTGTTTCTTTGCTAATAATACCCTAGACTAAAACGCCGTGACGTGTCGGTTTCTTAACATCATCGGCTATGCTATACACACGCCATTTGTTTTATTTCTCATACGGATTAGACATAAAGGTTATTTTTGCACTCGCCAAACAACAAGCCGTACTGTATCTGCGTATCGTGCGGTGACTGTCATTTCATATTTTATTTTGGGGGGAATCGGACCAGTTGTGGCTGACTTTAAATTCCGAGGCGGTTATGGTAGATCCAGACAGTATCTACAAGCTGAAATCAGTGTAACCTAGGATTATAGCTAGGTGTAGAGAATAGTTTAATAGTCAAGGCCTGTATCACGGAAATGTAATTGTATATTCCGGAGCGGACCGAGAGGATGCTATTTGTGCAGTTTATCCTCTTTTAGTCACTCAAACGCCAGATTAAACAGGGGCACCCAACGAGAAGAGTCTAGCAAAATACTTGAAATATCATTTTCTGCTTTCTAAGATTGTTTCAGAGCTTTTTAAAGGTATATTTGTGTAAGCTAATACAGGTTGATCTGTTCGGCGTTTTTAGCTGAAAAATTAGGCCACAGAAAATTTTAGGAAACAGGATCCTATCCGCCGAATTTCCGAGCTGCTGATAGCTCTCCGAAAATGCTAGCTACCTTATTTTACACCCTGAACGACATATCTGTCCTTCCGAGAACAAAAGGAATTAATAACTCCTCTTCTTACGAAAGTCTGAGGTGATGTTTCGCCAAAGAAATCTCTAGTTTTCACTGGAATTAAATCCGAATTTCTCAGGTGATTTAAGTCTCCCGAACAGATATTACCCGAAACGAACCGTCGGGTGCCCCTGATTAAACGTGAACTCTTAACCATATAGCAACTTTGCATGCCTGAGTAGAAAATAGTATATAGAACATCATTTTCATAGCCTTTTAGAGTTAAGAGCTGAGGCGAAAAGTCTGCAGAGGAGCTTTCGCCGTGAACCGATTTGCTAAATTTGCTCTATATAGCTAAGGAAGGGTGTTTCGACTGGGCTTACTTTCATTGAGAGTCGAAACTTCTGTCATGTTTCAGTTAGTCTCGGAAGTGAAATCCTCAAGTGTGTGTGACCTTCTAGATGAACGCTATTGAGAGCTATTTTCTTGTGGAGCTGTTTGTATTTCATGCTGTTTAAAATTGAAAAGTAAAATTTGGGATTTCTTTCAGCTGAAATCTCCTCGGCTAGTAGAGCAGTTCAACGAATTAACTACAATTTAACAGCTTCCTCAGTAAGGGGTGGCGAATGGTCTTTCAAACTGAATAAAGGTCTCGTAGAATTTTAGCTGAATTTTAATCGTCTCGCTGTCTCCTTTTTTAAAGCGATTCTTTGCGTCTCAGAGTCTCAATTTTTCGACAAAGCAGTCTCGGAGTCTAGATCAGTTTCGCCCAAGCCCTCTTGAAGTCTCGATCTCTTTGGGATCAATACATCAATACATTCCTAACGTTACATCGTTAGGGAACGTGTTACAAAAAGCCCTAAAAGACTCAGACTCGAATTTTAAAGTCTCAGTCTCGTATTTAGAAAGCTCTAAGGCTTGGTCTCGAATTTTTGAAATTAAAAATCTTGAATCAGTACCATTCGCCACTCCTTCAGTAATGTTTCTCCAATAGCTATCTGGAGACTATATAAGAAAATATTTACTGTGTTGTCAACACCAATTCACCCGGTTTAACTGAACCACAAAACTGAAATTTCTGGAATGGTGAGCTCCGATTCACTACAGCGCCTGAAGCAGAAGGAAAATTGATTCAACCTAACCAAGAATGACTACAGTTTAAACCGAAGATCAGATTTTGGGATCAAAGATTCGTGTCATTTACACAACTTTCCCAAACATTTGAAGCAATACAAGAATTAGGCACAAATGATGACTTTTTCATGTAACACCTCCCGTGAATTTTCACTGTTACTGGCTGCTCAGTTACAGTATTTAGGCTGTAGTAAGAGAGTTCACGAGTGCTCGTCCAGTTATGGAGAGAAACCTAGTAAAGTGACGTTTGCCACAAGATATGACCTGCTAAACTTTGCTTAGCTTATGTCAGAATCACTACAACAGTCTTAATACCGAAAACTGAAAGCTCGCAATGATCTTGCAACCCCGAGGAATAACCACTGTCAGTTCCTTTATACTCAGTTGTCGGTGATACTAGCTCATACCAAAATGGTTATAAAAACAAACTTCCTTTGAAGTTTACTGAATCTGCATGACTCTTCAGTGCAGCTCGCTTACTGCATGCCGGAGAGTCCAGTTCCCAAAAAGATCCGGCGACATAACAGAAAGCTGCCTGTATTTCGAATTCTTTCAGGCACTGATTTTATTTGGAGCAGTGATCTCGACCTATTTATTGTACTAGTAATTACTAAACTGCTACAGTTCTAAGCTTCCCTGCAGTTTTTCACTGGCCTCATTACTTATATCAGTGAGAGATGCGATTTCTGAACACATTTTGTTTCTTACCAGTCTACTTGAACTTAGTTTCCTTTTTCATTATTTGTTTATTAGTTACGTTTATCGGTAGTTTTTCGTTCTTGTTTTTTTGTTTGTTTTTTTTTTAATTCCGGCTGAACTTGTACCTACCAATCCAACCAATAATAAAGCTAATAGCAAACGGTCGATTTTCACCAAAAGTAACTATACTCGGTTGGGACTGATCAAATTAAAACTTCACTGTGTTAAGTTATCAACAAGAACTTGTTCTGATCGAGTGCTGAAGAGAGCAATCAACTGAGATGTTTTTATATCCCTTGTGCTAGTAAAATTGCCGGTATTTTGTACAAAAGACCCAACACTGATATCGTATGATTCGACAGAGAAGTTTGCTGCCTGTTTAATTGAAGCCTGGCTGTTCCGGTGAACACAATTCCCCAATTCCCTAAGTTCAGTAACACAAGGACCCCCTGACTGCAATACATTTCAATGCATAACATCCTGTTAATCACATTCTCAGACAACTCTGGATAATAAACTTATGCGGACGCCCGAAGCCTAGCTAGCGCAAAAGCTGATATAAATTGTGACGCACAGGTAGATCAATTGTTGCTATGGTTAGTGGACACTCAAACAAACATAAGTGCATAAACGGCTATATGGATATTTTAACCCAAAACATAGCCTCTTCCACCCCTCAGCAGTCTATAGCTGCCAATACTGGCGATTTGTAGTGTTTCTCACAAGGACTATATATCTAAACCATTACGTGGGCCAGAACGTCATGGTAGCCCACATATAGTTTATAACTGAAACACAGCAACCCATTGTTTTGCCTCTTTATCTTCAGACTGCAGTTAGCGGCCAAAACAGCCAGAGAGCTTTAGTTGTGCATTGCTCAACGATCCATAGCTGTGATCCATAATCATCGATATTGAGGCAGCCGTTCAGGGTCTTTGTTGACTGGGTCGAACAAACCACGGAAGTGTGGTGGAACGTTGGAGAATATTTACAGATAATTTTAACTAGACTACAC
Organism: Siderastrea siderea; assembly: GCA_964030785.1. NCBI lineage: Eukaryota > Metazoa > Cnidaria > Anthozoa > Scleractinia > Rhizangiidae > Siderastrea > Siderastrea siderea. Next base: position 27,249,536 of record OZ034969.1, read on the forward strand.
GTTTATGCATCTTGCCATTACACTAACTAAAATGTATTTGGCAGTGATCATCATATGTTTGGGAATCACGATATCTGAGACAAAAATGTGTCTTTTTCAATCATGTTTTTGTCGATTGCAAAACAATGTGTTTGCATAATTTAAAAAAAAAAACCGCTGTGAAGCCAATCTCTCTATTGCTACTGAATATCACTAATTCAAGTTTTGAAATGATAGAGTAGTGTCAGTAACCTAAGATCTTTTACTGCGCTTTCCAACATAAACGTACACAAAAATAAAGAACTAGAAAGAATATAGACTGCCATATGTTTAAGACATAGACAAAATGCTACTAAATTTGAACTTAAGACAACAATTAGGAAACTCGACTCGTATTATGATTATAGTTAAGGTAAAGAGTCACATATGGCGTTCAGTGATGTCGTGGCTTTGCCTTATATCATGGTATTATGAGGTGCTTATGTCAGTTTTCCTGAAAGCTATAGTTGTCTCAATAGCTATGGGAATCTTTAGTTTTAGCAGTCTAATAGAGTTTACTGTATCTAGAACTTGTATCTGTGCATGTTGACCGCTAGTTGATATTCTATTTGGGGGGAATTGGACAAGTTTTGAGGCGGTTATGATAGATCCAGGTAACATCTACAACCTCAAATCAGTAAAACCAGAACAGCTAGGTGTAAAGGATAGTTTGATTGTCAAGGCCCGTATCACGGAAACGTCATTGTATATTTCGGAGCTGACGCAGTATTGATCCTGTTTAACCACTTTTTAGCCACTAAACACCGGATTAAACGCGAGCACTTATTTAGCAACTTTGCATACCTGAGTAGAAAAAACAAAAAAAAAAAAAAAACAAAAAACAAAAAACAAAAAAAAAACAAAAAAAAAAAAATATATATATATATATATATATATATATGGAGCAACAATTCCATAGTTTTTTTCAGAGCTGATATCTGAGCTAACACTGTGCAGCGGAGCTTAGGCCAATTAACCGATTGTCGGATTTGCTCTAGCTAAAGAAGGGCGCTTCAACTATTGCCTTTACTTTACCTGAGAGTCAAAAGTTCCGTCATGTTATCTGTTTTCTCGGAAGTGAAATCCTTAAGAGTCTGATCCTCTGACTGAGCGCTACAGAGAACTCTTTTTGTGGAACGGTCTGTGCTTTCCTAACTGTCCTAACTGAAAAGTAAAATTTTGGATTTCTTTCAGTTGAGTTTTCTTCAGTGAGTAAAGCAGTTCAACAATTCGTCGGCTTCCTCAGAAGTGTTTAGATCTCTAATAGCTTCCTGAAATGTTAAAACTCCAAGTGAGGAGAATGTAATAGAAAATTATAAAAGTGTTGTCACGAAGACCAGTTCACCGAGTTAACTGAACCGCGACAGAACTGAAGTTACTGGAATAATGAAGACTGCGCTGACTACAGTTTACACCGAAGATCAGATCTTCGGGTCAAAAATTAGTGTCATACAAGAAACAAATGATGACTTTTCATGCAACATCTCCCGTGAATTTTCACTGTTACTAAACTCCTCAGTTACAATATTTAGACTGTAGTAAGAAAGTTTAGAGTGCGTATTCACTTATGGAAAGAAACTGACCTATTAAAATGACCGTTGCCATAAAAGATAACCCGCTAACTCATTCACTTAAAATTCCCACAAGTCTTTACTCCGAAAACTGAAGGCACGCAATGATCTCACAACCCAGGAAAAATCACTGTCAGTTTTTTTATACTCAGTTGTCGTTGATGCTAGGTCATACGAAAATAGTTATTTAAGAGCAAACTTCCTGAACACTTGAAGTTTACTGGACGGCATGATTCTTCAGCGCAGATCGCTCACTGGAGGGTCCAGTTCACAAAAAGATCCGGCGACATAACAGAAAACTGCCTGTGTTTCGAATTCTTTCGGGCACTGATTTTGTTTGGAGCAGTCAATCTCGACGGATTCATTGTACTAGTAATAAACTGCTACAGTTCTAAGCTTCCATAAAGTCTTTCACCGGCCTCGCTACTTATAAGTGACAGATGCGATTTTTGAGTATACATTTTGTTTCCTACCAGTTTACTTGAACTTAGTTTCCTTTTTAAATATTTGCTTATTAGTTACATTTATGTATTTTTTTTTTCCATTCTTTTTTTTTATTTCAGCTTAACTCGTACCTACCAATCCAACCAAAAATAAGGCTAATAGAAAACGGTGATTTTCACCAAAAGTAACTATACTCGGTTGGGACTGATCAGATTTGAGACTGATCAAATTAAAACTCCACTGTGTTAAGTTATCAACAAGACTTGTTCTGATCGAGTGATGAACATCGCGTTCAACTTGGATGCTTTTTTTTATATTCCCCTGTAATAGTAAACGTGCTTGTATCTCATACATGAATTCAACATTGATATCGTATGATTCGACTGAGATGTTTGCCGTTGTTTTGATTGAAGCCTAGCTGATGTCCGGGTGAACACAATTGCCCAAGTTTAGCAAGTGACACGAAGACCACCTAACTGCAATGTATTTCAATGCATCAAATCCTGTTAATTACGTTTTTAGACAGCTCTGAAATAATCATAAACTTATGACGCCCAAAGCCTAGCTAGCGCGAAGGCTGATATAAATTGTGACGCACAGATAGATAAGTTGTTACCATGGTTAGTGGACACTCAAACAAACATAAGTGCACAACTGAACTCAACAAACAGCAATACATGGATATTTTAAACCAAAACATAGCCTGTTCCAGATAATCTCTTTAACATACCCCCTCATCAGTCCATAGCTGCCAATACTGACCATCTGTATTGTTTATTAAATGGTGTTGGTTTATAGCTCAATGAAATGCAACAACCTATTGTTTTGCCTCTTTATTTTCAGACTGCAGATAGCGGCCAAAACAACCAGAGAGCAATAGTTGCGCATTGCTCAACGATCCATTGTTGTGATCCATAATCATCGATATTGAGGCAGCCGTTCAGGGTCTTTGTTGACTGGGTCAAAAAACCACAAAGTGTGGTGTAACGTTGGAGAATATTTACAGATAATTTTAACTAGACTACACGTTTATTTATCTTGCCATTACACTAGCTAGCTAAAATGTTTTTGGCAGTGATCATCATATGTTTGGGAATCACGATATCTGAGACAAAAATGTGCCCTTTCAATCACGATTTTGTCGATTGCAAAATAATGTGCATACCGTAGTTACAAAAAAAGTGCTGTTTAGCCAAGTCCTTTATGCCGCAGGCTTTGTCTATCGTCACTGAAAATTGCTAATTTAAGTTAGAATTTTTTTCTCCCTCCTGAAATGATAGAGTAATATCAGTAACCTATGATCTTATATTGCGGTTTCCAACATAAACGTACATAAAAATATTAAGAAAGAATACAGCCTGACATATGTGCGTTTCAGTGATTTCGTGGCTTTGCCTTATATCATGGCGTCATGAGGTACTTACGTCCTGGTCTCCTGCTCATGTCAGTTTTTCTTAGTGCTAAAGTTGTCTTAATAGGGGAACTTAATAAGGGGCAGTCTCATCAATTTTTAGTATCACTGTGAAAAGCCAAAAGACACATTTTTATCTAGGGAAGCCTAAAAATAATGGTCCCGTAGTACTAAAATGGGTATTCCAGTACATGGAAACTATAATTAGTATGTCTGGAGAGGGTTGGCCAGGATCATGAGGATGGAAATGGCGGGCGACTTGAAAACTTCTGGCAGAATTTTTCAAGTTTCTGCCCTATGTCTCAGATAAAATATTTAAAAACTAATTTTGGCTTGTTTTTTCTTTTGAAAATTCATTTAATATTGTCCCCTTGTGGTCAGCTAAAAGCAATTCATGTATGAGCAAGGTACTCTGATATAAATTAATCAAACTTGTGACAAAGAAGATAGGAAAATCGCCATGAGACTGCCCCTTTAAGTGTTAGCAGGCTAATGGGGTTAACAGTGAAAGTTTTCTTGATAACGTTATTGATGATTATACGGGTTAGGCCTCCCTATTTTACTACACTTTTTTCATAGGAAAAAATTGTTATGCAGCTGACTTGATCCTATATATTATGGTTTAAACCTGTAGAAAAGCAGAGAAGAGATTTAATTTTAGGATGCTAAAACAAACACAGACAGCTACAATTGCTTCGTGAAAAGTGGCGGACAAGAGCTAAAAAAGAGAGGATGGAGGGGGAGGGGACGAAGTGCTGATGTTTTGGCTCTCAGTGCCTTATTTTTCGGGGACCGGAGCAAAAAAAAAAAATGGGGGAGAGGGAGGAAGTAAGAAATGAAGTTTTGATTATCCGTGCCTCATTTTCTTTTGCAAAAAACGGTGCAGGCCTCCACTGAGGACCCTCCTCTTGGACCACTGCAATTGCAAATTTAGTACCTAATTTTAACTTATACTGATATACCGATTAAGGATTGAAAAGAATAACAAAAAGCAATGTGAGTCACACTTCGAGAAATTTCAATTATGTAAGTCTTATTAATAAAGAAAAACAACGAACAATGAGTGTTTTCACGGTGACGTCATTTAACCACAGCTTGTCTAGAAACTTTGAGATCTTTGTTTTCTTAATTTGTAAATAAGAAAAAACCACCATGAAGATTTCTTTTTATAGAATCACAAAAGGCCTTTTCACATTAAAAATAACTCTTCTCGACTCGACATTTTCGTAGGCTATGAATTGGTGTCAATCAGACAATTGGGATGGGATGTCACTAGCTGGAGTTGATAACGAATTCGCATTCAGTCAGAAGTTTGAATTTCCTAAAAACTTAATATCCCACGAACTGCTGCAGTTAAAACAAGAATTGAGGTGTTATTTGTGTTTTGAACACATAGAAATTATAATTATAACTGAATAAATTAAATGTCTTTATTCATCACAAGATAAAAGTACATATCTCATGCATGTTACAATTAAGATTTCTGGTTAACTCAGATTTCTGGTTCACTTCACTTTTGCCTTTCTGGTAATAGATTGGATGTTGTGTTTCTTGGACTCTAACACTGCAATGCTCTGCGTGTATTGTTGAGTTTCCGTCTGCCTGGTGTGCGTAAAGCCTAATTATCCCTAGTACCTTTCGATGAAGCTGCTTTCGTTCTTCTTCTCCTCCTCCTCCTCCTTCTCTTCAATCACTGTTTCCTCTCCGAAATCAGCTAAAGTTGTGTTATATGGCCTGTGGAAACTTTATCATTCGCCTTATTCCTCCTCCCCTACACACACAAAGTAACAATACGTGGACTCAACAAGTCTACAACAGCCTTTCAAATCAATCTTGCAACTTGTCCCGCAATTTTGTTGCACCGTTGCGAGACAAGTTGCACGCAACGTTGCCTAGTGTAACACTTCTATGCAACACTGGAAAAATTCGTTTCAGCGTTGCGAGGATCGTTGCGAAAAGTAGAACCGACTTCTACTTCTCGCAACGATAGCGGCAACAAAAAAGTTGCGAGACAGTGTTCATTTTAACCTGCGATCAGGCCGAATTTTAGCATCGCTCTCATATTCTCTTACGTGGGTCGCTCGCTCCGAGCGAAACGAAAATAGAGCCAGATCGCAGGTTATGTTCATTTCAGGGTATGTTACACTGAGCAATTTTTCCTGCAACTTGTATCGCGACAAAATTGCGAGACAAGTTCCAAGAAAGATTGCCTGGTGTAACAGCGCCTTAAATCAGCCAGTCACGGAATAATCAGGACCAATCAGGACCATTATGCTTCACTCTAGGGTTCCATTTAGCCAGAATCAGGATTTTTGTCCAAGGTCCTAGTAGAGAAAGGCTTCGGGCTTCGGGTTATAGTATAAGGCAAAAATAACAGCGGGGCGCCATGGCAACGCATAAAAATGTTAAGTCATTTTGCAATGGCAGCATTCAGATCCGGCGCCTTTGGTTCTCATTGCTGAGAGAGGGGCGGGCGCTCCACCTGGTGCTTGCTTGCGCTGGTGCTGGCCTGTTGTCTTTGGCTGAGGGGAAACTAAACACTAGTCTCTCATCGACCGAGTAAACCCTGGAAACTAACTGTAGCATTTGCCGCGAAAATTTTCAAGATGGAGGATGAAACTCTAAGATCGGTGTCCAAACGGCTTGGAATCACAACAGGGGAGGTTCTGAAAAAAGCGGCTGAACTTCAGCGCTTGATGGACGTTCGCAGGTGTTCTTTGTCTTTGACTAGTTTGGCTAAACCGATGATCTGTCTTGAAATCGCTGCACAATGTTGTCAAGTTCCTGTTGATAAGGTCAGTGTAGAAATTACTGTTTTTTTTTTTACTGTTTAACCCTCTTCCTGTAACTGGCTATTAAAGTTCAATAGAAGAGAAAATAACAGATTGTTGCTCAAAACATTCATTTGAATTGTAACATTTAAGGACTGCATCTACAGACTCCAAAGTTAAAACCTCATTGTACAAACAACTGTGCAGCCTAATCAGAAACAGTTCTTCAAGACAGTAAACTTAATACTGAAGAGCTTTCCTTTGATTGGTCACACTTCAGAATTGCAAACACAGACTCAACAGTGAGAACCACCTTAGAAAGCACAATTAACAACAGCAGACAGGAAGTACTATGTTTCCCGGGCACTGCTTGACAGCTTTCATTTGAATGCTCACATTCTTGTAGAGTAATTTGACATATTTCCAGTCTCCCACCCCATAGAATGCAAGTGGATGGAAAGTAGCATAAATGTAAGGCTGTGGCTAAGAGTTGCATGGGGACTAGGAGGTGGGAATGCTGTGACATGTGTTTGGGGATGTGGTATGCAATGATGCAAGGTTGGGGATATGGGGACCTGGTATTGGGGACATCACGATACGATATCAGGGATGTCAGATCAAGGACATGACATCAGGTTTGCAGTTAGGCAGGAAACAACCAAGGTATTCAGTAACAACCCATGCAACTTTCAACAAAGGCTAGTTTTCATATAATCATAAACAATCGCAGTAATCAGTGACTCACTGAATTGAAAATGATAGCAAAGAGCTGTCAGGCTTGCATGTGATAGCAAATTATGGGTCTCAAATGACCACTGAAGGAAGTGATCTGTTCTTCTGCATTCATTTAGTTCAGCAGAATTGGCCAGAAATTCAACTTCTATGGGAAGAGTACGTAAAACTCCTCCAGAATATAATGAATTCCTCCTGTGGTCTATTCCAGACGTTGTATTTAATGTTCATTCAGTGTGGAAAATTGTTCGCCTTTTTTCCAGCATCTCTCTGTCCTCAATTTCACATTCCACATCTCACATTCTCAGGTCCCTGATCTCATGCCTCCTTACATCTCAGCATCACATGTCCCGAAACATGCATCCCACCATCCCCGTCTCCTGGTCCTCATCCCACTTGCAGCCACAGGCTAAAGGCTAATGAACATACAGTTGAATCTACTCTAAGAGGACACCCTTGAAACAACATTGATTGACACCTCCTTTCAGGGGTTGTTGGCAGTAAAGCACTACCTTCTCTTATGTTAAGCCTGTGTTTTTACCTCTTTATAGACTGTAGCAATTCGACTTTCTGGTATGACCAAGAAAGCATACATCCATGCTTTCAAAACAGTAGAGTGTTTATTGGGGAAGCAAAAGGAGTTAACCATCAAAGATCTTGCTGTGCAATTTGGCTGCGTGGAGGCTTCAAATCTGGCTCAGCAAATTCATCAAAAGTAAATGTATATCTGCTTTGGCTGACAGGGAATTAGCACAGCAACCATCTTCAGGGAGTATGACCATTGAAGAATTGTCCTGGGCACCTATTGACTGATTTCTGTCCTGGTTTAAGATTAATGTCACTAGCTGGTACCCGTGAACAATTCACCACTCAACAACACGATTAGACTTTCCCAAGTCCTTTAATTTTTTTTTCACATTAGTAGGCCTCTTGTAACTTCGTCGCTTGCTTGGTCACTTCGCGACCTCGTTGAAGCTCACTCCACTTGCTTTACTCGCAAAACACAGGGTAAATTACATGTAATATCAATCAAAGAGGTCAACTTGGAGCAAGTCTACAACACGATGTTTTGAAAGCCAACGTAAATTTGCATAAGCAGTTGAAATTAGTCACACATGAAAACCAACACCAATTTGCATAAGCGGTTGAAATTAGTCACACATCAACAGACATGGCGCAGTGTGTGCTAAATGTTGAGAGAAATGTGCAACTTTTCTGCAAATTCTCCAACGTGGATCTTTTCGATTTCAAAACCAAATTGTGCACATCCTTGGCAGGAAAGTATAGAAATAGTGTGGTTTTGACTTTTTGTAACTTGGCCGTTTTTCCATGATGGGTGGACAACATTTAATTCATTGCATATTATATATATGATTACTGTTATAGTTATTAAGGTCATGAAGTTGTCCAGCAACCACATATGTAAACACCTTTAAATGCAACTTGGGTATTAAAATCAAAACTCTCCATCTACATGTATTATGGAATGAAAGGATTTGTAAAGGAAAGCCATTGTTGACAATTCCTCATTTTGCTTGACATGGTGATAAATTATATCTTAATCTAATAGTGATGATGAAGATATTACCATCATGTATGATAATAATAAATTTAATTCAATCTAATGGTTATCTTATTTATTCTCAACCAGGTATAAACAGGAGTTTGTTCAGGATGTGGAAGACATTAGTCATCCCATCTTCATAGCTACTGCTCTTTACACAGCTTGCAAGTACGTTAGATGAAATATTATATTTAATTTTTATCCACTATTATCAGTCATTTTTAGTGGAGCTGTATTACCCTCCTTTCTTAATATGACCATCCTAAAGATGACTATGGGGAAATCAATCCAATATGTGAACTGCAGATAACAGAATTTAGTTTAAAAGAGATTCTCACATCAGTTTTAGCAACTTAAGCAGTTGTAGAGAAAGTTTTTAAAGAAATTAGGCATAACCAGGACTTGAACCCATAACCTTGTAATGCTACTGGTGCTGCGCTCTTACCAACTGAGCATGAGCTGTAGCCATCAAGTCAACTGGGAGCAACGTTTTAGCCAGAAGGGTGTCCAGGTGTCCTATGGACGCCCACTTTTTGGAAACATTTGAATAAAATTCACTTAATCTTTCAAATAAGTTACAAGAAACATGCTCCTTGGACGGCTAACTTTCAATTCCTGGCTAAAAGCCTGACTGGGAGCCCCAGGTGATGAAGAGTGAAGGTATGAAATGATCATGTGCATGAGTTGCAGATCACTATAAAGCTTTCTTTCAATCAGGACTACCAGTTTGGTTAGCTCAGTTGATGGGGCAGTAGACGGTAGAGAGGGAAGTCACAGGTTCAAATCCTGACCGCTGACTCGGGTCTTTTAAAAAATAACTGGTTGGATCATCTTGTCTGTGCTCAACACCTTGTCTTATAATTAGTTTAGATGATCGTGTCATTGGGCGGTGACGTTAGGCCAATAGTCTTGTCCCCTACACCTTGTCATACTAATTTTTAAGTACGGTATTAAACCCCGGTCCTCGAATAAACAGTGGGTTCAAATAAATATTGTCAACATGGTCCAATTTTAAATAAATGCCCCCCCCCCCCCAGCATTAATTCGAGGTCCCAGCGTTTTTTTTTTTTTTTAATGAGGTGTGGTGTTTATTTGAAATTCGCGGTGGGGCCAGACCACCCCCTAAATGTTGCATGAAAATGTCCGGTTTTTGGTTAATTTTTAATAATTTTGTTACTTTTTTGATCGTTTCTTTACCAAACTTGGTAATTTGATATGGGTCTTTGTGCCAAACAATTTGACATGAATGGTGATGCCAAATGTCAAATTATGACATCATAATTGGTGACGTCATATTATTCTCTAAAATAAAATTTTAGAATTTGTAAATTTTTCTAGTGTTTTAGAAAGAACACATCAAGAGGAGTTGAATGCTGAAAACAGTTTGTCGATGTGACAAATAATGGATGAGATATGGCATTTTAGATTTTGAAAATTTCACAGTCTCAAAATAGGGTCCCCCCTTGTGTAATACGTTTGAATTTAAGTGTTGTTTTGTTGTGTCAACGACACCATTTAAGTTGCAGATAAGATGTCTTAAATGACGGAAGCTAAATGAAAAATAAAAACTCAGAAAAAATTTTTCCTGCCAGAGCTAGAGCCCCCAAACCAGTTTTGTGACGTAATTAAGTGTCACGTGATCAATTATGCACTTGCTAATATTATTGTTTTCAAGCCAAACACTTAAAATCTAAAATGATACGATTTTTTGGAACAACAAGAAGTCCATTTTACCAGATTATTAGCTTGCATGGAAAAAAACTGTACAAAACAGATCAACAGGGTTGTTTTTAGAAGAAACGTATGGTTCCGGGGGGGGGGGGGGGACACTTTAAATGTCTTTAAATTGCCATAACTCAAGATACGTTTGTCTTAGCGAGGTATGGTTTTCAGCATTTTACTCCCCTTGCCAAGTTCTTTCAGATGACATAACTTTTTATTTCAAATTTGAAATTTTCAGTTAACTCGTTTTGTGATGTCAGCCATTATGACGTCACAATTTGGCCTTTTTAGTCATTCTCATACTTTAAAAAAATTGGGCGACAACCCAAGGTTTTTTGCTAAGTTTGGAAAAGAAATATGAAAAAGAAGCAAAATTAGTCTAAATGACCCATTTGGGGGGTGGTTTGGCCCCACCGTGATTGTCCCTTTATGCTACGGAATCTCATCAAAATAAGTTTTAGTAATTTAAAAAGGGTTCATAAAGCACCAGAAGCGACTGAACCGAAAGCAGTTGGACCAAAAGTGGCTGGACCAAAAGCAGCTTGCATCTTTACATGCTTATATCTTATCTCACCCAGTTTTAAGTCTTAAAGTGCCATGTAAAGCAGTATGCATACTATAAAAGGTTCATCATCATAAATATTAATATTGTCATAATTTTTCATTGTATTTTAAGGCATCAAAAGATAAAAATAGACAAAACCAAATTAGTGAGTCAGTTTGGTACCAAGAGGTCAACCTTTGACACTCTTCACAAGAAGATGGAAAAAATAATCTCCACCTTAGAATCTGGTAAGATTCATTCATGTTATATTTTAAGAGAGAGTTTTGGCCCTTCCTTAAACATGGCATTGCTCTGTAAATAAGTTGCAAGAAGGAGGACTTGAGCCACGTCTGGCATCTATGCATGGATTTACATGTCCAGTGCCCTAAGCACTTTCTCACACCCCCTCCTCTTAACAATAACCATTCTTTTCCTGACATATGTAATTCATTTGACAAAAAGGTGAGTTATCTCCCCAGTAGTACCCATTTTATATAATACTCCCTTTGACACTTTTTGCAGCTGAAAACAGCAAACAGACCTCGAAAAGAAGTCATGGTCTTCTAGACAAAGTAAACGAAATAGTCGAAGGTGGGTATCCTTAACTAAGTTTGCGGGCACCTTGTGCTTATAAGTGGATAGTTGTAAAGGTCCAGGAAATTTACTTGGTAAAACACTGTGTTGAAATGTAGTTAAACCTACTCTGTCGAGGCCTCTTGTTACATGTGGCATAACAAGGATGAGTCATAGAGTGTGAGCTTCCTGTCAACTTTTTCTCTTGATTTTCACTTCATGTTATTGCTCAAATAGACACCTACTTTTGTTAGCTCTGACACTTTCTTCAAAAGTTATTAATATTCTAGAGGTCAAAGAAAACATGCAACACTTTTTAAATTATTTTGAAGACATGTTTCAGCAGTTACAACTGAAATGAGGTACTGAGGCACAAAATTTAATTTGAAATGAATATTAATCTAGCACTATTTAGAATTGCTAATGAAAATAGTGAAATGAACAACAATACGGGAAAGAATGCGAGATAATATCTATAGAGGTATTGTAACCACATTAAAAGAAACCTCGGCACCCTATTAATGAAGATCACGTTTTGTGAACTTCCCCCTTTATTTCACAGCATTGGGGAATGAAATGCAAATTAGACATCTTTCAGTCTTGGGACAGACCATTTACATTTTTGAAGGGGGAGGGGAGTGGGGGCAACTTTTTTTCCTCTCGCATTTTTTTGGTGTGAGTAGAAGCCTTGTATGAATTTTAATTCCATAGTTTGCAAAGTATTTCTTTGCTGCCCTTTTGGCAGTGCGCGAATTTTTCCTTCTACAAAAGCTTTGCAGGAAGTTTTTTTTGTGGTATTTGCCCAACCCTCCCACTTCAAAAATATAGTGGTCCCTCCCTAACTTGACAGTTAATTTTTAGTTTGAAATGCTGTTAAAAGAATCAAAGAAGGTGATCATGCATTTGGCTAAGTTTTCAGGGGCAAGTTAGACAGTGCGCATCTCGGGATAGTCGGGCTTCTTAAGGAATTTGCTTCCTAATACAACAATATTTTTGCGCGGCTTATGACTCTGTGGAAAAAGCAGATCTTAACAAGGGCTATCAGAGTCCAAAAAGAAAATTGGGGGTAACCACGCATTTTTGAGAGATAATTAGGCTTAAATTTGGAAATAAATTGCCATACATTCTTTGTATTTTAACGCTTTTTTTTAGAATCATGGTTGCTTAATTATCTCTGAAAAATGCCTGGTTACCCACATTTTTCTTTTTGGATTCCAATAAACCTTGTTAAGATCTACTTTTCCATAGTCATAACCTTTGCAAAATTACATCTCCATTAGGAGGCCCCGTCCTTAATAGTGGAACGTTTGCACTGGGTATTGCAGATGAAAGTTCGTGGATTTCCATTTTTTCTGTGCTCTTATTTACAACTTCTTAAGTTGCTGACGTCCAGTCTCATCCTCATTATTCATACACCATATTCCAAAATGGCAGGAAAAAACATTACTCTTTTGTCTCATTGTTTATTGGCCCTTGTTGCCTCTGCAAAATTCAAAGAAATATTTGGCTTAAAACGAGGCAACAAGGGCCAATTAACATGGAGACAAAAGAATAATGTATTTTCCGCCATTTTGGAATAAGGTGTATTGACGAAAACAGACATGTTGGTTGTTTACCATTTACAACAACTTTCCGGAAATTCCGGTTGGAAAGTAAATGGTACACGACTTTTCGGGTCGTTCCAGTGGAAAATTTCCCGGGAGCAACGGAACGTCTGAAAAGGTAGTCCTGTTTTTCCAGACGGAATGTTCCAAACGGAAATTCGTGTACCATTTGTCCAAACCTAATCTTTGATACCAGTTTCAGGCTCTCGCAGCTATTTTCTGTCCCAACAACAATTAATTAGGGAGCTTAACGGGAAGGAAAACGTCGCGTTTAAAATGACTTCACAATCTTTGAAACTTCTTGGCGATTATTCCGACTCGTTTAACCTGTCTAATGCAGTCGCATTATCCAGGAGCTGAATTTGTAAGGACGGCGTATCAGTTAAGAAAGAACTTATTTGGAAAATTACTTAGAAAATAGCTGTGTCCCCAATTAGCGCCCTGTCTTTACAGGGTGCTAGATCACTTGACACGTGAATAAAGTTATTACTATTATATTATTATTATTATTATTATTATAAAAAGGAAAATTCACCGTCGTGTGTTTGCGTTCTACACAAAACGTTGAATTTGGTCATTTCCCGTTGTAGTTGTGCACAGAACGGCAAAGAAATATACCAAAAATAACGCACGTGCGGATTCTTTTGTTTTGCGACCTTCTCGTTAGCCGTCGCCGTCATGCAAATTTTTTGGTAAATGGTAGGGATTTCTGCACATGGTAAGCGCCAGTCCCGAACGGAGTTTTCCCAATACAGAAATATGCTTACCATTTGCCCAAACCGACCCAAACGGTTTGCCCGTGTAAATGGTAAAGAAGCGTTGTTTGTCTGTTGTTTGGCGACATCATGATTCTGAAGACCATTTTCATTCAAAGTTCAGTTTTGGTCTGCTAAATGGCTTTACTTTTTCGTTTAACAGATCAGTCTCGTTCATCAAAACAGCTGAAAGCTGATGAAGAAGACACAGGCACCGAAGACAGAGAATATGAGGAGTGGAAACAAAGAATTATTGAATCTGCAACCAAAGCTTTGTCCGCGGCGAAGAAAACTGAAGAAAAGAGGAACTCATAGTCTGTTATTGCTACGAATTCAAGTTACTGATCAGCTTGGGAGCGAATTGTTTCCGAGCAGTTAACTTACAACGTTCTCTCTTATTTTTCATCATCTACGCGTTTTACTTGGTTCAGAAAATACACTTGTTTGTCGACAGCCAGTCAGAGTATTCCTGAACTGCCAATCAGCTTCGACTTCGCTTGGCCTGCTTGATTTTCCCGCCTTTTCTGCCTTAACGCTTTTTAGTCCTCAACTATCGTAGACCGATCGCAGTAAATATACACAGTTCTGCCTGGGGTATCTGACTATCCCTGCCTTTTTTCCTTAACGCTTTTCTCTATTCATGTGTCATAAGCAAGTCACAGTAAATACCAAAATTCTTTTGGCCAATCAGCAAAGACTTCGCTTTGCCCATGCGCTGGTTACCGGCCATCTTTATTGGTCTCCCTCTAAAACAGTTAAAGCACGTGATCTCCGTAGGCAATTTTAGTCTTGGTTAAAGCAAGAAGCCCTAACGTCTGAGTACGTCAAACTTGCATAAATGAAGATGTGTATTACTCGTTTAATTTATTTCAGTGTTAAGTAGCTCATAAAAACAAGATAAAGTTTTTTCCGAACAGGGTCGCAAATAGACACAAGTTTCTTACCTGAGTCGACTTGTGAGTACATTTTCGCGTTTTTTAACCCCGAAAAACGTAAGTAATTTATTTCTTGACAAATTCTACTGTAGTAAGGTAGCCTCGGCCATCACACGAGTTTTAATCTTTAGTTTGCGGTGTGAAGGCAACTTAACTTCTCTGGATTAAATTCATAAAAGTTTATTGAATTAAGTCTCAATGACAGTCAAGATTTCTCCTCCAACAGAATCCCTCAGAGGTCTATAACATTCCACAATAATTCAGGCATTTTCATGCCCACCTCCTTTTGAACAATATTCTCAAACTCTTTCAGCAAACCGAAGTCCAGCAGGTACTTCACTGTTGGGTAATATGAAAAGTGAACGATCAAACTTTCGCCTACAATGCAGTTCGCGTGTTCTACCTTTTGTGAATAAACTGTCCACCATTTTTCGTCATTTTCAGCTCCTTCTTTGCCAATCGGCCCGACCTCAAGCATTTTCTCGAAATCCAGGAGCTCTGCGTCCAGGAGGAAGAATTGAATACTGAAGCGGACGCGATCTGCGATCTGATTCTGTCCAGTAAACATGTATCTACTCAACTGTTGTTTTTCATAGTGATGCACGAATGCCCGTAAAGCCATTTCTGCACAATCAGCTCGCTTCCACCCGCAGTCAGCGTAAGGATCATAATCGAAGGTCAAGCCTTTGGGATTGACTTCACTGTCGTAAACGCCAATCTTCTGGTGAAGCCAGTTACATCTCCAATTTGATACAATATTGCCAAAGTGCATGAAGCAGCGACTGGAGTCCTTGTTCTTTAGCATGGTGCTGAACACATGTGGCTGAATGTAAACAATGTCATCATCCAGTTTAAAATACACATCCCATGGATTCTGCAAGAGTCTTTGAAAAACATGGTAGTAAAACCGCCGGTACACGGTCTCTTTTTTCATGCGGGGTTCTTTGCTCAAGTAAAGAAACTCGAAAACCTCATCATCTAAAATACCATTAGCAGCTGTAGCGAAGTGCTGTAGTTTGGCTAGCGTTTCGTTGTTATATTCCATCATAGCAAACAACACTTTGTCGACGACACCGCCATTATGTCGTAGCTCTCTGTAAAGATAAGGTAGAAGAACTCGCAGAAACATCCATCGGCCAGTGAAGATGCCGACGTGGACTCTGCTGTTTTCAGAGCAATCAGTCCGCCTTGTGATCACTGATGAATCCTCGTCTTTTGAGGAGTCCATGAATGAAACGTATAACGGTATGAAGACCATCGCTAATGTTGACAGGAGGATTAATACTTGAAGCAAAGTTACGATCTTCATTGTGGCAACATACAATACGGATGAAGAAAGATGGTGAGCTGATTGCTAACTATGGGAGGCGTTTGCTTACAAACAAGATTCTAAATACAGCTTTTTGACTGCGGAATGACACTAAAGACTGTTTGGCTGAGACCTAAATCAACTGATTCAACTGGTTGTAGAATGAAAATGGTCAAGACAAGGCGCTCGTAATCAGGGTGATGCCATCGATTCTTTCCTTTCTGAGTACGAGGTTGTAATCGCTTCACATAAGCATAAGGCTAAACTTCATGATATTAACACAATGTTTCGCTTTTTTTAACACAATAAAGCACCGCTTATTTGCATCCCGATGAATACCAATTTAAATGCATGGGTACTGTGATGATAAACTTAGTGAGCTTAAGCGTTTGAATGAAATCATACATACACGGTTTTGTTTTGTGGGAGACTAACAGCCTTTCAAGAAAGTAAACAACTTTTTGCCTTCCCTCAGCGTTTGTAATTAGTCATTTGAAGCCTCTCAGGATCCCATCTCTTCTTGGACTTTTAACAGTTGCCTGTTTTTCCAGGTGATTGCCAAGTTCGATGACCGACCTTCGAGCGGCCGCCATGTTGGTTTTACTCTGGCGAGCGAAACCTGGGGAGAGTGGTAAGCACAAAATGGCGGCCGTTCGACGACGTTCCCCACCCTACTCCCCTCGTTACCAGAGATTTTGGCAAGCTTCGGTCCAAGGCCGACTTTGCGTAGCTGGTGAATAAGCGGGAACAGTCTCCTACGCAGCCGTTTTGTACGGGGGGGGGGGGGGGGGGGAGGCTTTGTGTGACCACACTAGAAACGGCTCCCTAAGGGGCCGATTACATGAGCCGGGCTGACTCGGTAGAAAGGCTGGCTCTGTCTGCCGAGATGACTGTTCAGCCCGGTATTACATGAGGCGGGCCAGTCCGCCTGCGGCTAAAAGATGGCTACATCGAAGAGCATGAATCAAGTGTTTTTATTTTCGCTAATTAATCCATTATTTTGGCTTGTCATTTTCAGTTTTACGTAGCTTTATGGTCTGATAAATCTTTATGTGTTATATAGAAAGAGAAATATCGATCTTCTGGTGAGCCATTTTGCTCTGAAGCGAAATTTAGTGACGAGAAAGTGTTGGCCCGGCAATCGCAATTACATGGTAAATTTTCATCCCGGCTAGTCGGGCTGATCCCGGCATCGCGATGCACTTGATTCATGCTCTTACATGAGCCGAGCTGGCTCGGTAGGAAGGCTGGCTCTCTCTGCCGGGATGACTGTTCAGCCCGGTATTACATGAGGCGGGCCAGCCCACCTGCGGCTAAATTTAGAAGCTGTCATGTGAAAAGATGGCTACATCGAAGAGCACGAATCCACAGGGTCCAGAGGAGCGAAGTTCGAGCAGAACGTTTAGTTTTCCTTGCGAAAGACAACCGACATAATATGCTGCGAACTTGCGTTACTCGCGTTACCTATATTTTTACCGCTTGTCAAATTACTGTGGGCTCTTAGGATTACTGAGATCGACTTATTTTTACTCGGCACTTCGTGCCTCGTTCGGAAAGCTTCGCTTTCCGAAGAAAAGCCGTTGCCCTTCGGGCAACGTGTTAGGCGACCGCGGAAGAATGGTCTGCGGTTAATAGCAATTTTCAATAGGGCGGACGATACTAAGCGAGATCGAGATCGAGAAATACAGCGTATGGAAAGAGAAGAAAGCCGTTCAAATTGGATTCACAAAGGTTGCATTGGGCATATTTATTGATCAAATGACTTGGTTATGTATTTTACTATGGTAAGATGTACGAAGGATAATTGTTGCGTACAAATTTAACTCCTCTGGGCCCTGTGACGAATCTAGCCATTTCCAGGCGTTCAGATAGTGGAGCGCGAGCGAAAACTAAAGCGAGCGAAAGTCCTCTCCCCCAGTCTCCCCTCGTTTTTTTTCCCGCTCTTTCGCTCGCTTTATTTTTCGCTCGCGCTCCACTATCTGAACGCCTGGAACAGGCTAGCATGAATCAAGTGTTTTTATTTTCGCTAATCCATTATTTTGGCTTATCATTTTCGGTTTTACGTAGCTTTACGGTCTGATAAACCTTTATGGGTTATATAGAAAGAGAAATATCGATCTTCTGGTTAGCCATTTTGCTCTGAGGCGAAATTTAGTGACGAGAAAGGGTTGGCGCGGCTAGCCGAGCTGGCCCGGGCAATCGCGATTACATGGTGAATTTTCAACCCGGCTAGCCGAGATCCCGGCATCACGATGCCGGGATCCCAGCTAGCCGGGCTCAAATTTTCCCATGTAATCGCGAAGTTGATTTTTAGTGTGTTTCACAGACGTGCCGAGATCCCGGCAAACCGAGCCAGCCCGGCTAAGCGGGCCAGCCCGCCTAATGTAATCGGCCCCTTAAATTTAGCCGCAGGCGGGCTGGCCCGCCTCATGTAACACCGGGCTGAACAGTCATCTCGGCAGACAGAGCCAGCCCGGCTCATGTAATCGGCCCTTAAGACACTCGGGCGGGAATCATAGCAAGGCACGATGGGCGATGTCATGGGCTCTGATGTCACTTTCACAGGATCACTTTGAACGCGCGTATCACTGTACTAAAACGCTTGAGCAAAGAAACTGTTAATTTTCAAACAAAGTTTAGTAGACCGTAGCTTTTGTGTTCGCATACAACTAAGATCACAGCAGCCACTTGTTCGACAAAGAAATCACATGTAGCCAAGATTAAAATAATATCACTACAATAGAAAGCTTGTAAAAAGGTATTACTGACTCCTGTTTCAGATGTCTTGCCATTTGGCTGGTAATAAATAAATGTATTTTTTAAAACTAAAAATAAACATTTTAAATATACATACTAGTGCAAATATTAAAAGTAATATTAAATTGTGCGACCATATTTTTACCAGGATTGTTTTAAATTATTTTATCTGATAATTCTTTCCTTTCAATTTATGTGTTGTAAAAAGTCCATCATATCGTAGAAATGTTTGCTTTACAGCAGTATTGGCGTTCAAGAACGTCAAAATCTAAGAGGTTCTGCTGTAAGTTAAAACTGTCTCAAAAGAGCGGTATCGAAATTTCTTTTTTCTAATTTCCATGTTATACCAAAGGCCACCAAATATAAAACTTAATTGGATACAACGATTCTACAGAGCAAAACAAGAGCAGTTTGAGGAGAAGAAGAAGGTCGGAGGCAAACAAAACAACAACAACATCATCAACACCTTCTACGGGGGCTACAAGAATAAAAACCCGGGGAAAGTGGTATTGTAGACTAGGTGTCAACTCCATTGTTCATTTCAAAATGGCGGCAAACTGCTTGATACAGACACTGCCATTTCTCTACAGCACGGTTTCTCTCTCGTAAACAACGTATTCCAAGGAGATGAGTTGTATTTCACGCTCCTCCTCATTGAAGCCCTTGTTTGTTATAAACTTTCTAAGAAATGCGAGAGATGATCCAAAAATCATGATTCCACCAGCGGTAAAAAATGCGGGACCGTACGCATGCGCGGCGTCAGCGATTAGACCTACAAAAAACAAATAACGCCATATCAAGTATACTTTAGGATTGCATAGCATATAAAACAGCACTAAATGAAAGGTTTACCAAACTTAACTGGTATAGCTTTCAATGAAATGGCCACATTTTAGGTTCCTCCTCAAACGCGAAATTAAAAATACTTGTAGCTATTTGTCCATTTAATCTTTAATGCAACCCACCTTCTATTTGTAAATGTTACTTTTAGTTACTCAGCACGATAAACTGAGTAACTTCTACCTAATAATGTTCTTTGTCATATGGTTTTTGTAAACAAAGTACTACAGCAAAGTAAAACTCAATATGTTTGAATAACTAGTCACACTAACTTATGGACCTCATTAGACTGCAATACAGTCGTTTTTTCTCTTGAGACTCTCGAGAGGAGCACGCAAGAGAGGCCCGGTGCGCACAAGGCACATGCACACGCGTCTATTTCCCCCTCGCTCCAGACCTTTCGCTCGAAGACTGCGCGTTTCACAGGCCAACGCAAAAATACGACTGTTTTGCAGTGTAGGCTTTTATCCACATATGGATGCGCAAGAAGTTAACACAACCTTGTACAACATAATTAACAGAACCACTCAACAGCTTTCACACTTACGAAATTTCTTCCGAAGACTCAAAAGTTGGAACCATCTTGTTCAGCATAATACGCAAACAGTCGCTAACTCGTCACGCGGCACTCAATTTTCGCGCGCGCTCGCTTGTTTGTCTGGACTAGGCCTGATCCCGCAATATGAGATGAACCTGACTTACCCTGGGTGCCAGAGGCTTTTCTCGCGCGTGCGACCCACGCACGAACATAGTGTGTCATATTTTCTCAAAAGGCACTGCGAGAAAAGCTTACGTCTCCCGTTTTGGCCCGACTACTTGTCCACGAAAGCACGCGAGATAAACCTCTGGTACCCGGGGTGAGATTAGAATTAAAAAAGAACCCCTTTGCTCACCAATGACAGTTGGTCCAATGGCCGCAGACAAACCGACACAGAAGGTAACGTAACCCCAGGCCTGGTCGGTTCTCTTCTCACCAACACATTCCAACACTATCAAAGGCATCAAGCCATACCGCCCTCCGTCCATGAGACCATACAACACAGACAACGTCACCACAGCTTTGTACGATTTTGCCAAGGGTAACAGCAGCAAACAGATGCCCAAACATGTCGTTGTAAATTGATAGAGATCAAAGATGTCCAAGCATTTCAATTCGCTCAGTTTGCATAGCAAATGGTTGCTGAAGAAGAAGGCGATTGCCATGTAAGTGTAAAGCATGCTTGCTCGATCTGAGGAAATACCAAGTTCACTTCCACAAAATTTCACCTGTGTTTGTGGAAAAGAAACCAAGTATCTGATTGATATCTGATTGACTGGTCTCATAACAAAGTCATTTTATGAAACTGATAAAGTGACCAAACAAGAACAATAATGAATTTTTTTTTTCATCTCGAAAGAGCAGAAGTCCAAAAATTAAAGGCATCCGGATGCAAGATCAGTATATGACGCGATCGTATTAAAACACGCCAATTGCAAGGGACTAAAATTAAAAGGTAAGTTTCAATATTCCTTTCGCTTGATAAGCAAAATTGCTTCGATACCGTCCCGGTCGGCTGAAACACATGACTTTCCTCACTTGTATGGTTGAAAAAAAACACTTTGTTAACAAAAAGATCGCATTTAATCTGCACCACTGTACTTGGATATTATAGATTTCAAAAAGGTTTCGTAAATGGCAGTGCTTTTATTACAAGATTAAAAGTAACGTTTTGTTATCTTGTTCATGCAGGGAACAACGAACAGTTTGTAGATCAAGCGCGTACAGTATGTGGACCTAATTTCGCTCGCTTTTTGCACTTGTTGCTTTTAGTGGAAAAAAGACCACTCGTAAAGTTCATACGAAACTACATCCGGGACTCGGGTGGCGTATTTTCCATTTCCTCACTAGTGAGGATATCAATGACGTCATTTCCCGCTTTTACACTGTTGCTTGTGCAAAAATACTCGTCTATATAATAAAAAGAAAATTACACGGCGGCTTGAAGATATAAATTTTATTTTCTCGTAGTAAAAAAAAAACCAACAATTTACTCACTCGCTGCTCTTGTTTGTAAGAAAAAGTTTTTACCACTCAAAAATAAAATTCATGTCTTCGCGCCGCCGTGTAATATCCTCTCTATATTTCTTCATCCATAACTTCACTACCAACTAGTCTTTGCCTTGTATAGTTATATAAATTTGTCCTATAGGTCTTATTGATTTTACCTTTTTTTTATTTCTTAGTATATTTTGTAATGTATTTTCGAAACCAGAAGGTCTAATTTCGGACAAGTCGCCCTACTTTCGGACAATCAGGAGAGGCATCATTCTTCGCTGCCTGGGCCGGTGATGTTCCTCTTCATCATAAAAAAAGTAATAAAGGTATTTAAAAGTTTCTCTCTATATAGGTCAGGGATAAGGTTAGAGTAATGGCTACTGTAATTATATCATACCAGGAAAATTGATGCCGTCAAAACCACAGAGAACACCAAGCTAATGGACACGAGATAGACGATGAAGCGACCATTCCGTAGAGGATGGGATGTGTGAATAACTAGCCCAGAATATTCTTCGGTGCTTTGTTCACTTTTCTTTATAATTTTATCTTCAACATCAACTTTTGCATCAAAGAAGCACATCAAAGGGGTCGTGAAAAAGAATAGAATAGCCCATCCTCTGAGAGCATTTTGAAATCCATAATTGGAAAGAATTGCCTCGGTGATTTGCGTCATGACAAACATGCCTACGCTTGATGTGGAGGCCATTATACCAGCCACCAGGGATCGCCATTTGACAAAGTGCCTAAGCACAACTAAAACAGAACAATGGTACGATGCACCTGAGCCTAATCCAGCCAGTATTGAAAACAACACAAAGAAAAGCCAAAAGTTGTCGACGAACGAGCTTGCACATAAGCTGATGGAGAGTAGAAGAGCCCCACAAATGGCTGTGGTTCGAAACCCAGAACGACTAACGAGGCGAGTTACCAGAGCGCCGAACATGTAGGCGAGCGACATGTAGACTGAGCCAACCCAAGCTGAAAATAAATAAAAAATGTAATCACATAAGAGCTCATTTGCCTAAACCACGGTTACCGTCTAACCGTTGGCTCTTTAACGACCATCGCAACGAAGTAAAGATGTTGAATGCTAGAGTCTAACGCGTTTTTAATAAACTAGAATTTTACAGCAATTGTTATTAGCTTTTCATCAAAACATATTTCCGAAACTTGGCCCATTCAATGCTCATTGACGCATCTTAGTTAGCAAATTAATTCAGAAATTCCTCGGGCAGAGATTGCATGAGAACCTGCCGACCTCCAGCGCACAGTTTTCTTCTATCAGAGTATTGAAGGGGTTTAAAGCAGCTCCAGGGTCTCGGGCTAAAATTAAACCTGTAGGGGTCCAGGGCTCCAAAACGGAAAAATCGGGGTTGTGTAGGGATAGACTTTGGGCCGGGCTCCACAGCAAACATTTCCGGGCTGCACGGCTCCAAAATCCCCCCATCCCACTTTTGGGAACCTGCTCTATGATTTAAATATTTCTTCGCTCTGCTACCTGGGTGCCAGAAGCGATTTCTCGCGTGCGCGTCCACACACAAACTTTTTGTCTCGTATTTTGTTATGGTATCGCGGCTTACACCGCTGGTTGATCAAACTCCGGCCGATTACGTCGGCCTTCGGCGGACAAATACTCCACGAAAGCACATGAGCGAAACCACTGGTACCCAGGGTATCGCCCCACTTTTTGCTTTCAAAACACATGTAAGGTTATTCTCAACAAAAATCCAGTTTGGCATGGTTCAGGAAACATTCTGCCGTCGCCTAAACATCGTCTAGCCTAGCAAGACAACATATTTCGTCGTGTGAGTAAGAGCCCCGGACTATGCAGAATGCCTTTGAATTAAGATGAATGAAAATTCATTGGCTTAATTGGCCGCAACTCCTGGCCATACTATTTTTCCTCGTATAGTAAATTTATGGTTATGATCCGATTTCGCATTATTTTGACAATGTTTGACAGTCACCTTTAAGGTAAAATACTTTTGCCTGATTTAACACGTTTATTTCACCTTTAACGGGTCTCAAACTCCTTCAAGACTCGCCTAACAATGGGAGTTGTCAGCGCTGAATGCTATGACAAATCTACAGTTTCGAAATTTTGTCATGAGGTACTTGACAAAGCCCTGTCCATTGTTTTACTAGTTTTTTATTTTTATTTTATTATTATTATTTTTTATCTAGCCATTTGTTACAATACGTTTTTTTAAAATCTAGTCATTGTTTTTGATAGTTTCGCATGGACGAAGAAAACCCCTAGCAGCTTGTCGGGAAGTTTTGCTGCCGGTGCCGGTATCGACAGCGAAGGACGGGAAATTGGCCATATTTTTCGGCTTGTTTTTCCGAGCGAAAAGAACTGAAAACCAAGTGATTAATCCTCCCCCCCCCCCCCCCTCAGTCCCTTGTCGAGAGTTCATGTACGTTGACGTACTCTTTGGTTTTCATCGTTGTGATAAAATTAGTTCGGCTTGCACGAGCAACATTCAGAAACAAAGGAGTTAAACAGTGGGTAAAAACAAACAACGACAACATTTTCTGGGTCTATAGTACTCTTCAGAATAAGATTATCGAGAAAATAATTTTCAGAAATTAACAAGTCACAGTATACGTCCGCCATGTTGGTGTCCCTCTTTGGGGCACTATTAAATATGGCGGCCATCAAAGTCAGTACAAGAAATGAGACAGCTAATAAATCAAAATTCCTATTTTCTCTTCACACTTATGGAGATGACATTTTTACGTTATTACGATACTTGAAAATTGTAACATAACGTAAAAAACCGATTTTATGACGTTTTGAGAACTCTTGTGAATTTCGTGAATTTGATCAAATTTCAAAGTGCTTTGTTTGTAAAATGAAGCAATATATCGACATGAAACTTTCCTTGAAGATTTATCTCACTGGTGTGTTGAATGTAAGAGAAGAACAGCTTTGTTGCGGCCTATAGGGGACGTTTTAGAATTTTGATGACGTCACATGAAAACCAGCTACTATTATTGCATAATAAAAAGAGATGGAAATAGCTTACAAGCTGAATAACGCTTCAAGCCCCAATATAGATCTCCATCAAATTTCTCCTCATCATATCAGTGTATTATAACACATACAGGACATGAGGATTTGGCAAATGATCACCAAACATGAATTGTTTTGATGTTTAAACAGACTCTCCCAATTAGGTCAATTAGTAATCAGTAAAATCTATACTTTTTTAATCACATGAGGGGAAATGAACCCCATCCAGAACGTGTTTATATTGTTCGAAAACTAGCGACACAACCCAGTTCAAAGGGCAAATACCCTTTATAGTATTCACGAGTTGGCACTGATGAGCTTTGATTAAACTAGCTATTGATTCAATAGCTTTTACAGTGTACTGAAACTAGGAATTGTTTCTGTAGTTTCTGTCCATGCAATCTTGTATGGAACGCCAAGCGTGACATAAGTGTTCAAAAATAAAATATAGGTGGTATCATTGAATCTGTGCTGTACAGTGTGTTGCCCAGTTTTCGTACGGGCCCAGTTTTCGTACAAAAAGAACTTTATTTGATTATTTTCGTCGGTCATTTAAATCTTCGTCAATCGAAGAATTCCAAAAGTAAAAGGAACATTTCAGCTATAAATTGCCGGTTTTGCCGGGCTTTTTGACGAAGAAGCAGGTCAGTGCGGACAATTTCTTTCGAGGTGAGTAAAAGTTTAGCGGGTAATATTTGCACTTTTCACTGCACAGTAAAGGTATTGTAGATGAACAAATAGCCCGTTTTGTTGGTAATTTTGCAAGGAACTTCATGAGTTTTGGGCAGATGATAGATAAAAGATGAAAGTGAATGGAAAAACTTTCAACGCCAGCTTAAATTTAACTTCTCCTGAATTTTAGCGGTGAGAATCTTCGCATACATTTTTACCTACTGTGCCAGTTTTCGTACACTTAGCTGCGCCTCTCTAAAAACCTATGTTTAAATAAGTTACATGTAAAAAACTGAATTTTAAACTTTACTGTTCGAAAACTAATAAGTCGCAAGTGCAGCAAAGATTACCCAACAATCCTTGCAAAGTACGATACACTACCTGTATTTGTTGTGGTATAACAGCGACGCTTTACATCCAGGTCATGCAAAGGTCACGAATATTTAATAAACTTAATCCCACGCAAACAATCTAAGTCGTCAGATAATTAACTAAGGTAGATTTCTATGCATAGAATGTTGACATACACCTTGAAATATCGTTAGTTAACCGGTTTTACCGATTTTTTTCACTCCGTTGCGATTCTAATAAATATTTACAAAAGTAGGTAAGAAAAGCAAGCGTAAGCGGAAACGGAAGTAAAGCGTTTGCTATTCCAAAGGCGTAAGCGGAAACGGAAGGAACACATCGAATCTTATACAAGCCTTTTCTTAACAGTTGTAATACACAGAATTGTAACCTCTCAACTACCTCTACCAAGGCAGTAAATGACGTACGAGCCAGTGGATTGAGCGTAAGAAAAGCCGCCCAAAAGTGAGGGACAAAAAAATCAACACTGCAGGATCGATTAAACATCCACCCCCCGAATAACCATTTGCTTTGTACACCAAACATTGGTCGCTAAGCCGATATTTATTCACAAATCGAAGAGAAAATACGATAAGCACTTAGCAGGGTGGCTGACACATCAGTTTGCGTCGAGCGTTTTCGTGGAGAAATGTTGTTTTGTCGCTGTACGAAAACTGGGCCAGGTGTACGAAGACTGGGCAACTTAGGAGTTTTGGGAAAAATGGCATAATTTTGAACATACGTCGATCAAGGGGCCAATCGTTTTATATATTAAAGGTAAGTAAATGGGCTATCTTAAAAAGAAATTTCAGAAATTTTCGTCTAACAGACGAAAAGAAATAGCGATTACAAACTAAAGTGTACGAAAAACTGGGCAACACACTGTACTGTGTTATAAATGGGTTAAAACTCGCGGATATATGGTTTATAACGAGGTAAATATGGGTTGGCAATTTGATCATATATACATGTCACTTGAAATCCGATACGTTGTTATGGCCTGAAATATATAGGTTGGAATTATCGATTTGTTCGATTTTCCGAAAATCTTCGGAACGAGGCTGACGCGCGCGTACGTGCGAAATGGCGTCAGCTTATTTTTGGCGCTCAAAGTGCAAATCTTGTGATATAGATATAGATATAGATATAGATATAGATATAGATATAGATATAGTTATAGATATAGATATAGATATAGATATAGATATAGATATAGCAGAATGTCTTGTCATTCTCGCAAAGTACACGAGCTTGCATTAGAGCAACTCACAAAGCCAATCCCGGCAACTGATGAGACCCATGTGGAGGGTGTAAACCATGGTGTTGCCTGTGCATATTGGCGTACACAAACACGCGGTCGATGGACTTGCTAAGAACAGGAGGAAAGATATAAAGCTCCTGGACACGAAACTCTCAGTTTCAAGAGGAGCTTACTCACACATGTTTGACTGAAGCAGAGTTCAGCCATCCATTACATGTTGCATAGCTAGAAAGAAACTACAACTTCAGTTTCATGACGAAAAGGGTCTATAGATCACACTCCGTGATGCGAAACACAACATCCTGCAACAGAATTATATAAATATTAGCCGGGCCCGACGTTACAACATCAGCACTAGCAGGGAAACTCATCACGTTGCATATAATATTTCAGATCCTTTATTGTCACAAATACAAACATGAGAGGCTGAAAAAACTCTATCAAGTTCCTAAAAGAGCCAGATTCAACGTACCTAATATGCCGAAAGCGGCATAGAAACCACATTTAGTCGCTTAGGCTTGGTACCCACTAGTGACATAACAATCATAATCATAATCATAAGCACAAACATAACGCCGTTATGTCGCTTGTGTCTGAGTGTGAACGCCTAAAAACATAATCATAAATGCGCTAACGATCGACATAATCATAATCATAAGAAATTGATCGACCATTTTCTTATGATTATGATTATGTCTTTGGTTATGATTATGTCGTCCTTGAGATACCGGTTCCCACTAGATCATAAGAACCTTACGTTTATGGTTATGATTATGATTATGTTTATGATCGTTATGTCTCTAGTGGGTACCATGCCTTAACAAACGATCAGAGGTCAAATTGAACTGAAAATAACAAACAGTGTGCGCGAGCCACAAGAATCCACTGGTTATCAGAAAATTGATCAGATATGACCTGGAGATCAGTCTTAAAAACTGCGACGCCTAACTTAAAGCTCAATTCAGTCACCATAAAAAAATCCTCCAAACTAAACCCACTACAAAAACACAAGAAGCAAAATTGGTCAAAAGACCGACATAAGGCGCGGCGACCAAAGACGTGAAGTAGGGGTCGCCAAGGCCTTCCAACCCCATTTTATAACTGCATCGCACGCTCGACTGACAAGATGGTTTACTAAATAAAGACTGTCTGCAAGTCTTCTGTAAATACGTTTGATTACTTCGAATTCAGTGCCGTGTAAGTGCCGACGGGCCTGTGAGATAAACCTGGGATAATATCGAAGAAATCGCCAATATAAGCAGCTATCCATGATTATGTTTCAAGCGAGGGAGGAATTGCACTTTGGGCGCCAAAAATAAGCTGACGTCATTACGCACGTACGCGCGCGTCAGCCTCGTTCCGAAGATTTTCGGAAAATCGAACAAATCGATAATCACAACCTGTATATTTCAGGCTATAACAACATATCGAGTTTCAAGTGACATGTATATATGATCAAATTGCCAACCAATATTTACCTCGTTAGAAACCATATATCCGCGAGTTTCAACCCATTTATAACACAGTACAGCACATATTCAGTGATACCACCTATATTTTATTTTTGAACACTTTTGTCACGCTTGGCGTTCCATAATCTTGCACACCCGTCTGGTGAAATTTTATCCTCAAGCCGCTCGATGCGTGATACGATCTGAGCTTTGTATCTGCTTTGTATCTGCCCTGTGGCAGTGACACTTACGTTCTACTTTCATGTCTTCGTATGCAAATTTCTTTCTCACTTTTCACGAATTTCAATACAACAGAAGTTGCCCATAAAATTTCTGAATCTAAACAGTTTAGGCTGATTCTGTTAGTCTGGAGGAATTAACCGTAACTCGAACAGCCCTAACATTAAGCTTTAGGGAAATTTTAAAATCTGTAATGTCTGTTTTTCTTCATTCTTTTCGCTTTAACCTAGAAATAAAATTATTTTTCCGTATGAGCCCGAAACGTAATTGTTGACTAACGATGTTTTATATGGTGTGTTCGTAAATCATCAGAATATTGGTTGTCTACATGTTCGTTTTATCAAGACTGTGTGTGGAAATTTAATACACTGCGAAAAGAGACTAACCTTCAGCCGTCATCCTTCCGTTCTAAGTACTCCTGACCGCAGTCCCGGTCATCGATTACCTTACCTAATGCTTAATTATTATTTGAAACAGCGATGTCACGAATCATAGCCACTCGATTATATACAACTAGCCTGCGTATCAAGGGTTTTCCGTAGGTTTTCCGAGCGTTTGAAGCATTTTTCGCTTTTCGAACCAGGCTAAATGTAAACCGCCACAAGGATGTCTTTCATCTACATATTTTTAAATAAAAAGTACCTGTTGTGGCATTGTTTCGTCCAAAATGTTCCAACAACGAAGGTACCAATAAACCAAAACTGTAATAACTTCCATTAGTGAGCGTCAGAGTTACAAAAGAGGCGAAACAGACAAACCAAGACCACGGAGAATCGGGCTGTCTTCTCGCGTTATCCATCGGGGATTTTTGTAACCAATTCAAACCAGGGGCCTAGGGCCGCAGGATCCAGGGACCGCTCCCAGTTAGCCGGCGTGGCAGGCGCCAAAAGGGGTGACTGTGAGAAGCTAAACGGGGGGAAGCGAAAAGCATTGTGTTCGGCAACACCGTCGAGCTGAACGATGTTGCTGCGAAGCAGGCCCTGCTGCGAAGTATAAAAGAACCGCGATGTGCGAGCCGGCAAGAGGAATGGGGCGAAGAAAAGTGAGCCTGGTTGAAAGCCATTGAATTTTGAATTCAGCCCCTTGCGAGGTGACAAGTCGCCACGCACTAACCATGAAACAATTAACTAAGCAATAGAAATGAAGCAAAATGTAAATAAACCCAATAAACACGACAGAGAGTTGCACGTGGAGACTTTCACGCCAGCTGGCACAACTTTCCATGGATCGTTCGGTAAGTCCGAAGAAAATTGTAAATAAAGTCACCGATTATTGTCGCGTTTGCAAGTGTACGTTTCAAGTCAAGTATGGAACCGGGAAACTTGGCCGTGTGTCCACTGAGAATTTATTTAAACCGTGGTGATGTTTTGGCTTCGCCGTGTGTGCGAAACCAACGATGAACCATTGGCATTCCATTGGTGAAAGCGCTAAGTTTGTCGGAGAGTCTTTGCTACCCTTGTGCCCGCAAAATCAGAAACGTGAGCAAGTTGTTCAATGACTTAAGGAGGCTCGCAAAAGTTTTTTTGGCCTTGGAGTGTATCTTTTGAAATCAAAATTTCGCGTAGAAGACAAACTTCTATTTCCTTGATACTACACCACCTTTTCAACATATGACCAAAGTTTATTTTTTCATTGGTTTCCTAGCAACAGCTGTCACCATAGCAATGGTTATGGACAGCCCCTCGTTTTATAGGATGTCGTGTATATATATAGCACGCTCAACAGGGGCACCAGACAAGAAACTGTGCTGGCAAAATACATGAAATGTCATTTTCTGTTTTCTCGGATTATTTCAGGGCCTCTAAAAGGGATATTGGTTTAAATGTACGATAACATAGATTAATCTGTTCGGATTTTAAAACTGTTTTAAGTCACAGAAGGTTATAGGAAACGAAATCTTATCGGCCGAATTACCGAGCTGCTGTTCATCTTCAAAAATGCAATCTGACTTTATTTCGTATTATAAACGACGCATTTGTCCATCCAAAAACAAAAGGAACTAATCTGTTCCCATGTTACAAAGTTTTTCCCAACAATTAAACCCGAATTTCTGAGACGGTTATTATCTTTCGAAATGGTATTCTAATGAAATAATTCGTTGCATGCCCTTGACTCAAGGTGCGACCTGTGTTTTCTGCACATCTTTAGAGAGACAAAGGCCGAAGTCTGCACAAATTTCTTCGGGATGTTTCTTTTCTATGATCGGGCTCAGTTGTAAACACGTGTAAGTCGTGTTAATTTGAAGGACTTACTTTAAGACAAAAGGTTGGCATGTTTCATAATTTTGAACTGGAATGAAATCGGTATCATACTTTGCTGTATTGTCTGTCGCTTAAGGTCAATTGATGATGTGGCCTATTTACCTTCCTCTTTTTCAGTCAGCCTTGTCAAGTCCAGACTAAATAATAATCGATCTATTGTCATTTTGACGCTGGTGATAAAAATCACTTAATGTTCAGTGATTCGATTCAGTGGGTTTCTTAATTAAAATGTTTTCCGCACTCAACGTGTGTGCCCGGAGAAGGCTTCCATATTAGTAAAAAGAACGGAAATTTTAAGAGGTACCCCGGAGGGGCCTGCATCTCCATTTGTGGGCGTGGCTTGTATTTTTTTTTTTACCCTATGAAGTATTAACTCTTTGTTTTTGCTGGGTTCTACCTTAAAAAGGACAAAAATGATTCTATCGATAGCTACTTTAAGATTTTTAACACCGTTAGGGTTTCTAAACCAAAACTTTGTGATCTGTGTCACTTTTACACGAGAATTCGTCCCCGAGCGTGTCTGCTACACCCTGGATTCTATTCGCTAGCACGCTCAACAAATTTTCGAGGAATAGACTCACTGTGAACAGACTGTAAGTCGGCTATTATTAGTAACACGTTTAAGACAACCCATATACACGAACAAGAAAAACGCTGTTAATTAATCTATGATCACACCCTGTGAACACCTTTAACAGTGTGGATATTTATTGCGACTCAGTGCGGATTACCTTAATTTGAAATGCGCTCACAAGCGAAAGCCGGTTTCTAGAAGGTATCTCTGTATTATCTTTGGTCAGGAGCCCACAACATGGGCCCCTGCTTTGGTAGAAAGCTAGGCGACAGCATTGAAATTGTCCCTGTAGGGTAGATTGAAACTATTGCTTAATATCTTTCGCTACTTAAGCTTTCAGGGCCAGTTATTTAAAAGAAGTTTAAATGGCGTTTAACAAAACCACGATCTAAACCAATTTCAGTGTGGCCAACCCTAATATTTTAACGTCATTTGCAATAATCAGAGTCAAGAAGGCACGCAGCACAGAGAAGAGTAACTTTTATCTACTTAAAATGACCCACTTATAAACAGACTTGGGGGTTCCAGTACTAGAAACTCATGAGCGACAGCGCCAAGTAGTGCATTTGAAGAACCTGTTGTGCACCATTGATGTGCGCAGGTTTAGAATGGCCGCCGTGAAGACCCTGTATACAACAGACGTTGCCCCCCAAAATTTCCGAACCTAAACCATTTAGGGAAGGTACGGTTTTTCTTGCGGGGGAGGGCTGGGGCCTCAGAGGGGAGGGTCATCAGTGAAAGTGAGCACCAAAGGGGGAGGGCCATACCTCATGTGAGCTATTCAAGGGAGGGTCACACATCTTTTCCAGAATTTTTTAATGAGAATTTTTGTGATGTTGCTTTCCATTTTTCTTACAGATTAAGTTTTTCTTTTCACCTAATTTGATTTAATTTGGTGTTTTATTATAGGTACTAGGTTACATTTCTACATGTATATTATGTCATGGCACATAGTTCTTCTCGGAGGACTCGTGTCCTTTTCCGCCTGTATCGAGAAGTACTTGACTCAGGTATCATTTCTTCAGCTTCTTGCTGTTGGCTATCCGCTGCCTGATCTCCTGAGTCGTTTAGTTCTGAAGAGTTACTAGCAGATCCAACAATGCGCTCTACCCTGTCGGAAATGTAGGAAATATTTGTTTTTGAGAGGCAGACTTCGCATGCTAAACAAGTAAAACTTTCTGTTAAAATAACCAACGGCAATGCCGGCTAGTTGGAGAAAGAAGCGCGTGTATTTTCCCTTAGATATTTTATGTTCAAAACTTTTATAACACTCAAATACTTCCATATTCAAACTTCAGCTATACAACGTAAATATCCCACACTGATTGTTCGCATTTTCCTTGTTTCAGCGCACACACATTCAATATCCAGATATATTCATATTCAAACACTTTGCGTTCACAAGCGAAACGTTCTGAGGTTTCTACATCATGGAACATACCATGTAGTAGTGAGGGGAGGGTTGCACTTTTGTCAGTCACCTAAAGGTGGGGGATCAGGAGTTTTTTTCATTAAAACGCAAGGGAGGGCCAACACTTTTTTGGGAAAAAAATACCAAAATTCCCCAGCCCTCCCCTGCCAAGAAAAAACGTACCTTCCCTTAGCGGTGATTCTTTTCATCTGGAGGAATTAACCGAAACTCGACCAGCCCTTACGTTAAGCTTTTAGGAAATTATAAAATCTGTTATGTCTGTTTTTCTTGAATCTTTTCACTTTAACAGAAGGGTGCGATATGTGCTAAATCGTAGAATAGTAAAATAGGAGTTTTGATTCACGATTCTTCTGATTCTTTGATTGTTTGATGGTCTTAAGTTCTGTTTTACGATTGTACGATTTTTCCTATTGTCCCAGTTCGGTTCTACGATACTACGACTCTTCCGATTCTACGATTCTTACTATTGTCGCAACAATGTGAACAAACCCTGGCGCTAGCTCAGCCGCCCTACACTGAGTCCACTGAAATAGAAAGGCTATACATAGATACACTTTTTGAACGAAACGCTGAAGACAAACAGTTGTCAGTTGATCAAACAAAAACCCGCGCGAATACTTATTACAAGAAGGGACCTTTCGTAAAATCGTAGAATCGGTATCTATTGTCGTAAAGAAGGAGAATCGCAAAATCGAAAGGATCGTACGATCGGAGACATGGTACAAGAAGGATCTTTTAGTAACTGATCGTAAAATCGGAAACTGCAGTCGTAGAAAAGAAGAATCGCAGAATCGGTGGAATCGTATAATCGGAGACATGTTACTAGAAGGATCTCCTGCAAGAATCATAAAATCGAAAACTACAGTCATGGAATAGGAGAATCGCAGAATCAGAAGAACTGTACAATCGGATAAGATCTGTAGTGCTAAAATCGATCGGAGAATATTAACCCTAAATCGCTATATGCCATGCATGATTTAGCACTAATCGCACCGCTCTCCGCTTCAACTTGGAAATCAAATTTTTTTTTTATTTTGAGCCCGAAACATTATTGTCTAGCGATGTTCCATATGGTGTGTTCGTATTAATGATCAGAATATTAGTTATACAGAAGTTCGTTTAATCAAAAATACACCGTGTAGGTCTGAGTAGAGAAACGTTCGGCCTTCAACTGCTAGCACTCCTAACCTCAGTTCCGATCATCAACTATGTTACTTCTTATTACTTAAAACAAAAATATCACTAACCAGTGCAACCCGATTATATTAGCTTATATATAACCCGGTACACAGGCGCGTTTTAGCTACCCTTTATACATGAGGACCGGAAAAAATATAAACAGTACCTGTTGTGGCACTGTTTTGTCCAAAATGTTGCAACAACGAAGGTACAAATAAACCAAAACTTAAATGTAAAGAAGATCCTCGCAGTTATTAACGCAACTTATGCAGGTGCGAAAAGAAAGCCTGAAAAAATCAGGCTTGCCTGATTTTTTTCGGAAATTAATGAGACCCCTGAATCGATATCAATCGCCGATCGCTATAGGCCGCGAGCCGGGCCTCTTTGTTCTCTAACTTTTTAGCGCCAAGCCCCCTCGTTTTCTCTGTTGATTTGCGTAATTTATACATTTCCGCTCGCGCGTAGCATCTGAGGCTCAATTACGACAAACTCCCAGCAGGGTACTCTGGTATACAAGTGACGGGGAGCTAGGTGCGAATGGGGCCAAAGTTTTATAACAAAAAAGAGTCCAATTAGACTTAAACTGGGCGCAAAAAAGTCCAACAGCACAGAACGTAACTTTAAAAAGCAGGAGCCCGAGTTTGTAAATGAAACTTGTGCAATTGTTTGACATAAAATTGAGAACCCAGAGGTATGCTCGTTTTTTGCCAAATCTTTCTACCCGAAACAAGTCCACCAGAAAATTTCTCACTCAAAAAAAGACCTTGATCGCCAATTACAAACCCAAAAAGGGGCTTTTCACCTCCCCGTCACCAATATACTTATAACCCCCCTCCCCCCGTCCCTGCTCTCAGTCTTCGATTTCTATCGGTTGTTTACAAGTGGACCCCCGATATAAGCAAGTGCCAAGGAACTAGGAAAATGTGTTCGTTATAACGGGGACTTGTTAAAAACGACACCCCGTTTATACGAATTGTGGATAAACGACCAAACATACATGCTAGTGGTTTGTTATATCGGGGTCTGGCCAATAATCATTTTGCCTAGATTTCAATGAGCTGTTGACAGAATATTGTAATTATGTCGAAGTAGATTTTCAAAGTTTGGGCTTCTTGATTGTGTTCGTAATAACGGGGATTTCGTTATCCCAGTTTTCATTAAATCGGGGTTTTCGTCCATCCATTTTACTGTAGCTTTGGCAAAAAATCTTTCATCTATTTTTATTGATTGGTAAAAATCGATCAACACTTTGTAAACTTGTTTATCTCAGAAACGTTTCGTCTGACTGAGGGACGGACCATTGGAAAACTTATGGGGGGGGGGGGGGATTTTTGAGCTGCACGAATGCCGTGCATGTATTTTTTCTCTCATTTTTCCCTTGTATGAATTTTTTTATGGTGTTTCGCGCCCCCCCCCCCCCTCCCCCATAACTTTTCTAATGGCCCATCCCTAACGTATACGCCGGGGAGAAGGGTACTCCTCACAATACCTATACGGGTATGTCCGCCGGCCAACGGGGTTGTGTTTTTAGGACTCCTGATTAAGAATGGGGTATCCACTGTATTTGAGACGTTTCCTAAAACGGGGTGCAACTTGCAATCGGACGAAAGCTTCAAAATATCAGCAGCGATTTTCAGTTACTGATAGAAAATTTGGTGGAAAGAAAAAAGCGTTTGTTACTCAGTGAAACCCTGATTTGTGTAGAAGCAGTT
Organism: Siderastrea siderea; assembly: GCA_964030785.1. Classification (NCBI taxonomy): domain Eukaryota; kingdom Metazoa; phylum Cnidaria; class Anthozoa; order Scleractinia; family Rhizangiidae; genus Siderastrea; species Siderastrea siderea. Next base: position 27,285,270 of record OZ034969.1, read on the forward strand.
GCATTTCGGAGGTTTATATTGGCCATAAATAAAATTTCAAAGAAAAGACGAAATGATCTATCTTTGCAACACGTCGCTACCTCGATTTTTCAAAACTACCAATTGACGTTGTTAACAAAATATTCGACTCCTTCTTTCTTCCTATTCTTATGTACGGTTCAGAAGTTTGGGTAAAGTTTAACAAAAATGACTATAACTCATGGGAAAAGGACGTAATTGAAAGGACGCACGTATATTTCTGTAAATTGTTCTTAGGATCGAATCAATAAGCAATGCCCAGATGTCGCCTGTAGAAATAAACTTGGCAGAATAACTTTAAGAGAAAAATTCACATTGACATAGATATTAAATAAAAAAAAACTTAAATTGTATTCTCTATTTAAAAAGGATTCCCACAACACTGACTCTGTAGATCTTGTTAAGAATCCTTTTCATAAAAAAAAAAAACAAATAAATAAATTCCGCCTCGGAAATCCTAGTCTAAGAAACGAAACTGGTAGACACAGCAAAACACCAGAAAATTTGAGATTTTGCCCTTTGTGCACTTTAAATGAAACAGAAAGTGAATTACATTTTCTATTCTCTTGTCCTCATTACGACATTATCCGACATTGTCTCTCAGTGAAATAATAAATAGATATGACCACTTTAATGAATTAGATAATACTTAAAAAATTCTCTTTCTTTTTAACAGCGTTGATCCGTTTATTTGCAGAAGCACTGTTACTTTTATTTATGATTCTATGTTGAGTAGACAATCAAAGCTAGTCTAAATAATCAATATATGACACACAATAAAGAACGATACATCAGTTAATTTAGAAACTTAAAGGTAATACCATGTTTACATATGGGAATACTTTAATAAATTGTTGTTGTTGTTGTATAAGTCGAGCAAACAAACATATAACGTTTCTAAAACGAGGTGTTGAAATTTCGGTAATCAGTCTAGAACGAGGTATTAAACATTGCCTTTTTCTAGAACAGGGTTTCACTTTGAATGCAAAACCCTTCTAAGACCGGGTGCAAATTTCGAGACCTGGGTAGCATACTCCCACCCACAACCTACTTAAGTTCTGTTGTTTGTCAGGGTCTTCCCCGTGCCGCCATGTTGGGTACCGAGAAGCCTGATGCGATCGACCTTTAAACCACTCAACAGTTTCTCACTCCTGCAAGTGTGACTTCGGCCATAACTGATAAAGAAGAAATCCAACCAAGGGAAAAAGATACACTACTACAAAGCTATAAGGGCCCACCTACATGCTGCAAAGACCCACCTTGAACACCAGCCTTAACGACCCATGTGGCTTGTTCGATCTGTCGAATTGAACACAATTATTACACAAGGCTTAACACTCCTTGAAAATTACTTTACAAATACAATATTATCGAAAAACGTGACACCTTTTGCGCCACAAAAAGGGAATAAATCATCAAAAAGGTTGCTTGTGACAAAGTTAGGCCATAAATAGTCCTTTTCTTTTGCAGGTTTCTGTGTGCAAAAACAACAAGGTATAGAATAAAAGGTGACATTTATTTGGTTTGTTTCTTCTTTGCATCTTTACATTTTCACTACATTTTGGAGATCAACGCATCAGCAAAACAAATCCATTGTGCTGTTTACAACATGTTTGCTTTAATCCAGTAGAACAGTCTAGCAATGTTAGTGTAAACGCCGTAGTACTGCCCAGCACAGCCCCATCCCCAACTGGTCGTGCCCACGAGATACCAACGGTTGTCCTTTTCACATACCAGGGGACCTAGACAAGATAAAGAAGGAACTGTCGGCGATTTTCCTCGCAATTTTGAACTGAAATAGGCTAAGTGTTGCGCAAAAAACAATCCAAGGTCAGTAAATGTCATAGAGGTGGTTATGGTGTATTCAAAAGGGTCACACAAATGGCCACGGACTCGATAGCATTTCACCCACAGACTCAAATGCTTGAACAACATCACACTTCCCAAGGTATAAATCTAGGCGTGAGAGGGATAAAACCTACATATTCTGCTCTGAAAGCCTCTAGCTCTAGTTGCAAGAAACGTTGCTTCAGAAATTTTTGCTCAGTAAATGGCTTGGACTAAGGAGACTCAGTAGCCTGTCTAGATTCTAGGTAATGCGTTAAGCAGTGATTGCAGTCAATCATGTGGCTATGGTGTTCATCACTGTGTGGATGTCAACATTTCTTGTCACTCTTTTGTGTTTAGTCTGTCGTTTGTTCAAATTTATGCCAGTTTCATCAATCAGGGTAAGGGTTTAAGGCTCCAGGGCTCCGGGCTAAAAAATGCAGAGCTCCAGGGCTCCAAGACAGATAAATTGGGGCTCTAGGGCTCCATGTTTGTACTCTAGGGCTCCATTTAGCCAGAATCCTTATTTTGCCCGGGCTCCAAGTACAGAAAGGCTTTGGGCTTCGGGCTCCACGGCAAAAGTTTCGTGGATCCAGGGCCCCAAGGGACCCACCCCTTTGTCACCCTGATCAATGTAGATGGCCTGGCAGTTTCAACGTTTGATAAAGTATGAGGCTCATTATGTTTCTTATAACAACACTTTTACCTCCACTATCCCCCTGACAGGCGTCGATTCCTGATCCTTGGAGGCCAGCGCAGAGCATGTTGGACGTTATGAGGTCTGCTTTGCCGTAGTTCTCCTTACAGTCTTCAGATGAGACTATTGGTATCATGGCCTCTCTCAGAACAGATGAGACGGTCCCGCCCTGACGGGTACGACCCCAGCCTGTGACAAAACACGGTGTTCCTGTGAAAAAAAATACAAATACGAAATGGGTATACTGTGCACATGCAAAAAGTTCCGCGGCTATCAGTTACACGAGATCTCGAGCTTGGAGTTTAATTGTTGAATAGCACTTATGGGAGCAGTCACACGTAAAAATTTAATCCAAACCCGGGCCCTCCCTCTCTTTCTTCTTTTCTCTCCCTCCCCCCCCCCCTCTTGAAGATAAAGGTGATTGTAGGCGAGTATAAGCGAGCATATGCCAGTTGAGAGCTGACTTCTCAGTTTTCGTCTTCCTTTCTCCTCCCCTTCTTTCTCTTTTCAGAAAAGAAAAGTTCATACTTTAAAATGCAAAACCCAGCCTGCCTGTCTGGAGGAAAGTCAACATCGTTATTTTCAATAAACATTCGATTGAAAAGGGGCGGGGGGGGGGGGATTTGACTCCCGTCCCAGTTTCCCCTTCCCGCTCTTTACCATTCCTTTCTGTCATCAAGAAGTAAAAGAACATGTTTTCAGAACTGAAAACCGAGATACATACTTAGGAGAAACTCAACATTACTAGTTCAAGATAAATTAAATTGAATGGGAAAAGCCAAGCATATTTGACTCTCCTCCCTCCCTTTGCATTTTAGTCCTTCCTTCTCTCCACCGAACAGGCAAGTCTGATGCGTTCAAAGTCGTATACCGACAAACTTGACTCTCTCTCTCTCTCTCTCTCTCTCTCTCTCTCTCTCTCTCTCTCTCTCTCTCTCTCTCTCTCTCTCTCTCTCTCTCTCTCTCTCTCTCTCTCTCTCTCTCCTTCCCCTTACTTCTCTTCCCTTTATCTCCTCAGGAAACGAAAGAGCATGCGTTGAAAATTAACAACAGGCAAATATACCTGGCGGAAAGTCAGCATTATTGCTTTGTAGGCAGGCTGGTCCAACACGGTCATTAAATCTGGCGGGAGAAGCCAGCTTAATGACAGCAATGTCGCGATCGTAACTGGTTGCCACACCGTACGAGCGATGTATGGTGACCGAGGCAATATCGATGTCTTGTTCATAACCCTCGGTCTTTTCAAAGTGGTGCTCTCCAAGGCGAACCTGGCGGTGAAAGGAATTTAGATTGTAGTGCATTAAGGGGTGTCTGAGCGTTAGTACGATAACATAATAAGAAAGGTAACATTGAATAAACAACATATTCACCAACAACGACATTTCAAACCGGCGAAAAGGTGTGTGTTAAGGACCCTTCAAATTGTAGCTTTAGATCGACGAGGATGACTATTCGTACTTTCATGGTGAGGTAACCGGTCAATTGAGGGCTTAGTCGTGTAACCTTGACAAATTTGGTATGAGAAGGTGCCATAAGTTATTTTGAAAGCACCACAACTGTAAAGTCTTATACTTTATTTTTATTCATGATAACTGCACGGAGCTTTACTGAATTCGAGTCTCTATCCAATGGCTGCTCAAACGCAGTTCAAAACCTGTAGTGGTTTGTGCAGAGTCAAGGTCAAAATCATCTAACAAAAAACTTCGATTCCAACAAAGAAATTTTTCATGCATTATAACGATTGCCTTTTTTAACTTTGGAGATCTGAATATGACCTTTTCGAAAAATTGTAACGTAGCGTGAATCTCCATATCCACGCACTACAGCATGCTAACGTGTGTAGTAACTGTATTGTCGCGCCCTGGGTACCAAAGTTTTCTTGCGTGCTTTCGTGTAGCCGTGTAGCGGTCGCGTGCTAGAGAGAAACGCCTCTGTCATCCAGGTTAGTACTTTCACATCACTTACCTTGTATTTCTTTATAAAAGTCTCGTTGTTCGTCGGCACACAGTGAGCAGATGTTACCACGTGGTATGCAGAGACCAATGTTCCTCCGCAATCTTGCGCCTGGCACGTCTTACACATGATAGCAGCTTGCCAAGGCCACGCCCCTGGGCTTGAAATCTTTCCCCCCACGATTTGACCAATTCCCAGCCCCCCGAGGGAAGAGCGGTTAACTTTTTTCACCCCACAGGAGACGCGAGGAGGGGGCGTGGTTGGAGGGGAAACTGTCGGGATGTTCCTCGTCAGAGCTGTGTAAGGAAATATAGCGGACACTTGTAAACGAGATGCCTAAGAATTTCCTGCTGGCATTTACTATGTTTATGAAATCTTGATATAATCTCCCGTACCCTCTTTTAAACCGGAATTTATACTGTTCCTTTTTACTTCTGTTCATGCAATAAGATCTTAGGGCTCGCAGGCATCCCCATTTTCCTTAATGGAGACGTATGCGTGTTGGCCAGTTAGCTTTGAGTTCGTTACTTTGAGAAGGTTGCTGCTTTCCGGCAGTTTCAACTTTGTCAGATTGACCGTTACAAGCACAGCATGAATCTCAAAACACGAACTCAAATTCTCGCGTAAAGGTCCATAAATGCCAGGCACTCTATGTACAAGCACAAGGTCCACGCAACTTCAAGATGCGTATGCTCGCCGAGAACGCGTCGACGTTGCGTGACTATTGTTTTGTGAAAAATGTTGTAAAATTATGACTGAGTAGCCCGCAATCGTGAACTGAATGCTCGAGAAATTGAAAGTAAATTCATGAAGAAAGAACAAATAATAATTAGTTCCAAGCGTATTTTTTTTTTTTTTTTTTTTTGACAGAGCATTGAGAGGGTGGACCAACTTTTTTCAGGTTGAAATCCATTTTCTTCCCAGTATAAAATATTTTCATTAAACTGGGCGATTCTTTTGGGCTTCTGTTGATAAAAATGTCTTTTGGATTTTCAGAATGTTACTTAAAATAGCGGAAGTGACTCTTTAAGTGCGTGGTAACAAATAAAGAGAATTTTTTAAGGTCAACGTACACATTTTACAAATGAAGGGTAACGAGCGCTTGCAGCGACTGTCCAGCCAGCGTCCTGTGATAACACTCATATACACACAGTCCTCTTGCTTGCCCCAGTTGTTGGGTTCTCCTCTCGACCACTTGCTGTAGGTCAGCGGACTGCCATCCTCCCATCTTAAAGGAAGTGAAAGTGATTTACGAGATCACTTTTCTTTTCTATTACTACTGAAAACGAGATATATACCTGTTTCCACCCCTCCGAATTCCTACTTCGATCAAAATCTAATAATAATAATAATAATAATAATAATAATATTTAATACTTACATAGCGCAAATTAACATGTAAATATGATCAAATGCGCTTTACAACTAAGATATTAAAATGAAAACGATAAAAAATAAAAATTATAAATTATTAAAATTACAATAAAAAAGTACAATAAAATGATAAAAATAATATCACCGATAATCTAATCTTAAGCAAAACTACTAAATCTTATCCTATATTCTGTTTCAGTAAAAAAGGCAAAATCCATACCCTATTTCAGAACTAAATAGTCAAAATCTATAGACTATTTCAGAACAAAATGGTATATACTATTTCAGAACAAAATGGTAGATACTATTTCAGAAAAAATGATCTAAATTTTTAACCTATTTCGGACCAAAAAAATTAAAAATCTATATCCTATTTTTCAAACAAACATTTCTTTTGGGCCGAACATACTAAGAAGCCCACAAGATCGGCGTGTAGCACAGCAATATGTGTAAATAATGTTCATTAATATTTACGAAAGGGTAAACAACGTTAAATAGTAATTAAATGTGTAGCAATAATGGATCATTATGGGTTTCTGGGAAACTCCCCACCTACCCCTCCCCTAACCCATCATTTGCCTTAAGATATAATAAGTTAATACGTTAGTGATAATGTTGGGCTAGGGAAATGGTATGTGGGGAGTTTCCCAGAAAAGCATAATGATCCGCAATCTTTTCGTACTTTTGAGAAAGTCTGGGAACAACTGCACAGCTCAAAAGAGCTCAGTTGATGTCAAAACTGCGAATTTCAAGGAACCAAGAAAGCGTTTTACTCACGAGAACGCATTAGAAGAAGAACGTTTCAATCCAATCCAATAACCGTAACTGCGTTGAGAGTGCGCTCTCATTAATCTCCATATTACATCTTGCTCGCTTGATGACGTAATGCTCACAAGGCTTGCACGTGAAGCCCGACAAATGTTACTCGCCCTACTCCACGACCTGGAAAAGAGACTGCTGTAGACCCGGTAACAGGCGTTACCCCGCTTATTCCAACCGCGGGGACACCGGGCGGTAGTCCTTCTCTCTGAAGGCGCTTCTGCTATTAAGAACAATTTAAAATATATAGATTTAGCCAAGCCTAAAAGCGGAGCCCCCCTTTTTGTTTTGTTTGTTTGTTTGTTTTTTTGCTGGCAGTTATTAATTTGTGAAACTACTCTCATTCAAGTCGTTAAATAAAAAAAAACAAAAAACAAAAAAGAAAAGAAAAACAAAAGAGCAAATTTCCACCTTCGCTGGGAGCCGAACCCCGGGTCGTCGGCGTATGAAGCCCGATGTTAGTCTACTTGGCCATGAGCGTTTAACGACATCTTGAAGTTAATTTTAGTACTTATTTCTTTCTTCGTGACAAGCTACCTATCAGCATGTAAATGCTGGTGTTTTTCCTGGCAAAATGTGTTCGGAACGCCGTAAAAACCATGGCTGTGGACAGAAAAAACCAAAAAGCACTAGCTCTGCTATATTTGGCGTCGAAACCGCTCCGAAAAGCTGCGAACTCAAGCGGTGTGCCGACCGAGTTCGAACAGAACCGACAAGGCAAATTTGAACTTTTCGCCTGAACTTTATCGCCTAATTTTTTTCGCCTAAATTGAACTTTTCCCCTTCCACCAAAAAGACAACTGAGTATTCTTTTGAACTTTTCTTTTCCATTAACAAATTTGTTTTTGACTTGTGTTGTCTTTGCTTGTTTTGTTACAACGCGGGTCAACATGCGATTTCGCGCCAAAAACACCTGGGATTCAGCACAGGGTCATATCCAGTGTATGAAGTGTATTGCTAACCCTGTGGTGCGGACGGACGGACGTACGTACGGACGGACGGACGGTCACGTGACTATTACGTCACTACCAAAATTTCTTGGCTTGATAGGTTACCAAATTTCCTTAGCAATGGAGCTCCGCTGACGCGCTAGCGCGCTGGCTCCGCTATAAGACGAGTATTCAGCCTAAACAGCTTATCAGTGTCGAGCAAAGAAAGAAAACGTTCTAAGAGGAACCGGCCTTGCATTGGGCGCTATGCTTGTGATCGTCAAAAAGATGGATGAATACAAACTGTGGTTATAATTATATTAATGCCACGTTTGCCCACTAATGATTTGAGTGTAGGTGCTAAGCAAGGGGAAACAAGCGTTAAGTCCTGGAAAGTCGGGAACCCTAAGCAAAGTATGTTGGAGACTTGCGTCGTCTTTCGACTCCGTCTGGCCTTAAACCTCCAACGCAAGTTAACGCAAGTTGACGAATGTTCTCTTCCTTCAGTTTTCTATGTTGTGGTTGTGATAAAAGCTGCACGGAAATGCTGAAACTTTTTGGCGAATTGCGTCTAACTTACATCTACTTGAGAATCCGTCACGGAAAACTATAATTTTTTTTTGCTCTGATTAACGTTGCATCCTCGCAACGTGCTCTGATTAACCGCTGATTCACTTGAAAACGATGATTCATTCGATCTTTTGTTGCTTTTACGTTACCTTTTGTCAATTTTAGTATTTAGCACACGACGCCACAAGCTTTCTAATGCTTTAAAACTCACTCATCTCGCAAATGAACGGATGTTTTCTGGCAAAGTGCCCCTTGCAGGTTGTGTCCAACCAACTGCCACTATATCGGAACATTTCCGCACAGTCTTCGTCGTTGAACAAGTTGTTAGGTTCATTTCTACTCCACTTGGTGTAGGTGAGTGGTTCTTCGTTGTCCCAACGCGAAAACTTTCCGTCGGAGTCTCGGCGAAGTCCGATCCAGATCGCGTAGTCTCCGGAAAGCTTCGCAGCCATGCTTCTAACGAAGTTATGCTCACTAGCACCGTTAATAGCGACCAGATATCCGCCATGTTGTTGGCAGCGAGCTTTTGCAGCGCCCCAGAAATGTTTGTCGTTATATGCTCTGTAGCAGGAGCTGCCATGTTTGGACCAGCCTGACTGGCAACTTACTCCTAGAAAAAATTAAAGTCAACTCTCCTTAAAGGACACCCCTTAAAGACACACACCTTCAGTTGGTTCCTGCCGTAAATGATTTCGTCATTTTACCGTAAGCACCTCCTTTACGAGCAACTCCCTTACAGTCAGTCTACGTTTAATGCACGTTAAATATTGCTAGTTCGAGAAGCTACATCTTCATAGTTTAGGGAATCATCAATGAGTGGGTTTGAATCCATCCTATGTAAGAAGTTCTCTTGAACGTTTAAACCAGCCGCCATCTTGATCTTCTTGGGGTGCACTTAAGGACGGTGCAGCCCTCCTGTTGTTACTGCGCATACGTTCTGTGCATCTCGGGATGGTCTACGAAACTCAGGTTTCTTAAGAACGGTACATACTAATAAAAAGGTTTTTTTGGCACGGCTTATGACTATAGGGGAAAAGCAGATCTTAGCAGGGGCTGTTGGAATCCAAAAACAAAATTGGGGGTGACTATACATTTTTCAGAAATAATTGCCATACACTGTTCTGTATTTTGAAGCTTTTTTTGAATTATGGTTACTTAATTATCTCTGAAAAATGCATGGTTAGCCACATCTTTCTTTTTGGATTTCAAAAGCCCTTGCTAAGATCTGCTTTTCTCCCATAGTCATACCCTGTGCAAATATACCTCTGTATTAGGAGGCACCGTCCTTAATAAAACGCCCCACTCGTCTGACTTTTCCTGGCGGTTCAACGCCCTCAGCCGCCAACAAGCGGGTAAATGTATGACTGCGAACTTATACAGCAGGAAAATCAAAGAAAAGGTATTACACTTACCCGCGACGCTCGTTGAAGGAACGACTTTTGTTATCGCCAGGGGAAGGAATGGGGTTGGTTCGATGGGTTGAGCTGCAAGACACTGACCAGGGATCAACTTGATCTCATCCAGTGCGATATCACTCTGGTATCCTCTACCACGGACAGCTTCAAATACAATCTAGATTAGAACGACATAAAATATATATATATATTTGAGCCAATCACAGGTCACCAAACAGAACATTTCTTTAGTTCATCATTCAAGGGGCTTAGTAACGTATTTTTAGTATTACGTAGAAAAACTGAAAGATATATTTCAAGAAAAGGAGACAAACTATAACTAGTGTGCTTGTTTTTGATCTTCATACTTCTGTTGATTGTCGTTGTAATATTGATCTAATGCAAGCAATTGGTTGGGTTTAAGTTCAACTTCAGAGTTCGTTTATTATTCTAAGGCACAATAAAAAAATGGAAAGCAAGAGTTTTACCAAACCGCGCGCGTGAGAGTGTCCTTCAATGGTCGAGCGGGGTGCTCGTGGAGTTGTGGCCGGGACTAATTCCCATCAAGCACTGAGGTGTTGATCGAAGCGCGAGGGGCCAGCCGCGAGCTAACAAAGGCACGAAGCGTGCGCCTTTCTACCATTGATTTGCATAATTTAGACATTTGCGCTCACGCGTAGAATATGAGGAAGCCGACAAGACGACTGCTCGCAGACTAGTGATGAAAACACTCACGTTCGGCTTGTATTTCCGCATTTCACATTCTCCTAAACTTTCATTCATGTCGTTATGGAAAAAAGAAAAGCGTTTCTATCTCTTCACCGGTCATTCTAACCTGAAATTGGGCAGACGTCTCCACCCTGAATTGAATACCAGCCCAAGTGTCTCCTCGGTTACCACCACGTTGCCATAGTAACTGCTCCGTGGATCCGACCCTGCCGTACACCCGCAGACTCCCCATCTCTGCACCATTCATGTGGTAACGGAAAACCACGCAAGTTGTACCAGTCATGCTCGGAGAGAGTAGGCGCGCACGCTCGCCTGGTCTTCGGGGACTGGACGCTTCCGCATAGACATAGTAACCTGGAAGAAGAAGATCATAACGGTCGGTTGTATTATGGAATCAGTAAGATAGTTCAGTCCCTGTTGCCCCCTTTTCTTCAGAACCTGGGATGGAAGTGGTGGGTAGAGGGGCTGGCTTACATCCAAGCAAAAATAATCATTTTGAAGTGGAGAAGCTGCTAAATTTAATAAAGCAGAATTAATCCCAACTCTTAGTCTTTCCTGATGTGCGGTCTCTCGCAAAGAGAAAAAATATTGAGAAACATCTTGGTGCTGCAGCTAGCAGTTGTGCTTTGGTGAACCTTTCTTAGGATCAGTTTAGTTTTGTGTCATAAGAGGAATGGTAGCTGTTTTTCACAAAAGAATTTTCAGCGGTAAAAGTGGTCTAGGGAATTGAAAATTAAACTCGTCTTCTTCGTGGCGAAACCGGAAGTAAAGTAGAATTTTGCCAACATCATCCCGAGGGCCTTCTCCTCATTCAAAATGGCAGATCGGAGGAACCCCTGTCCAAGGCTGCCAAAATGGCTCTAGAAATTCGTGAGGATTTTGTCACGTAAACACGATGAAATGTCTTCGTTTCGTTTGAAAAACGGTTTTAGATTGCAAGAAAACAAACAGGGCCGCCAGAGGCTGGAAACAAAATACTCTACGATTCTTGGAGTATTTCAGCAGCCTTGGCCAGGGGTTTCTCCGATCCGCCATTTTGAACGAGGAGAAGACCCTGGGGACGAGGTCGACTCATTGTGAGGCATTTCCCATTTTGCATTTCGTACCCTTTCGCTCCCAGATTCCCTCACGCGCCCAGTGGAGGTAAATTCAAAATGGCTACGTTTTCAAGAAGGATTTTCGCCTTTCATCGCTCTCTTTGGACGCATTTGTAGCTTGGGAACAGGCAGCAAAAGGTAAGCCGTGAGATTCAGCCGACAGATTCAATTCCTTTGATTTGCGTTAACTTAAATTAACTCTTGCTTAAACACCTAAAATATCATATCACTAAGTTTGCTTCTGCAACGTTGGGTTAATTTTGATGGAGATGACCACAACAACATTTCATTTGTTCTCTAGCTGATTTTGCTGTGTATCATTCCGTTCGTTACTATATTAGTACCTGGTTTAATGAAGGTAGCATACACTTAAACTGGACGGCACATGCTGGATGAAAACCCGAGATTCTTTAATGCTTGCAATGTCTGACTTTGTTAGTTATAAAACAATAGTTCTCCATTTCTCCAAAATGGCTTGCTAATTCAGCCATTTTTGCAAATGGCTTCCATATACAAAGGTGAATATGTTCTACAACCTTCTACAGCCTAACAAACTGCCTCAAGAAACTTCAGAATACTACTCAATAGCTTCAATGCATTTGAATGGTCAAGCTTTAGGATTTCATCCACAGACTAAAAAAGATAAAACCACTACGTAAAGCATAACAAATAGCACCACAGGAAAGTAATGCTTAATAACTTTCATTTGAACGATCACACTTGAGGGTTTCGTTCACAGACTCAAAAGTTAGAACAACTCACCATTTCCTGAGAAGTCAGTCGTGGGTCCTGTAGTCGGGTAGCTGCTTGTTGTTCCTCTGTGGAGAGTCCAGTCGAAATCATCCCGAGTTTCTTGGGAAAACCCGCACCACGATTTACTGTCGAAGTTGCAGTACACTGATAAGAGAGTAAGAAAAGAGATATTCAGGTTTTGAGCTTCTTCCTATCTGTTTCGAGACACACAACGATTAAATCGACTTCGTCTTGCGTCTTGCTGAGGAAATGTTTAAAGACTGTTAAAAGGTAATATTAATTCGCTCATGAGCCAAAGGTGACCCAGACGTGTTTAGAGTGTAACCCGATTTCTGGAATATGAAGTAACTAGTAGTATTACTGTTAAACCTTGTGAGATGCTACGGCTAGACTATTCTGTAACCCTCTCCAGTACCCAGCTATACATCTGGGTAGTATTTGGACCGAAGTTTCTTGTTTAAGGAATCAGTGTGTTGGAAGAGAGGGCTTGAAGTATGGAACTTGCGCAGCGCATCCTACCCAATTGGAAATACATTCATAAAACAAGAATAAAAGAAATACGATAAAAAATAACGTTTTTTGTACACAGCACCGGATAGATCGCTCCCACGCGAGGACACTTCTGGTTGATAGCAGACTGTTGTAGTGTCCATCTGTTAATTTTTACTTCAAGTTTTAATTAATTCCTTCCTTTCTTCCTTTTTATAAAGTTCTGAAATATGCACTATAAACTATGACGTGATTTCAAGATTGCTTGAAACCACATGCAAAGAATTACTGAAGGAAATGGCTGAAACTGAAGCAAAATATATCCTTTAGGAAAACGTATCATACAAATTTGAAAGGAAAGGAATGAAACCTGCTTACTGCCAAAACAAATTTAAAAGGTATAAACCAGATGTATGTTAGGCTTTACACGCTAACATAGTGTTTATGACTGGGTTAAACGTTTAAGGTTAGCAGAAGCGTCCGGCGTTGAATTCCTAGAAAACATATTAGTTTAAATACACTCGATGGGTCGACGATGTTACTTGACTGTTGGTGGTCTATTTTTTTTAATATTTCTCACAAAAAACAATTTTTTTGCCCGTGTGAAGATCAATCCAACATGTAACTCGAGATCTGCAAAACATCCCTCTCTATAACTAACCTCCCCCCTCCTTCCCTCTACCCTCCGCCACACCAGAGAACGTACCTTGCTTGGCTGCTGGAGTGGGTTTAGTAGTAGGAGGGGGTTGGGTAGTGGTAGCCACAAACTGGCTACAGTCCCCTGGTGTTAATCTGATCTCGTCCAACGCGATGTCCGCGGCCCAGCCCTGGCCTCGCTCAGCTTCAAACACTACCTATGTTAACGAAAAGAAAAGCGATCAGTTAGAAAAAGCTTTATTATATGGAACGCCAAGGGATGTTTATAACGTTTACTGAGATTTAGCTAGCTTGTACAATCACCGCTTCAAGTTTTCGGACGTTTAAATTTTGGATAATCTAACCTTTAAAATTTAGATGCCCGAACAAATGAAGCCTCCAAACATATTAAAATGCCTACACTTTTTAACAGAGGATTTTGCAGTGAGATTTATCACATCATTAAAACAACTGCAAGTACACATGCAAATCTTCCAACGCGTCATATTTTTAATCTAAATAAAGTAGTCTTCGCTTCGACTGGCTCAAGAATGATTAGACCAGACCGTTTGTCAATTTGAATAATCTTGACACGCTCTATAAATCGTTAGTGCAATGCCACTTCGATTACTGCGGCCCTGTCTGTGATACGGTTGGAAAAACGTTATCAGATAAGTTGCAAAGACTACAGAAAAGAGCTGCTAGGGTGATAACCGCTTCCTCCTCTGACACACGGTCTGAGGCCCTCCGTCAACAACTTTGTTGGGATGACCTTCAAACCAGACGCTTGAAGTAAGTCGCTACAATGATGTTTCAAGTGCATCATGGTTTATGTCCTGAATACTTGACTGACATGTTTATTAAGTGCTCGTAATCAACTAGTTACAGTCTAAGAAGTGCAAGTAATAATAACTATTTTATCCCTCGCCCTCGATGCGCATATGTAAAAGCTTTAGCTACAGAGGGGCATACTTATGAAATCACTTGTCAAAAGATGCTAAGATTGCCTCTTCCTTGCACTCCTTCAAAGCTGCTTTGCGTCCGAGTGATTTTTTCTCATAAATTCTTAATAATTCAGCGTTTTGCCATTAGTTAGTTTAGACTTAGGTGCTTTCTAGTAGTTCTTCTCCTTTGTATTTTGCATTTTGTTTTTTGTATTCTTACTCACGGCTACTTGAAAAGCAGCCCAGCTGAATGTATTATTATTATTATTATTATTATTATTATTATTATTATTATTATTATTATTATTATTATTATTATTATTATTATTATTATTAATTACGTCGCTCAACTAAGCAGTCACAGAAATCTGAAGAGCCTCGATTCTTACAAAGCAGCGTCGGTTGAGCATCGGCGAAAAACGTCCTTGATTTTAAGCCGCTCCGATGAACAGAGCACTCAATCATCAACAGTAAGTAGCCTCCATGAGAGCAGCAGTTTGCCAGTTAATCTTTCTAAAGATGGTAATAAGCCAGGAGTTTTCTCAGCTGCTTGCATTGGGAAGATCGAAGGCTGTTCTTTCAAATTTAACATTCAACGTGAAAACGAAGAAAGCCCAAAGCCCTCGAAGTCCAAGAAAAGAAGAATTATCATCAGCGATGATTCCGATTCTGATTATAGTGCGAGGCCTTGTGTAAAAAATGTGGGCCCCGTGGGAATTTTTTGGTTTCTGTGGTTGGATTTATTGTTTGAAGCATGAAAAATAGAAAAAACTTTGTCACCAATTTTTTCAACCATGGTGACGTCATTTATATGCAGATTAAATGTGACGTCATGGGCCAACACTTGATGTTCATAAGAAACGCATTTAAAACGTATAACCTTGAATAAAAATCATCTTAATCAACTCAATAAATGTATACATATCTTTGTTTGCTGTATTTTGATGAAATTCTTTTCTTTTTCCAGTAGACAAATTTTTCTCTATTATTTCAAGCACTGCAAAAGGCTATGTAGGTGGGTTCCATGTGGTGATAGAGATCAATTTATCTATTCCATCCTTATCAATCAAGAAGAAATGTGTGTAGACTCTCATTTTAATATAAATGTTTCATTTCAAGGTGGAAGATAAATCGTAAAGAATGTAGTTCGCATTTTCACTTTCAGTCTCTTCATTCTTCGCCACGAGTCGGGTCGGCCATTTTGTTTTGTCCTCTTTCTCCTTCAAGGCTGTGTTACGCGAAAAGCGTATGTACAAGGCTTAATTTTAGAATCTATGTACATTTTAAGGCAGTGACTAAAATGGAATCTAAAAACTATTTCAAAACATCTTAGAAAAGACGTTTGGTGCTGTTTTCACAGTTCACACCTGTTTTTCCCACAATGCACTTCGTGTATTATTTTTCTTAAATCCTTACAATTTTCGTATTTTCCTTGCATTTTTTTAATCTCTCTGGTCAAGAATATGCCTCTCACTAATATTATTTGTTGTACACCGTGTTCTCACTATGTTCTGCTTAAATAAAGTGAAAAAATATATTTTCTTTTGACAGTCATAACTTCCAGTTATGACAGACAGACGTGTAGCCACGGAAATTCAAACCGAGAAGCGCGCTGAAGAAGTAAACAGGAAGGCCGTCCTCCTTGCCCAACAAATCATGTACGAAGTGAAGACAGATCGTCAGGTAAAGCATGAACCCAAACCTAACACAGAGGAGAAGCAATTCCGACATCAGCGTGAATATCCGTTACAAGTAGGAGTCGGTATATTAGCACATTAACAGATGAGAAGCAGATATATGACTGATGTACTACACAAGCTTGGCGTGTCTGTTGACTACACGCGCATATTACGTATCGAGACACAGCGCGCTCAAACATTTCTAAGTCATTCAGATGATAACAGCATTTACATACCTCCAGCGCTTACCAAAGGTCAATTTATCTACTTTGCTGTTGACAACTCCGATTTTTCTGAGGACACCCCAGAGGGGAAAAACACTCTGCATGCTACAGCGATGGCCATCTTTCAGAGACAAACAGTGAACGCACCTAAACTTACATTAGATGTCAGCAAGGATCCCAATTCCAAATCTCTACCAACAAGTTCAATTCCTGAAACACAAATGATGCAGTGTCATGCCCCCAGTAATGCACAGCCAAAAAGTCCTAGGTATGACAGTTTAGACACCAACCCCTCTACAGACATCACCGATGCCGCAACACAAGATGATTTGGCATGGTCACTAGTGCAATCACTGGCTAGATCGCGCTCCGAGGATCCGAAGATCCCAACATGGACAGCGTACAATTCGAAAGTAAGTTCATCAACGCTACTACTCACCACTGTAGCCATGATGCCTTTACTGGCAGCACCAGCGCACGAGTGGAGTACCGTGTTGACAGTGTTAAAGCAAGCATAGAACATTACCACTGCGGTATTGGGGGAAGGTCACAAGACAGTGATAACATTTGAACTTCAGCTTTATGAGAAGGCCGTCAAGCTGCAGCTGCACAAAGCACCAGCACCTTGTTTTCAGGCTTGGTGAGATGCATACATTAATGGCAGTATTGTGGAACGTCTATTGAGGAAAGTAGATTTGATGATGCCGGGGTAGAAGCTGAGATATATGGACTCACTACGAAGTACCAGATTCTAGAGGGGAACCATATGAAGCGTGCCTAGACTGCACATTTTATGATGTAATCCACCCTCTGCGACTTGCACGTGGACGCGTTTTTGAAGGCAGAGAAAGACGAAAGTGGAGCGGAATTTCCAAATCTGCATGCTGCTGCATTAAAAATGAATGCATCCTGTCAGGAAGGCAAATACGGCGAGCTCGGGGCACACCACAAAGATTTCCTAAGTGCAATGATCACAGAGGAGTTTCAGGAGAAGCTACAAAACTTAAACGGAATGTTGGAGCCACAACAGCCAATGTTCAAGTTTGCTAACGACTACATTAAGTTCGTAAAGTGCATATTGATGTTCCTCCGTGTGACAAGAGAAGGCAATTGGAAACTTCATTTAGAATCACTAAAGGCCTTATCGAAGTATTTCTTCGCTCACGATCGACTTAATTACGCTCGAATGGTACCGCTCTATCTAGCGCAGATGGAACTGCTTGAATCAAGCGATCGTGGTATACACGAGGAATTCATGAAAGGAAACTTCAGCGTGAACAAGAATGGCATCCCTTTTTGCGCCATTGGTCCAGACCATGCAATTAAACATGAGAACAAAACCATGAAAGTCCGAGGAGGCCTCAAGGGTTTAACCCAGCAGCCAGCAGCTATGGCAAGATGGTTTCTTATTGCACCAGAATTAAGTCGCTTAGCCGCCGAAGCAGAAGCCATGCTTGGTGTGCAAGCGCACAGCTTGACACAACACCACGATTTATCAAACGCTGTGATTAACCGTTACGAGGAGAACGTGAAGAAGCTGAAAGATGTTTTCAAAGCAAATGATCCCTCTTTTATGGAGGAAAGTGAACTCCTCAATATCATCACGAAGGCTGTCATGCCAGTTGCGGTGAAAGAAGCAGTTCTGAAGCGTGATGAAATTGGCCAGGATCTTTTTGAAACGTTTGTGAAAGAAAGAATCGCTCAGCGTTTGGAGTCCAATGAAGAAAGTATACCTTCAGACATGGAAGACCACAAGGGCGGCAAAGAAGAGCAAGACAGCGCCCGGTGTTGCCGCGCTTAATGATGACAGGGCTCTATTCACGCGTTTTCTTTTGACCTCAAGGAAAGCATCAGTGAATTCGAGTCGGCTGCGTTTCCACGATCGCTCTTTGATTCTGATGGTGACCTTCGCCATTTTGTTGGCAAGAGCAAGTTGACGAACGTCCTGGAAAATTTGCTTCCTCAACAACTATCCGACAGACAGACAGAACAGCACCATGATGAAGGGAGCGTTGTGACCATTGATGGGATGGAAATCATTCAATCGACGGGAAAACCAACATGGGTCCGAAATGGCCGTGACGTTGCCAACCTTGAAATCATTGACAACAGGTCAAAGGAATGCGAGGACGTCCAGGCCATTTTTGATCGTAACGACATTCCAAACTCTCTCAACGAGAGAACTCGCCAGTTTCGTCAGGGTTCTAGCAGGCCCATGATGTACCATATCTCCGATGATGCAGTCATCGAAAAGATCACGCTCAAGCAGCTGCTAAACAGTAATATCAACAAGGAGTCGTTGGCCATCTACTTTGCGTCTCATATCCTCCAGTGTAACATAGACTCTCGGAAGACCTATGTGGTAACGATAAAGGGTGAATGCAAGTCTAGCAAGCTATCTGTCGAACAGCTTAGTAGCACCCAACAGGAGGCAGACACACGCATGATTCTGCACGCCATCGATGCCACAGGAAGAGGAGCAACATCCCTCTGTATCCAGAGCCCCGACACGGATGTTTTGGTACTGGCTTTAGGGAAGTACACGAGTCTCTGCGAAGAAACATCACTGGTACTTGACACAGGAGCCAAGTGCCGATTAATCCTACTGCGCTCTCTGTACAACGCTTTAGGACCTCACGTCGTGGCAGCATAACCTGGTTTCCGCGCATTCACTGGCTGTGAGCAAAAGGGCACCATATGTGGAAAGTCAAAAATCTCGTGCTGGAATACCTCAAAGAAAGCTGATGAACAAGTGTTGGAAGCTTTTGCAAGCCTTGGAAGCTCAACGCAGATTACTGCCTATATGACTGAGCAGCTAGAGCTATACATGTGCCAGCTGTACGTGCCCTTAACCCAGATCAAAACTGTGAAGGAACTGCGATGGTTCCTATTTAGCAAGAGGCAGTACTCGGGTGAGAAGTTACCACCAACGAAGGCTGCTCTTGAACAGATGATCAAACGAGCCAACTATGTTGCATTAGTCTGGAAGGAATGTGGGACCCCACACCCAGATCTTCCTGCGCCGACATCTCATGGATGGAGCCAAGTTGGCAACCGACTTCAAGCTATTCCCACAACCCTCCTTCCTGCTCCCAAGGCTGTCCTGGAACTAATCAAGTGCGGTTGCAGAGGAAGCTGCATTACAATAAGCTGCTCTTGCAGAAGACACAACCTAAAATGTACGGACATGTGTGGCTCCTTGAGGAAAAGTATCAAAACAGGACTGGCAAGCAAGTAAGCGTTGAAAGTGAAGACAGTGATGGGGAGGATCTCGTTTTGTAAGGAGTAAAATTTCATCTGACAATGGTAAACACTTTCTAAACAAAACTGTGCTCTTTAAGCATTACTTTTTAATGTCCTTTCATTTAAACTTTGCTAGTGCGTTAGACAACAAAGTGATATACATAAGACCAGCTCACTTTTCCGCGGCCAATTCGAATCTGTGACGTCTCTGTACATTTGCATAAATTAAAACACGGATCGAGGGTGAAATTGAAATTCATACGGATTTGGATCAAAAACGTTTATTGTTTCTGAACAACGGATGGGCAAACCATCTATAAATCTGTTAAAATTATCTGCACATAACGGTATTTATAGGTTTCCCTCATTTTTGTAATATTTCTTGTTAGTGTATGACGTCATAGATAATTAGCATAAATTTCAACAACCTTAAGTTTTCAAAATGAGAGGTTTTCTTTTTAGCCCTCACACCTTAGCTCCAACTATAAAATTACCATGAGAAATATGATTTTTTTAACCGTGTATGTTTATTTCAGCCTCTTTTATAATCATAAAACAGCTACCTTATGACGTCACATTTCATTTGCATAAAATATGACGTCACCATGGCTGAAAAATTGGTGACAAAGTTTTTTCTATTTTTCATACTTGAAACTATAGTTTTAAGTAAAGAAACTGAAATGATCATGAAACTCCCACGGGAATGACATGTGGCCCCGGACTATTACTTAACTGAACGTAATCCAAGTTCTTTGGATAATACTTTCCGTTAGATCATTTGATCGTTTGATCGATTGAGTACCAAGACATCGGGCACAGTTTTTCCCAATACGGACCGACCTTGGTTGGTGAATAACATATATATCTCTTGCCGTCGTGAATACATGTACGTTAAACTGTACGACAAAGTTGAAACCAATAAATAGCTTATTTGCTTGTATTATAATCACCGAATTTATTTGAAAAAATCAGCCGAAAAAACTGAGAAATGTGCCGAGAAAGCGTCGGCAAATTCTTCTTCCAAAGGACCACCTCCGAACAACTTGTCACTAGCGCCTGTGAACGATCAAAGTAAACTTGCATGTAGATAACGTAACAGTTATATCGATTGGAGAAGAAACTATTGACCCGCAAAACTTTGCGAAACTTTATGATTGGTGCAATGCCCATTTGTTTGTCAGAGGTGGGAGATCGGCAGCCTGGGTTGGGTTTTTCAGAATCGAGGGAAAAAAACGGTAACCCCCAAGTACCTCGAACAGGCAAGGGAAACAAAAATTGTTCGAGATAACAGGAATTCATGATAGTCAATATTAACTGCGCAACAACGTTTAAGGAAAACGGGTTGAGGTGGAGATAGCGCGCCCAGAGGGGGGGGGGGGGGGGCACTTGACCATGTTTGGGTGTAGGGGTGCCGCTGAGGGTCTGAAATCCTGACCCTGTTTAGGACAAAAAAAAGCCCTAAAATACAACCCCTGTTTAGGATAACACCCTCCATTTTAGGTCCCTGCTTTGGACAAATGACGCAATGCACACTCTCTTGTTTTACAATATTTTAAAGTGTTTTAGAGACCGGCAAACGTCTCCGATCAAGGATTGCTGAACACTGCATAGGCCAAATTTAACGACGACAATGGTGCAACTACACCCTGTTTAGGACAAGTTCAGACCCTGTTTAGGACAGACTAGCATAAAAAATTATATACCCTGTTCAGGACAGAGAGGCAAAAACTGTACCCTGTCCAGCGGCACGTCCCCGTACAGGGCATAACAGGGAGTACCCCTCTGGAATAGCGGGCTTGTCGAGACGAGCAGGTTTGAGATAGCAGGGGTCAGCGATATGTGAGATTTGTAGCCACCAGATACATGTTAGAAGAGCAACGTTTTTGGTGCATGCTGTTTTAAATCCCCACGAACCAGTCAGGATTTTTAGAGATCCATAGTTCTGACTGAAAAGACACGGCACCAAGTAAGTACCGAGACCATGGGTGGTGCAACCAAAATAAGTCATAAGTTCTTCAGTACACTTCTCGAACTCATTAATAATTCATAAAGAGAAAACAAAGGAAATCACTATCGTGACGATGGTTTTGGATACCGGATCTTAATAGGCTCTTTGCATAACCGTGTCAAGTGACCTTGTCAATCATAATAAATGGTCGTGGCTCGAAATAGATGGCTGAAATGGAAAGGGCGTCATGAAATTAGTAGGATTTCCAATTTTGAGGCTCTAACGTTTAAGTGCAAGATGTTAGGACAATTTAAAAGTTTGAAAATTATAAAAGATTTGTATGCTGGATGGCAAAGTTTGCCACCCAGCAGCTTTTTTCCCTATAAGTCTTGGTAATTTTTGAACATTAAAATAACCGTAAGTGTCGCACTTTAACGTCAGTAACCTCAAAATTGGAAATCTTGCTAATTTCATCATGCTCTTTCCATTTCTGATATCCATTTCGTACTATTACCATTTTTTGTGATTGACAAGGTCGCGTGACACAATTATGCAAAGGTTCTATTAGCGTAAAATTTTGCGAACTTTTGCATCGAATTTCCCCAAGAATTACGATTTTGAGAAGCCATATCAAAAACTCGAAAGAGTCTTTTATCAGGTGTCCAACAACTCGAAGTGGGTTTAAAATTTTGGCTGCGCCTTCTTTTTTCAACCCACTTCTCATTGTTTTGATATCCTGATGAGACACTCTTTCTCGTGTTTGACATATTACATACTCAGCTAGACGTAACTAGATACGTTGGGCTTGGTTAGGAATAATTCATGATTGCTTTTGATTAGGACTGCGGTCGTGCCTAATTACATCTGAAAAGGGAATGTAGGATAACAACATCACTAACGATTCTTTCTGATACAAAAGTCCACTTTGCAGTTCACTAGGACCGCTGACTAAAAATACCAAGGGAACAATATTATAGGGTTAGTCTGGATCCAAAGTAAAATATGCACGAATACCCGCAGCGGTCTTACTGAACTCGAAACTGGGCTGTAGCCATAGCTGGGCTATAGCTCGGCTATAGCAAATCGGTCATGATTCGAGTATGTTTTTGAAACCTCGGATTCTCGGACGTGTTCGGAAACATTCGGAAACCTACTCCATAGCAAAATTCACCTGGTAACTCTGAGGCGCTCGAATACTAGCTTTGGTTGAGTACCATGTTTTCCCACGGTTTCCGCTGAACCTTCCCACCGGTGTTGTAGATTGTGCGCCCCTGAGCAGAAAAATCCGCAGAGTTCCGATATGATCTCCGTGCATGTGATAAGAGAACTGGAGACAATAGGATCCAACCAGTCTGGGAGATAAAAGCTGGGCGCGGTCACCGACCTGGCGAGGAAATGACGCCTCCGCGTAGATGTAGTAGCCTGTATGATATACAGAAAAAGCAGAAATAATTTTACAATTCGGATGAATCCTGTCACTCGTAGACTTGAACTCTGGGTCATGTAATTAAGGACTGATGGTCATGTTATTAAGGACTGATGCTTTTCCTCAGACATCCATGCCCTTCTGCCTTCTTATAGACATCTATCTAGGGTAAAAGATATGGCGGTTTTCTAAGCTCACTCCATCTACTGTAAACGTCCATGTTCCTTAATCTCATCCGACGCAAATTGGAGGCAATTTCTTCCCCCTTGGCTTTGATGGCCAACTAATGCGTGTTTGAAGCAAAAAGGGAAATGTTTGCGATGCTAGAGTAGTACTAACAAGGAGATTTATTTATGGACACTAAATTTGTTAATGTCAGTTTACTATTAAACAGGGTTTCAGCGACAGCTCATTTACTGGAGTAGCTTTTTACCGCTGACCTCGCAAGGAGACGTCGGTACTCGGCCCAGTTTCCGGTGCGCTTGATGTAGCTCCCTTGTGGATTGTCCAGTCAAACGCGTCCTTAGTCCCTTGAGTAAACTGACACAAAGAATTGGCATCGAAATTGCAGTACACTAAAAAACGAAATGACACAACGTGAGTTTTATGAGTTTCTGACCAGTATAGCGCTTTCTGCCTTTTGCAGGCTATTGTCATAATATGCTGTTACAATGTTCCTTGGAGCACCTTTCTAGAACAGGTAACCAAACACACAATTATTTTACAAGATCAGCTGAGTCCTACAGGTCCCATGTCTATACGACCAATATCAAGCAATTTACAGCATTATTTCAGGGCACGAAACTACGGAATAATTTCCCTTTTAATATCAAAACAGCACCAAACAGACAAAAGAGGATTCAAATAAACATTAAAAAATATTTGGTTGAAATCAAAATTTTTTTCCTAAATTCATGTACTGTGTCTTTTGCACACACGTGACCTAGCGGCATTCTCTAAAGCCCAACTAATAAACTTTTATGGCTTCTAAGAGGGTTCCTTGTCTCTGTTTCTATAAATAAATCAATAAATGTAATCTTGTAATTGTCGAATGGCAAAATTAATTTTTTAATTAATGAAATGATTGGATGCCAGCAAGCAAAATAACTATGAACTTGCACTCGGGTGCAATAACTTTAAAAAAATTAAAATTACCCAAAGTTTACCGAAGACCACAGCTTTGAATTCGAATTCGAACTCGCCATGTAACTGACTTTTGTGATCAAAGCAAAATTGTTTGCGGTGATGAAACGGTAGCGTGATGAAATGGTAGCTTACTCCCACTCAGACGTTAGTAATCCAAATCGGTCAATGAACGGTTGACCTAAAATGATAGCCTGCTCAAGTGCAAGGGTAAGCGATATCGTCGGACACACAAGGGTTATGCAAGCGGCCTCTGAACAGGGAAAATCTCAAGTGACACGACGTAGAGTCATAAGCTACAGTAAAAGAGAACGTCATTTGAACGTTAAGGCAATATTCACCTCCCGGCCAGTGTGTTTCACGTTAGATTTTCAGCAAAACCTGTGATCGAACGAATTAAAAAAGACTAAATTTGGTTGGCTTTTCAAAGAAGGCCTCAACCTAGGTTCCGTTAACTGTGAATGGCGCTCCTGTTGCTTCTCCTGGATGCGAATGCTCGCTCTATTTTTTTTCGTTTCTTACCAGCGTGTCAAGAAGGTGGCATGTTCTATCAATGATTCTCAGCCGAGAAATTCAACGCTTAATGCCGTCGCTTCATTAGCCAATCAAAATCCCAGATTTCTTTGACTTATGCGATTCTATGATTAGGTTGTCCAATTAAAACTGTCCCCTGAGTTGTCCCTTAAGCAGGTTGTTTTGCACCGTACGTTACCATGACAAACTTTTTGCATACAAAGGAATGTTAGTCCCCTTAGCAACGCATAAATTAAGGGTCGTTTGGCAAAGTAAGGTACCACAGCAAACATTTACGCTGTGTATTGAGCAACTCCTAATTCGAAACTTTATTTGATCCGTAAGGTACTACAAAAATATTGTATATAACCCATGTGACCGCTGTACCTGCTATGTTGCCTCAGCAACGCATATACTGTTTTTTGTTCCGTTAGTTATCGCAACTAATATTGTATTGCCTGTCTGACTTAAAATATATATTATGATATCTTCTTTGTTATATTTAACTGGGAGTTGCTTTCCAGTATCCTATCACCTTGAATAAAGATTTCTCAGAAGGCCCACATCTCCTCTCTCTTGCCGCTTTGCCAACGTGGTTGTCACACCCAACTAATTGGGGTGGGGGGAGGGGTGGAGAGCACGTGGATTCAAATCCCACTCGGGGCAAGTTTTCTTTCAAACATTTTTTGACTTAGGTAACTAGGTAACATGTCCTCCGCCTAGTACAGCATAAATCAAAGATTGACTTGGACCGTACCTTACCACAGGTTACCACAAAAGACCTAGAATTACCTAGGTTACAGAAAAAAAAACATGTTATGTTTCTCTCCATATCCACTCATAGTGTTTCCCAAACAAACATCATATTACTTAAGCAACGAAAAACATGTTTATGATATCTTCGTAGAAATGCATAAATTGAGAGTTTTTTTGCATTCCAAGGTACTACAGCAAACATTGTATAACCTAGGTAACGAAAAAGCATTTTCTGTTTTATTTCTAGCAACGCATAAATTAAGACTTGTTTTGAGCCGTTTGTTACCACAACAGCATTTGTATTACCTAGGTGACGAAAAACATGTTACGGTATCGTCGTAGAAACACATAAATTGAGAGTTGTTTTGTAATCTAAGGTACTACAGTAAACATTTCATAATCTAGGTAACGAAAAAAAACATGTTATGTTGTGACGTAGCAATGCATTGACGGTAGGGACAATCAATTGACATAGAGTCGTATCAACAGAGTATAAAGGAGTAGATGTTAAATCAGTTCGCAGAAATCACCGCATCTTGTCTCGTTGTCGCTAATTTCTTACTCAACGCCATTTTAGTCTGGAAATGGGTACCGCGCTGAGTGTTGTGAAGCAACGCAAGCTGAGACTTCAGCAACGCAAAAAAATCTTCTGCGCCGAAAAACACAACAAAAATGTTTTGTTGCCAGAAATTCCCAAGAAATGTCGGATGGTGATCATGAAAGAGATGAGCAAAGAGTTCCGAAGCTTGTATCCGTACGTAAAAGCAAAGAGGAATGAGCCATATATCGATGAACAAAGAATTCCCAAGGCGTGCCCGATGGTGATTATGAAGGAGATGAGCAAACAGCTTCAAAGCCTCTCGGATGAAGATGGACGAGCGTCCAACCGTGTTCAGCGGCTGATCTACAGTGAGATCTGGTGTGGGGAGAGGGGTGCTGTCAAAGCTGAGCCCCACAAGACGTTGGCAAGAGAAAAAATGATAACTGACATCTAATACTAGTGCACTTAAACATGTTAAAAGGGGATTTTTTTTTTCGGCCGCCGTTTTAGCAAGGACCAAACTACCAGCAAACGATTTAAGTCAATCTATGTTGATCCGATTACGAGAAAAGAAGAAAAGATGTTAAGGATGACGACTTTGAAGGGTTTTTAATGAGGCTTTTAATGTACTTTTGAAGTGATTAGGTTATACTTTAATCTTTGCTTTGCACTGACCAGGCACGTACCCTGACAACATCCACGTTATTGCCTTCGATTTTGTGGATAGTTTATGTAAAAGTAGAAGTAGGAATGATCGAGTACTCTGTAGTTAGTGCTATTGCCTTCGGACTTTTTGGCAGTTTGTTGAAATTAGTTCGTTGTAGATACTAATGTTCTGACTCGCCTAGATAAGCTTAGACACTTGCGGGTTAGTCCAATGCTTTATTTTGTTTTCAGTACAATATAATTAAAGTGTTTTGCAATAACTGAGCGAATTCTTGCACGTTGGTTCCTATTGATTGTTGTAGATGAGAGTATAGACAAATTAAAATGACGCAACATGTAATGCAAGCTCGCATTGGCCGAGTATGAATCTTGCCAAGCTGTTCTGCCCAGTCAGTTTTCTAATTTAAGTGACAAGACTACAGGAATTTTCGAATTATTCAATGAGGATGTAGCCCTTAATCAGTGAAATTTAACTTATAATAGAGAAAATTTGACCTGAGAATAACTGTGAGACAAAAAGAAAACTGAGGATTAAAATAACAAATTCACCCTATGTTTTCATGGTTGACACTCTTGTCGACCATAAAAATAACAGTATGAAATATTCAAATCGTAGCAGTGAAACAGCTCGCGATTGCCTTCGGCCCGTTGTCCCACTTGAGTTTTGTCTATTTTTATGGTCTGTAATGAGTGTTGACCATGAAAAAATAGAGTCCATTTGTTAAGAAGAACGTGTTAGGTAACATGTTATCCCACCAGTAAAGCATAAATTAAGGGTTGGTTTTCACCGTAAGGTACCACAAAGACTTATTGTTACCTAAGTTACAGAAAAAAACATGTTGTGTTTGTCCCCTAACTAACCCATCATTGTTTTGCACGCTATGGTACTACAGCAAACATTATATAAACTAGGTAACCAAAAACCAAAGGTAACGAAAGGACGAGTGGAGGGCAAAAGTTACTCGTTTTGGTGATTTTTACTTGTTTTGGACGAGTGGACGACCGTTAATTTCGAGCGCTGAGTTGCCTTCGGCTCGTTGTTCCACTCGAGTTTTGACCATTTTGAGTTTTTATTTTCATGGTCCATAGAAGTCTGGACGAAGAAAAAATTAAGTCGATTTGTTAATTGTTGTTGTTGTCGTTATCTGGTCATTTTCCTGCCAGTTGGTATTTTAAACTTTTATTGTCTTATTAAAGCTGATACAGCATTTTATAGATACTGGCGCCGTTTTGTCGCTTGCTTGTCCGAGGTTAATTAATTCTTTGATTTCACGAATGGAAAATGAAGTTCTTATCACATTATTTATGTGTTGGCTAAACAGAGATAAAACAAGTTATTTTGTCCGCTTAGGAAAGCATAAATTGAGGGTTGTTTCTAACGTTAACTCAACAAAATTTGTATTACAGTCAAACCGGATAATGTTTTGCGGGCAACTTTGCAAACGGCTTCTGTCGCATCATGAATTTGGATTGACAACTTGCCCACAGCAATTTGCAACCGCCGCGAACAACTTGCTCGCCTCAGTTCGCAACTTTGTTTCCGGCCGTAGATTCCCCTGCAGGTTGCTCTTGAAATCAGAAAACTGAGCTTGTACTACCCAAAAAATAACGAAAGCTGCACCGATAGGAGCTAGTGAGGTTATAAGTTGCTGTGATAACGTAGATGTAAGAGTAATTTTGTGAACTGAATGTTAGGAATGAGGTTTTTGTGGAAGTTGTTCGCGTCAGTGGCAAGTTTCTTTGTGTAGCTTTCTCTTCAAATTTCTCTTACCGTTTCAAAAAATGATTTTTCGTGATAGAAAAACGGACGACTGAAAACCATTTCATTCAGCGAAAAGAGAATATGTTGGGGTTTTAATTTGCTGTTTATTAAAATTGGTCGTTGTTGTTTGAAATGAATTTGCCTCACGTTGTCGTTCGCATGACAGAACAACTCTAATTTCACCAACCGGGTAATATTCCAAGTTAAACTGAGTTTCAATTTAAAAAGGAGTTTTAGGGCGAGGAAACTAGTGATACAATTTTCAACTGACACACTGACGCAAATTCGCAACTGGAGCGAACAAGTAGTTCCTGGCGGTTGGCAATTGCTCCGAGCGGGTTGTCAATCAAAATACCAATGTGGCCGCGGAAGTCAGTTTGCAAAGTTCTCTGCAAAAGAACATTCGGTTTCACTGTAACTAGGTAACAGAAAATTCTTTTTTTACTCCTTCACAACAAACGTTGCACTACGTGAGGGACAGCAAATGAAAAACATATTGTCCTACTGTAAGTTCAACTGAATACGAATGCTCGCTCTATTTTTTCGTTTCTATTCTCGATAATGCAAAAGGTCTACGACCAGCGTGTCAAGAAGGCGGCATGTGCTATCGCTGATTCTCAGACGTTAAATTCGACGCTTAATACTGTCGCTTCATTAGCCAATCAGAATGCCAGTTTTCCTTGACTTAAGCAACTCTATGATTAGGTTGTCCAATTGAAACTGTCCCCTGAGCAGGTTGTTTTGCTCCATACGTTACCATGACGTACTTTGAATTTGTACTTTTGCAAAGCATACATTGAGGGTTGTTTTGCAATATAAAGTATTACAACAAATATGTAAAAGGTAACGAAAACAAAAATTAGACCCAAATTTACGCTGTCTCCAGTGCAACGCCTAATTCGAGGGTTGATTTAGGCCGTAAGGTACTATAAAAACATTGTGTAACCTATGTGACCGCTATACTTACTAAGTTGCCTAAACACCGCATAAACTGTTTTTTGTACCGTCAGTTATCGCAACTAGTATTGTAGTACCCAGGTGACTTCTAGTAAATACATTATGATGTCTGCTTTGTTACACTTAAGTGCACGTGGGAGGTGTTTTTTACTATGTTATCACCTTAAAAGAAAATTTTCCAGGAGGGCCACATCTCAAGTCATACCTCCGAACTGCCTGGTTGCCAACGTGGTTGTCCTGATGGTGTAGTGGTGGTCACAACCGACGGGAAGCGGGGGGGGGGGGGGAGAAGTGGGTTCAAGTTGATTCGGAGCAAATTTCTTTTAAACATTTATTTAGGAAACTTGTTGTCCCTCTAGAGAGCATAAATTAAGGGTTAGTTTGCACCGTAAGGTACTACAAAAGACTTATTGTTACCTAGGTTACAGAACAAAACATGTTATGTTTGTCCCTCGCGAATTTATTGTTGTTTTGCACGCTAAGGTACTGTAGCAAACATTATATAACCTAGGTAACGAAAAACAACATGTTATGTTGTTCCTTTAGCAATGCATAAATTAAGATTTGTTTTGCACCGAAAGTTACCATAACAGAATTTGTATTACCTGGGTCACGGAAAAACATGTAATGTTTGTCTCCTTATCAAGTCAATGTGTTACCTCAACAAACATCATAAAACCTAGTTAACAAAATAAATGCTATTTTATCTTCGTAGAAGCGCACAAATTGAGAGTTGGTTTGTACTGCAAGTTACTGCAACAAAAGTTGTATTACCTAGGTAACGAAAAAACATGCCATGTTGTCTTCGTAGAAGAGCATAAATTGAGGGTTGTTTTGCCTAGTGAGGCAAACATTACATAATCCGGGTAACGAAGAACACTTTTGATGTTGTTTTTCTTAGAAAGGAACAAGGTGAGAGTTGTTGTGGACTCAAAGGTACTACTTCAAACACTAAACAACTTAGGTAAAAAGTATGTTTTGTTTTGTTTTTGGAAACGTATAAATTAACAGTTGTTTTGCACTGTAAGGTACCACAGAAAAGATTACTTAACACAGGTAACAAAATCACATGTGACGTGAAAATATGTGATTCTTATAAATAAAAAGTTGTTTTTCACCTTTAAGTCATCAAAACCAACACTAAATGACGTAAGTAACGAGAACACAAGTTACGCTTTTCTCTTATAAATGTATAAATTGATTTTTGGTCTATACCTTTGAAGGTAAATGGTTCTACAGAATCGTTTGTTGCCCCCTGGTATTGCTAAACACAACAATTGACGGTAGAGGCAACCAATTCACTTAGTGTCGTATCAACCAAGTATAAACGGAGTAGATGTTAAAACACTTCTCAGAAATCACCGTATCTTGTCTCGTTGTCGCCGATTTCTTGCTCAACGATATTTTGGTTTGGAAATGGGTTCTGCACTGAGTGCTATGAAGCAACGTAAAATGAGACACCAGCAACGCAAAAAAATCTTCTGCGCTGAAAAACACAACAGAGATGTTTTTTTTGCCAGAAATACCCAAGAAATGTCGGATGGTGATCATGAAAGAGATGAGCAAAGAGTTCCGAAGCTTGTATCCCCACGTAAAAGCAAAGAGGAATGAGCCGTCTATCGATGATCAAAGAATTCCCAAGGCGTGCCCGATGGTGATTATGAAGGAGATGAGCAAACAGCTTCAAAGCCTCTCGGGTGCCGATGAACAAGCGTTCAACCGTGGTCGGCGGCTGATTTATGGTAAGGTCTACTCTAGTGAGATGGGTGCTGTCAAAGCTGAGTCCCACAAGCGTTGGCAAAAGAAAGAGTGATAAATGACATTTAATACTGACGCATTTTAAAGGGGAATGTTTTAGCAAGGAACGATTTAAGGATGACGACTTTGAACGATTTAAATGAGGCTCTTAATGTACTTTTGCGGTGATTAGGTTATACTTTTATCTTTTCTTTGCCTGACCAGGCACGTACCCAGACAACATCTTGATGTCATGGCCCTCGGTTTTATGGATTGTATATGTAAAAGTCGAAGTAGGAATGATCGCGTACTCTGTAGGTAGTGCTATTAGCGTCGGGCTTTTTGGCATTTTGTTGTAATTAGTTTGTCGTAGATACTTATTTTCTGACCTACCTAGATTAGCTTAGCCACTTGCGGGTTAGTCCAACGTTGTTTTGCTTTCAGTACAATGTAATAAAAGTGTTTTACAATAACTGAGTGAATTCTTGGACGCTGATTGGCTCTTGGTTGTTGTCGATGAGAGTATAAACAGACGAAAATGACGTAACATGTAACGCAAGCTCGCCTTGGCCGAGTATGAATCTTGCCAAACTGTTCTGCCCAGCCGGTTCTCTAAATTTAAGTGACAAGACTACAGGAATTTTCGAATTATTCAATGAGGACGTAACCCTTAATGAGTGAAATTTAACTTTTAATCGAGAGAATTTGACCTGCTAATAACTGAGAGACAAAAAGAGAAAGATTAAAAAACAAATTGACCCTATGTTTTCATGGTTGACACTCTTATGGACCAAAAAAAATGACACTGTGAAATGTTCAAAACTTAGCAGTGAAACAGCTCGCCTTCAGCCCGTTGTCCCACTTGAGTTTTGACCATTTCGTGACGTCATTTTTATGGTCCATAAGAGTGTTGACCATGAAAAAATAGAGTCGATTTGTTAAAGGTAACGTGTTAATTAACATGTTGTCCCACCAGTAAAGCATAAATTAAGGGTTGGTTTGCACCGTAAGGTACTACAAAAGACTTATTGTTACCTAGGTTACAGAAAAAAACATGTTATGTTTGTCCCCTCACCAACGCATCGTTTTGCACGCTATGGTACTACAGCAAACATTATATAACCTAGGTAACGAAAAAAATCATGTCATGTTGTCCCTTTAGCGATACATTAATTAATTAAGACTTGTTTTGCCCCGTAAGTTACCACAACAGAATTTGCATTACCTAGATCACGAAAAAATGTCATGTCTGACCCCTTATGAACTCATAGTGTTACCTCAACAAACATCATATTAACTAGATAATGAAAAAACATGTTCTGATATCTTCGTAGAAACGCATAAATTAAGAGTTGTTTTGCACTGGAATTTACCACAACAAAATTTGTATTACCTAGACAACGAAAACCCTGCCATGCCTTCGTAGAGGCGCATAAATTTAGGGTTGTTTTGCCCAGTAAGGCAAACATTATATAATGTGGGTAATGAGGAACACATGTGCAGTATGGTGGAGTAGTTTAGGGAGGTTTTACATCGTCTGTTGCACCCTGGTAGTGGTTGATGTAATAAGTGACTGTAGGGACAACCAATTCACTTAGTGTCATATTAACCCAGTATAAACTAAGTAGATGTTAAAACAGTTCTCAGAAATCACCGTATCTTGTCTCGTTGTCACCAATTTCTGGCCCAACGATATTTTGGTTTGGAAAAGGGCCCTGTACTGAGTGCTATGAAGCAACGCAAACTGAGACTTCAGCAACACAAAAGAATCTTTAATGCTGAAAAACGCAACGGAGATGTTTTGTTGTGCTCTTCTAACTCTTCTAACTTCTCCTGTAATTCAAGTCACACCTCCAAACTGCTGCCTTGCCAACGTGGCTGTCCTGATGGCTTTAGTGGTGGCACACCTGACTAGTAGCGGGGGACGTGAATTCAAATACCACTCGGAACAAATTTTGTTTTCAAACATTTGTTCCAGTAGGTAACTGTCAGGTAACATGTCCCACTAGTGAAGCATGAGGTAAGGGTTAATTTGCACTGTAGGGTACCACAAGATAGGTAACATCACAGTGTTACCTAGGTAACAGAAAAAAACACATGTTATGTTTTTCCCCTCATTAACATATTGCTGTTTTGCACTCTAAGAAACCACAGCAAACATTATATAACCTAGGTAACGAAAAAAACGTCTTATGTTGTCCTCTTAGCAATGTATAAATTAACACTTGTTTTACAGCATAAGTTACCGCAACAGAATTTGTGTTACCTAAGTAACGAAAAAACATGTCATGTTTGTCCGGCTTAGCAATGCTTATAAGGTTAAGATTTGTTTTACACTGTAAGTCACCACAACAGAATTTCTATCACCTAGGCAACGAAAAAAACATGCCGTGCCCTCTTCTCAGAAGCGCATAAATTCAGTGATGTTTATCCCAGTAAAGCAAACAAACAATCAAGATATTAAAGATTCCAAAGTAACCTTTCCTTTAGGTTTAGGTGAAAGACAGAAGACGCCGTGTCTTGTCTCCTTGTCGCCAATTTCTTGCTTAACGCTATTTTAGTTTGGAAATGGGTCCTGCACTGAGTGCAATGAAGCAACGTAAATTGAGACGCCAGCAACGCAAAAAAATCTTCTGCGCTGAAAAACACAACAGAAATGTCTTGTTGCCAGAGATTCCCAAGAAATGTCGGATGGTGATCATGAAAGAGATGAGCAAAGAGTTCCGAAGCTTGTATCCGTATGTAAAAGCAAAGAGGAATGATCCCTCTATCGATGAGCAAAGAATTCCCAAGGCGTGCCCGATGGCCATTATGAAGAAGATGAGCAAACAGCTTCAAAGCCTCTCGGATGACGCTGGACTAGCGCCCAGCCGTGTTCGGCGGTTGATCTACAGTGAGATCTGGTCTGGGGAGAAGGACGCTGTCAAAGCTGAGCCCCACAAGACGTTGGCAAGAGAAAAAGTGATAACTGACATCTAATATTGATGCACTCAAAAGCCGAATATTTTCGGCTGCCGTTTTAGCAGGGAACAACTCAACCACGGCGGCAAGATGTCCAAAGTTAACACAGAGTGACCTTAATTGTCTAATTGAACAAAAAACAGCGATATCATCGAGAAAGCAATTGAGGCTGCTGTAAACGTATTTCGGCAATATTTAGAAGTGGACATGAAAAGTCGACGAAAAGGAGCCTCTTACGTCGAAAGTTTAACTTGCAGCTGTTCTAAGAAAGTTCTACGCCGAAGCTAGGGGAAAGAATGGCGAACTGTACACGGAAGCTTCTTGTTGAATGATAAAACAATTATTGAACTCGATTTCGTAAAATATAGTGATTTGTCAGTGTCTCGCAGATCAATTATTTGCCTCTGCCTTCGGGATGGGCAAATAATTGATCTACTCTCCACTGACAAATCACGATATTTTGCTCAACCTCGTCCAATAATTGTTTATTATTTGCCCTCTTAGGAAGGCGTAAATTGAGGGTTGTTTCGAGTGTTGTCACAACAAGCTTTGTTTTACCTAGTTAACAGCAAATAAAAAACATGTCAGTTGTGTTGTCCAGTTATCAACGCGTAAATTGAGAGTCACCACAACAGACTTTGCATTACCAAAGCAACAGGAAAAAAGTATGTTGTCTCGTTATTAACTCAAGAATTGAGTTGTTTTGCACTGTTAGTTACCGCAACAGACTTTTTTTACCTAGGTAACAGAAAACTAATTAATTTGTCTCCTTAGCAAAGCATAAATGAAGAGTTTCGCACCGGAAGTTATCACAACTGACTTTGCGTTACCCAGGCAACAGAAAAACTGTAGTTGTTTCGCACCGTAAGTTAAGACAACAGTCTTTGTATTACCTAGGTAACGGAAAATAATACGTTCTTTTATCCCCTTAGCAACGCATAAAATGAAGCTTAATTTCCTTGCCCCGTAACTCTTAATTTAATACGCATAAATTAAGAGTTGCTTTCCACCGTAAGTAAGAAATCCTCCAAGAACGAACAAATTTATTTAAACCTGCAAACACCTTTGTTTCCCCTTTTAAACAGTGGTTTACTCCTGGTGAAATTCTGGAAAACACGCCCGCGTCACATTTCAAAATTTATACAGGTTTACGACATAGCCCGATGTTGCAGCGACTTTCCTGTCGAGGGAACTGACCGAAGATCTGTCAATCATCAACGAAACCGCACGAAAGCTCACGGAAAGAATCACAAGAATGTGTTGACGTGGCACCAGGTCTCTACAAAATCTGGTGGTTGGTACGAGAACCACGACCTAAAAATGGCGTGAATTCATTGATCAGGTCATTTATTCTCACCTTCACGCTGGCTGGGTGGTTCAAGCGTGGTTGTCGGTCGCACAGGTGTAGGTGTATTGTTCGGGGATGGGGGAGCTGTAGCCATCGGGTCATCATCACATCTCCCCGGGGTTAGTTTAATCTCGTCCATAGCAATATCTCCTCTGTAACCGTCACCTCGAACTGCCTCAAACTCAATCTGCCAGGAAAACAAAGATGTATTAGATTACTGAAGTACAATCGATCCTCCTGTGAACGTGCACTTTCGGGACAACGGGAGTTTAATTTAACATAGCCACTAGTACCTAAGTGAGAAACACCAACCAATAGTAACAAGTTTCAGTTCGCGAAAGCGGTGGATTTGAGATACCCAGGGTTCGAGATAGCGGGGATTTGAGATATCCGGGGCTTGCGATAGCGTGGGATTTGAGATATCCAGGGTTAGATATAGCACGAGATTTGAGATATCCGGGACTCGAGATAGCGGGGGATTTGAGATATCCGGGGTCGAGATAGCGGAGGATTTGAGATAGCCGTGGCTCGAGATAGCGGGGCATTTCAGATATTCGGGGTTTGCGATAGCGGAGGATTTGAAATATTCGGGGCTCGAGATAGCGGGGATTTGAGATACCCGGGGCTCGAAATAGCCGGAGATTTGAGATATCTGGGTTTTCCAGATAGCGGGGGATTTGAGATACCCAGGGCTCGAGATAGCGGGGGATTTGAGATATCCGGGGCTCGAGAAAGCGTGGGATTTGAGATATCCGGGGTTAGGTGTAGCGCGGGGTTTGAGATATCCGGGACTCGAGATAGCAGGGCATTTGAGATATTCGGGGCTCGAGATAGCGGGGATTTGAGATACCCGGGGATCGAAATAGCCGGGGATTTGAGATATCTGGGTTTTCCAGATAGCGGGGGATTTGAGATACCCAGGGTTCGAGATAGTGGGGGATTTGAGATATCCGCGGTTAGATGTAGCGCGGGATTTGAGATATCCGGGACTCGATATAGCAGGGCATTTGAGATATTCGGGGCTCGAGATAGCGGGGATTTGAGATACCCGGGGATCGAAATAGCCGGGGATTTGAGATATCTGGGTTTTTCAGATAGCGCGGGATTTGAGATACCCAGGGCTCGAGATAGCGGGGGATTTGAGATATCTGGGGTTAGATGTAGCGCGGGGTTTGAGATATCCGGGGCTCGAGATAGCGGGGGATTTGAGATATCTGGGGTGTGAGATAGCGGAGGATTGGAGATAACCGGAAGATTCGCGGTTATGTAATGGTCAGCGGGTTGGACTTTTCGATCAGGGGATTGGAATTACAGTGGCTCGATACTTGTTCTCTGGATCCTGTTGTGTTGTTTCCTTAGATGAGAAACTTAACTCCACATTTTCTCTCTCCACCCAGCTTAGGAAGGACTAACAAAAGTGGTGGGCCCCTCATTGGACCTATTTAAAGGAACGACCGTGACTACGAGGGAGGCGTTTATTTTTGAAGAGGCTTTTTACGTGGCAAAGGTTCGACAGTAAACTAATGGTAGCATTTATCCGACTATCAAACGACTTCAGATTATTGGAAGACTGACAAAACAGATTTAAAACTGGACGGTGGACTTCTCGTGGCAACATTACGAATAACATCACGACGTTCCTGAGCAGTCCACAGTAACTAAAATCTCGAACAACTGTTGAAACACTTCGGAACTAAGACTGACATAATTTGACGGGACAAGCACCCTGACTTGTCCCACGAATTTAAACTATTTTGGACCAAACTATTTTTGACCATAGTCGGTTTTGGATCAAACTTGAGTCCCCGGGACCCGATTTTTTTCAGTTACGCCGTGAAATGGCCGGGATAGTCGCAGGGACTCGTGTGTGCTGACCTTTGGGTCTTTATATGCTGTAATGCAAAAAACCCACTAAAAATACCGAGTCAATATCACTTTTTGTCTAAATGGCAAAAA
The DNA here is from genome assembly GCA_964030785.1 of Siderastrea siderea. Classification (NCBI taxonomy): domain Eukaryota; kingdom Metazoa; phylum Cnidaria; class Anthozoa; order Scleractinia; family Rhizangiidae; genus Siderastrea; species Siderastrea siderea. Next base: position 27,322,359 of record OZ034969.1, read on the forward strand.
CTTGATCCCGCGACCCTAGGAAATCACCAGTCCTCACTTTCCAGGCCACATGCGCTATTTCACATTCATACTTCACCAACTATATTGCACGTTAGCCCTAGCAAACGTTAAATCACCTGAAACTGCTCGGAGCCTGTCAAGGAAGTCTGAGTAAGATACCACTGGACGCCTTTGTTGCCGCTGATTGAGAATACCGCAGTTCTGCTTGAGGCTGATTTCTTGTAAGCGTTAAGAGAGCCTATGTTAGTGCCCATCATGTGGAAATGCAGCCGGAGACAATACGGTCCCGTCAGGCGTGGGGACAGTAGAACGGCGCGGTCACCTTGTACACGTGGCCTAGAGGATTCGGCGTAAATGTACCAACCTGGAAAATAAGGCAGGTATTTTATTCAAAGCACCTTTAAGGCTTTAACCCACCTATTCCCATGAATTCCCAAGTTCTAAATGTTTGAAAAATCCAAAAATTCCAGTCTGACAAACATTTAGAAACAATGAACACCAATTCATATTCTCCTTACTGCTTATTAGCCTTCTGATATGTCTTGTAAAGCATGTGAGGAGAATTTGTTTAAACATCAAAGCATTTGATCTTTTGTAATAGTTTCCTTTCGTCTCATGTCCTGTGTGTTTGAATTAGATGCTTGTCACTGTTGGGGCTTAAAGAATTAAACGCCAACCTCTTCCAGACATATCTGCACTCGGCCCAGTTCCTCCGCTTGACGTGGAACCCCGGTGAATTGTCCAGTCAAAATCATCCCCAGTCCCTTGATAGAACTCGCACAACGTGCCATCATCGAAACTGCAATACACTGTTGGCAATATCATATCATATCATATTATATCATCATATCATATATCATCTCATCTCATCTCATCTCATATCATATCATATCATATCACATCACATCATATCATATCATATCATATATCATATCATATCATATCATATCATATATCATATCATATCATATCACATCATATCATATCATATCATATCATACAATGTTATATACGCTTAAGGGCCCGTTTACATGGAAGAAGGGTAACCCTTTTCTATTGTATTTCCCGGTTTCGTTTACATGAGAGGTAGGGTCACCCTAGGAGGAGGTTACCCTATCTGCTTGCTAGGGTAACCCTTCTAGAAGGGACAACTTTTAGTTTATTTAAGCCATGTAAAACGTCTATTTAAGCCATGTAGGGTTATCCCATGTTTATTTAAGCCATGTAGGGTTACCCTCCTAAGAGGGACAAGTCGAGCGGGATCGGATTACTGTCACATTGTCGCCAGACTGTAAAATAATAATAACAAATGGCTTTGCGCGCTTATAGACCTGGAGAATTATTTCGTCGACCGATGCTTGCAAGATTAAATGCAAAGGACGAAGAAGAAAGTAATATTAGTTTGGAGGCCGGAATAGATCATTCTGGTGAAATCGTCCTAGTAAAAGGGGAAGGCCTTGACCTAAAAGATTCACCAGACGGGGTCAGCCACTGGAAAATATAAACACAAGTAGTAATAAATCAAGAAGCGAGTCTTCAGCCAAAAAGGCAAAGAAATGGGCATTGACGCCCGAAGCCGCTGAGGTGCTTCTCAACTACGTAAACGAATTTAAAACGAAGTGCTTTGACTTCGAAGCTGATCTACATGATGGTTTCAGGTTTCCACGCCTTTACTGGTAAGACAGCCCCAGGGATAACCCTACACATGTAGAGAAGGGCTATCTTTTGACCCTCAAAGGAGAGTAACCCTTCTTGGAGGGTTACCCTCCTTCCATGTAAACGGGCCCTAAGTTACAACGCTATACATTCTCACCAGTAACCGACGAACGTCCCTATGTAAAAGACTTCTTTAAACATGTTGTAATAGCTCTTGACATAGTCGAGGGACTGGTTATGAAACCTTCAAAGCTTCAAAGACCACAACAAAAAGGTGCTGCAATTTATGTTGAAAGTACTACGACCGTGAACAATCTGTTGTTTTACGTTCGCACACTATGGCTGAATAACGTAACAATCGGGTTTACCTCGGTGTGAGAACCTGACAAGATTTTCTTAATTTGTTAGTTATTGTTTTGCTGTACGCCTTTGTTTAGCATGTTTTGTTTCTTTTATTTTACGTCATCCGTGAGTTTCACAGGGTCTTACACCGAGGTAAAGCCTAACTCTCATGCACATTTTTATTGGTTAGCTGCTCATGCAAAATTCAAAACCTATTGTTGTATGTGCACGGTCAAGGCTAAAAACGGTAACAAAAACTTAAAGGAAAGGACTTTGCTGAGCTGCATAACCAGACTCTTTTATTAACTGTGTTATACTCTAATCACTGTGAAACGAGTATAAAACATTTTGTAATTAATCTTCAATAAACACACCACACAGTTCTAGGGGCGAGCATCTCGTTTATTGATGTCCGTGAGCACACACAGGTTACAATTGCAAATCGGAACGCTAACAAGTATACAAATATACAGAAAACAGTACAGTAGGTTACACAAATTAAAAGCAAGTATAAAGAGATGCCTTCGAATGGTTTCTGCATAACTTACAATCTCTTAAATAACCAAACGAATCCCACAGGATTAATAAACAACTAAATCATTAACACAATCTTATGAATACATTCCTACATACTTCAGTTACATACCAAAACATTACAAAATACATTTATACTCTAATCACTGTGAAACGAGTATAAAACATTTTGTAATTAATCTTCAATAAACACACCACACAGTTCTAGGGGCGAGCATCTCGTTTATTGATGCTCGCGTTCGAAAAATAAAGAAAGAGAAAAGCTAATAATTAATGCTTAACAACCTAAACTACGAGAAACGGATAACAGAGAATCAAGTTTGTCTTTGACATAGCCGTCCTTAGCGCTGTCAGATTTCCATCTGCCGTGACGCTTAAATAAGCGATCGCTGATACCGGCATTAGCAGCAGCAGATGCACCTCCAGCCCTAAGATTCCACCTTGTAAACAAAAAACAAAGGAAGAAAATAAACACATAAATACTCCAAAATGTGTGAAATGGCCGTGTGAAACGGCGGTGTGAATAGCTGCACACCAACAAAAGGCCAGTGCCTATATAGCATCATAGAAGGCCAGTGCCTTCTAGCCAAACCGATCACAGAGCTCCATCGAGCAAGAGAAAAAGCACCGGTGTGCTAAAATTCTCCGATCCAAAAATAGCATTCTTATTGGACCCATGTAAGAACACATCTTTGCCGTTCTCAACGAAGAGGTAATCGATAACAAATAAATTAAAGGACCCTTGAGAATCTACCAGAAGAGGCCAAAAAGGTGCGGATGGCCAATAAGGAATGACTAATATACCTTTGCATTTGCAAAGGCAAACATGGCGAATGACTCTGGTCACCAGTGTGACAGGAGGGACTAACCAGCAAAACTCGCCAGCCCAGCTGAAAGCAAATGAATCCACGCCTAGGCAATACGGATTGTAAAATCGAGAATAGAACCTAGGAACTTTGCAATTTTTGGAACTAGCGAAACAATCAACTGAGCACTGTCCCCAGTAGGACGTAAGTGCGTAAAAATAGCAATCCTTAACTTTCCAGTCGTCGCAATCAACGATTTTGCTAAGATAATCCGCTTTATCGTTGAGGGAACGAGGAATCCATTCGATGTCTAAGTCGATATTATAATCCCTGGTGACATAGAAAATATCCACAGATAATTTATGCAATTCTTCTTTCATGCTGCCCGAATCAACAATAATAGGGACTGCTTGATTATCAGTGAACCATTTAACAGAACTATTAGACAAACGTAGTGCGAAACTTTGGAGGGCAAAATAAACACAATGAAGTTCCCTCCAAGTGGAGCTTTGACTCATTTCCAGTGGGTCCCAGTTCTTGTGTGCAACTGGAAAATCATCCATAGATAAATAGGCGGCACAGCCTATTATGGCAGCCTGAATACGCAATCCGAGTAACTGGGCGAACATCCTCTGAAAGGGGCCTAGAATTAAGACGAAGTAAATTTTCCCGCCAGAAAATTAATTCCTTGCGAGATGGCAAATCCAAAATAACAGACGACTCCCACCCTGCTCTGCAATCCAAGGCCCTGTGCAAGTTTTTGGTCATAAGCTTACAAAGATTACCAATAACAAGCATATTAGAAATAATACTGCCTGTGACAGAAGCTAATTGCCTAGCGGGCATAGTGGTGTGGGAAAGTGCGTCATCTATTGATGTAAAGAGCCTGTCAATTTTGTCACTGGGGATCGAGAGCGATTTCTTCTTAAGATCCCAAAAATAACCCAACCATCTAAGGCACTGCACCGGGGACCAAACACTCTTAAGCATATTGGGAACAAACCCGGCACGAGACAAATCTGACTTAACGGCTAAGGCCTCCAAACGACAACACGCGAATGTTGGGCATACCCCCAAGCCATCATCTAAGTAAACGACTATCCTGTACGCCTGGCTGCGCCAATATTTAACTAGAGGCCTCATAACTTTAGTAAAGATATAAGGTCCAGTAGATAATCCAAATGGCAAAACAGTGAACTTAAAATATCTGGTTACCCCACTGAATGACCAAGAAAACCCCAAAAAGTCTTGGTCGGGAGGAAAGATATCAATATGGTGATATCCCGATTTAATGTCAAATGAATAGAACCAATTTTGGGAGTGGTCAATAAATGAATTGAGCATGGTTTTAGCGTCTTCAAACTTAATTGCGAATTTTTTAACAAAAGAATTAGGATACCTGAGGTCTAATATTAGCCTCTTCTTGCCGTTAGACTGAATGGAAACAGACAAAGGGATTAATTACTGAAGGTGGAGACGAGCATTCCACAACAGAACCAACAGCTAAAAGATCAGTAATTGCTTTGTGAACAAAATCCGCATGCTGCAAGGAAGACTTATTATTACCGAAGGTGGCAGGAGCAGGTGTAAAATAAAAAGGAATTTTGTAGCCTTCCAAAATGGTTTGGCGAATAAACCAAGAAGCGCCTATATACTCCCAGAAACTAATATTACGCCTTAATCTACCTTTAACGGCAATGTTCTGCACGTCCTCTTGATAATCCGGACAAATTTCCGGAGAATCATGAAAATTAGGATCGCTAGTCGATTGGTAGAAAAAGTCAACTGGGTCACAATCGCCCAGAGAATTCACTGGAGATACAGGTAAAGGATACTCATCTTGTCCCAATCGTTTTAAGGCAGCATCGTATTTGTCCCTGGACCCATCATCCGTTTGTTGGTTTGGTGCTCGGTGGGTTTCGAGTGAGGTTGTTGCGACTGGGACAAACTGAGGAATTTGCCCAATGTCCGCGTTGGCCGCAGCTGAAACATTTGTCAGCGGGAACTGGTTGTCTTGCACGAAAGGACTGATGGCGAAAGGGCTGTTGAAGATTGAAAGAATGCTGAGCAGGAGCAGCCGAGAAAGAAGTTTGGGTTTCCGTTGCTGACTCACGCTGCGGAGCTCTGGGACGGGCAGGTTGAAATTTTCTTTTCTTTTCACGAATCTTCGACAGCGCCCTCTTCTCGGCTGAACGGAGCTTTTTCTCGTCTTCTGAATCGTCGGCGAGTTCGTCGGACTCATACTCTTCAACAGCAGTCCAACCTGCGGGGCTCTTGTCGGCGAAACTCACAAGTTTGTTGCGCTTATCGATGAGCTTCTTTGCTTCTTCGAGATCGGAAGTTGCAGAAGAGACTTTCCCTGCGCGAAGGTTCTTAGAGGCCGTCTCGATTTGGTCGAGGACGTTGAGATTAAACTCGAACTGTACTCTGTTACCTTTATAATTAAAGGTATTCGAAGCTTTCGTCTCAGTTTTCAGCTTCTTTAGCTGGCTCTGTGTAAGGTTGTCTTTCTCTTCAAGTTCGCGCTTGAAAGAAGTGAACTTCTGATCAAGCTTAGAGTCTAACAGTTGTGAAAATAACCGAAGGGTTTCGGCATTAGACAAGGAATCCTCATGTTCAGGAGGCGTAGTACTTTGGGAATCACGAGGAATATCGTGCTGTTCGGAAACGGACATCACTAAAAGCAAGTATAAAGAGATGCCTTCGAATGGTTTCTGCATAACTTACAATCTCTTAAATAACCAAACGAATCCCACAGGATTAATAAACAACTAAATCATTAACACAATCTTATGAATACATTCCTACATACTTCAGTTACATACCAAAACATTACAAAATACATTTCTTAAAGATGAGAAAGACGGGACCATCAGTGAACCCTGTAGATTTGAAGTATTTCTATTGCCAGTTGTTGTAATGATGTGAGGTTGATGTTAATATGATATTGATGGATGTGCTGTACTTTAATCCAGTTCCTAAAACTGGTGAATTAAACGTGCTCTAACTGCTCACCCACAGAACTGGCGTCTGGTGTGGAATCCGTTGGCTCTAAAAAGAAGGAAACAATCATAGGCTTCACTTTGTTTCCTCTTTTCTTTTTTTCAGTCTGAGGATGAAGTACTCAAATGTAACCATTTAAATGAAAAATATAGGTGTCTTTTATTCATTCATTCATTCTTTTGTTCGTTCGTTCGTTCGTTCGTTCGTTCGTTCACTCTATTAATTCAATGTGGTATCAATGTTTTCCACAAATGAGGCTTGAGAGATTTTCCCTGTTGTGAACTTGTTCGTTGTTTAAACTGAAAAGATTCAAAATACAGTTCAATATTCCATGTTACATTGTCATAAGAATCACTCACTTGGGCACTTGTACAACCTATTGATCTGCCGAATGTCGTTGGCACTAAGTGCTCTCCGCTGACCAATTTGACTGCCGCCGCTTTTGAGTGTTAGGATGGTGGGCCGCCCATTGCTGCTGAATGACCGTGATCCATAATGCATTATGCTCCCGTAGTCGTAAGGTTCTCCAAGATGTTGGATCTCGCCCTGGCTGAATTTTTCGAAATTGTTCTCTTTCCCTGGTGGGACAATGAAACACTTGTCTGAATATCTGGAGCAGTGCTTTATTCTTTACAGTGCTACACTCCGTAACATGCCAGTTGCAGAAAGATTGTGATTAGTTTTTTGCCAACTTTTTTGTGACTGCAGTTTTTATTGGTCAATCAAATCAAATAACTTCTCAAGCACTGGCCAAACGGAGATGTACGTCAACGAAAGTCTTGCGTTAACAGTCTTAAAACGCACCACGGCAAAAATGTATCCTCGTTTAACCCTTTCCAGACTCTGGTCTATTACTATCTGTTACTATCTGACCGTGATCTACTATTACTATCTGATCGTGATTGATCGTGCAGTCACGCACAGATCACGCAACATGATGAGATCAAGTCCTTCAATGCCGATTTAAGCAGATTACATTCTAACCTCGTTCAATGTTCTCATACAGGACTCTGACGTAACTATCCCTGTCTGATCTTGACTGCTCGTGGAAGAAGCCAATAGCGTGTGATAGTTCGTGGATGACAATCCCCTTTGACCAGCAGTACCGGTGAAGGTTCACCTTCTGTTCTCCACGAGCCGTGCGACCGACGGATGATGAACACCTGTCAATCACATTGAACTGTAAGTTGTAACTTCATATACCTTAATTAACGTGGGGAATCACGTGCACGAAACGTTTCCAGACGATTTTCGCGCTCGCTCGCACGTTCTTTCCGTTCGACTATCCCAGAGCTAGTCTCCTACGCAGCCGTTCTTAAGGTCGTCACGCAAAACTCAGGAGGAGCGTTGCGTGACGACCCTAAGAATGGCTTCGTAGGAGACTGAGAGTCTTCTCTTAAAAAGTAAACTTAATTTGGAGAGGAAAAGAGGAAGCTCATGACACTGAAACGTAATCGCTGAAGAAAGTGTTTTTTTCCAGTCAGCAGTTGAGTGTTTGTATGTAACAAATGTTAAATTAACATTTACGTGTAAAAAATGGTCATCATGGTATATGTGTAACCGACAAAATTTGTAAAATTATCCGTAATTCAGCCTATTGGCTGCCAAGGCTGTTTTAATAAAACTATCTATCTATCGTGCCACATCGTGTTTATACTTGAAACACACATAACGATCAGGAATAAAACAATGCCTGTTTAAAAACGCACTCTTTCCGCACGTTTTTGCCTCGAGTTCTATTTGGTTCACTACCTTGTTTACATTTTTTGTAGCATCCTCAGGTTAAGAGTAGACACATTCAGTCGTACTTTTTAAAAACATGTCACACATCTGTCATGCTGCTTGCTTGTTGAATCCACCCCTCAAGGTAACAGTTATAGACAAAACATTGGCACATTGTTGGCCAGATACAACATTGCACGTGAACGTTTCTGTATTGTTACAACTTACCCGTCTCCACTGGTGAACTTTATATAGTTTTTCTGAGTGGTTCTGCCCACAAACTTCACACAAGTCAGCTTGTGAAAGTCACTAATAGCATCTTTGATGGCTTGTACGCCTAATTTGTCTGTATTGGGCAATAAGTAGAAAAGAAATTTGTCAGGTGTTCCTGAAAGTTGAAGAGCAGGAGGGAGGGGAGGGTGCAGTTGAGAACAGTGTAACAAGTACAGGGTTAGCCCCTAGGGGTATCAAAACTGGTCCATTTTGGCAATAATTCTCTTTATGGAAGGTCCTGAGATGCAAACGCCATTTTTCAGATATTTCTACTTTAATCACACCCTCAACAGTGAAATTCAAGGAAAATGACAATCAAGAAAAGAAAGGATAAGAAGCACTTTACTTCACTCTTCAAATTTCTCTAGCTTTTTGGTAGGCGCGTGCGCGCATGGGCAGTTATTGTTACTGTATTATAACTTTACGATTTAGGTTTTACTTTTTAAAAGACTACTAAAGAAGAACAAAAAGATAAAACTTTTTTATGCGGACTCATTGAGAATTTAGCTTTAAATCCGCATCTTTCACTTGCACTAGACAGAATCCAAAGTAAGTCTGGCAAGAATGACCCTTGTTAAAGTGTCAATGTATTTAGCCTAGATAGCTAGACTAATTGGGGACACTAGAGCGCTTTTCAAATGAGTGTCGTAAAACCAAAACCAAAGTAATTACCCCAGCCAATCACAACAAACACAAATTACCCAATGAACCCAATCAGAACTCGAAGCAAATACATGTAACCAGCGCCAAGCGCGGGAAAACGCGCGCGAGCAAGTGGCGATTGGTTTGAGTTTTGCTTCTGATTGGTCGTGAAAGTGGCGCGAGATTTTTTAACCAATCACAGAGCGAAGTAAAGCAAAACCAAAGCAAAACGCGAATTACTTTCGACACTCAATTGAAAACCGCTCTAATGAAGACAGTAATACTAGTAAGCCTAAGATACATTTAAATTAAATTATTTACAACATAATGAAAAAAATCCATTGGCTACATAGGTAAATTGTTTACAATACAATGAACAAAAAACTATTGGCAAAAAACTATAACAGCAATATAACTATAACAGCAATTGTGTTGTACATTAATATGAAGCCACTGGGAGCATTACTACTCCTATCTAGACGGTATGCTAGCCCATCACAGGGTTAACCTCAACATTTTGTTTTCTACCTTTCCTTAACGATTCCCTGGTACCCATTTATACACCTGGGTAGCAAGAGAGAGACGTGGGGCGAAGGTGACGGAGCCAATATGAAGACTAAGATTGCGTGGTTAGGGCGTGGCAATCGGAGGGGGGGTTTTCGACCTTCATTTCTCATGTTCATTGCGTTTCTCTCCAAGTTTCTCAGCCGCTTCACAACGTTAAAAACGAAGAAACTTTCCCGAGGTTTTCAAATGAAAATGAAATGTGTGAACGGGCCCCCGTATCTACTTACCGATGGTGCTGTCTATGATATAAGGCACGGTATTTCTGGGCCACAGTCCGTGCGGATATGTGATGGAGTTGCGACCACGTGGGTCTTGTGTTATAAACCTCAGAGTTTCCTCATCAGAGATGATATCACCCAGCAGTATCTTCGATCCGGTGCTACCTAACACTAAAGAATTATCAAGCACAAAGTTGTTGTAACACACAAGACAAGTATAACTTAACAATTGCAATGGTTGACAGATGATTTTGATGCACTTTCTTAGCAAGTGTGTAAGAACAGCCCCTGGTACTCAAGATGATGTAAAAGAAAAGCAGTAAAGGAGATGGGTGGGCACGTGAGTAGAAAACTAGTCAGTACAATCTTCAGTCAGAATCCCGTCTAATGGAAATATCCCACTGTTTTCGTGCCAGACTGGACGTTGCGAAACAACGTGATAACATTCACCGTTGTTTGGCGCCTTACCAAAATAAAATTTCTTTATTTCAGAATTTTTTTCTATTTTGAAGGAAGGATAGAAAGACGCATCAGATCTCACCAGGGCTGTATTTCGCAAAGAGCCTGCCAGCAGCTTTTTTGCCATGTATTCATGTCACATCATTTTTGACTTAAATCAACTTTCGTTTGTTCACCTGCATGTCCCAGCGTTATCGATGTTTACTCTTTTTTTGTTTCTATACGTATGACAAGCCGTCTCAGAAAGCCACTTGTGGCGCCAAAAATATTAATTGGACAGTGAAATGTTGACAACACCTGGATTCAAATACAGCCTCCAGTTTAAACTGTCATTTCCTTTTCAAGAAGGAACAAGCTTTTCCGTATAAAGATGAAATTCTGTTTAGACTAAAAGCGTTTTTAATTTCGTTTGATTGCTGTCATCATAAACTGAATTATTAAGCTGTCCCTTACGTTTGATTTAATGCCAAAAATTAACGTAATTTGTCTTGAGTTCGTCACTTTAAAACCTGTCCTTTAGTCGTGACAATTTTTAAACTAATGAACAGAAAATATAATGCATGTCTGGTTTGGAGAAACGGAGCCATGAAATTGTACATCTCTAAAACAGTAAAGGGTTTATCTCGGAATTTCACCAACGATCGAGCGCATTTCTTAATTTTAATTGATTGGAGGGGAACGAAGTGTTTGATGTTTTATGCGAATGGCACAGCTCAACTTTTCTACACAGGCGCGGAAGCAGTTTGTGTCAGGTGGTTCTACGCGCGAGCAAATAATTAAATATGCACTTTCAACAAACCGCCATCAATAATGCATTTGGTCAGATGCAATGGTTTACTCAATGGGCGAACTTCCATTGCACAATAGGCCAGCGGATGAAGTAAACATGGAATTTGTAGTAAAGTACGTAGATACTTCAAACAGACAAGGATTTTAGTTTGCTGGGCGGGCGCTAAATCGTTCGATGGAGAAGCCGCCTTTACACGAAGATTTTTTAAAGAAAGAAGAAGAAAAAGAAAGATGGGTTGAATATTGGGTAGTTTTGAGGAGTTCCGTTTTGTATTTTTACGATGATCAGACGGATTTGTGGCACGAGTATTGCGACAAAATCGAAATCACTCCGGGCACGAAATGTTCGGCTGTGAGAAGAAAGACTTACAGTCATCGGTTTAAACTGATTACCGACGCAGGAACATGGCTTCTTAAGTGCCATACAAACCTTCAAAGGCATCGCTGGATGCATGCGATCGAACTAGCAGTGCGGGAAATTTCGGCCAAAACAACAGATCTCGCTTCAGCGGTTGCTACTACACCGCGTGGTTGCCACGAGCAAGACTTGTTTGGAAGGAGCATGCGAAGGGAACTGCGGCAACGCGAAGCCGAAAGCAATAACAACACGCTAGAAGAACTAAGTTTGAATCTCGAGCTGGATAAGGGAAGCAAACGCGAAACGCAGACTTCTAGGAAGAGCTCGAAGGTAAAGAAACCCTCTCAAAAGGATAAACACACGACCATCGCTTTCGAAGCTTTACATTGCGAAGGTGTTAACAATTTAGATCTCGGGAGGCCAGTGGAAAACCCCGCTTTTTCGGATGAGGAAGTCGGCATGGATGGCGCATCAAAGCCACACAACGTTCGCGCACCGGTAGCGAAATTAATTTGCGTTGAAAGTGCAAGCGAGCTTTCATTTTCTGCAAGAGACTGATTTTAGCGGTAGTTCCTTGGGTAGTTCGAAATTTACAGTGGTGTATTGAGCTGTTCACAAAAGATTATTATTGTTTCTTAAGTGTTGAAATCTAAGTGATGTTTTTTTGTCTAGCTTCGCCGTTTCTTGTCTGCTTTGAAAACTGATCCGCTTTTCGGTGTTAATAGAGGTCTTTTGTGGTTGGTACTTTTCAACGTGAACCCGAGGCCCAGGCTTCCAAAATATAAGACGCTTTAAGTGGTCCCCTAAGAAAGGCAAAAATTTTTAAATCAAGTGATTTCGATCATCAAAATTTCCGACGTCTTCTCTTGCCATAGCCGCCACGGAAGAACTGAGAACTCAACTTCTTTGACATCTGTCGGTTATAGAAAACGAAACTGAAAGTAATTTGTTTAGTTTGCTTCTACTGTCACATTTTTCTGAAGCTAAAATGGAAATCGCACCTCGCTTGTTTCCACTTGGTCGTTGAACGTACTATAGGATTTTTTGCGGAAGCTTTTTACGCATTTGAAACATTTGAAAATGTTTCTGTCAGTTATACTGAACGAGAAAGCGTCTTAGATTTTTTAGTTACTGTTTCCCCCGTTTCGTAAATATGGGATTCCACATCCATTTATTAAATCATAAATATTTAAAGTTGTTTTTAATTTCACGCGAACGCAGTTAGAATTCAAACCGTAATGCAGCAGAGCTCTGAAGACGATAACCTCCGATAGAAAATTTAAAAATGTAAGAATGTACATTCCAAATGACAAAAGCAAATTCTAAACGACAAGAGGAAGATCGCCAAAAATATTGGCAAAGGAAATAATTTATCGCCGATTCTATTTATGGATCGAACAAACGTTTGATTTTATATTCTAAAATAAAACATGGAGCAAAATGTAAATCAACAGATTTAGTCTTATAACTAAAACTTTTATGTCAATCGTAAAAGAATTAAAAATATGATGCCAGCAAACATTGCATTTTTAAAACTAAAAAAAAATTAAAATTTTAATTAAAATTTAAGAATGTTTAAGGCCGGCGAGTATTTAGTGAGTCTGAATATCCGATCGATAAAGGTATGCCAATTAAAAGAAATGTAGCTTCTTTTGTGTTCTTGTCTGTGTATGGTATTGGACGAAAGGTGGTGCGTCAAGCCTACGAAATAAAATGCTATAGTTTTATTTCTCCTTTTCCCATTACAATCTAAGAGTCATGCACAGAATAAAAATATTTTTTAACACCCTTAAAAGCAAATTAAATAAGAAATACGAACAACGAAGAGATATGAAAACATTTTCAACGGTGGTTTTCTTCCGTCGACTTATTCCTGAGACCTCAATCAATGTGTTAAGGTTTGTATAGGTAATCATACGGTTTCGAGTTCAATTTGGAATTAATTTGCACGAGTGAGTTTTTCAAAAAGCTGAAATTGCACGAGCCGCTTCGGCGAGTGCAATTTCAGCTTTTTGAAAAACTCACAAGTGCAAATTAATTCCAAATTGAACGAGAAAAACCGTATGATTACTTATTAATAATATAAACATAAAAAAATTCGCGTGGAGGAAGTGCCGGAAGATCTTACTGCAGACAGGAAGTGAGCATTTGACGCGGATTTGACACTTTATTTACTGATTGGCTGATGAAGAACAGCTGATAATGCTACGAACTCAAAGCGGTTCGTTTAATAATCATAATCCAGAATATCGATGTGTAATTTGCACTGGTGTTACACTTTTTGCACTGGTGTTACAACTGAACTGCACTGCTCTCAGCCAATCAGAATCGAGTAATTTTTCATGTATATTATTAGAAGATTTACACGATAATTCAAAAGCGCTAATTTGCAAAATGGTCATTTTAAAATCACTACTGATTGCAACAGCCAATCCGGTGACTCGAATTTAGTGCTAGCGGAAAAAAAATGATATGGATAAATAGTCGAGTGATGATATTAAAAGCTTCTATTTTTAACAACAACATATTGCCGGATTAGCTATCTACAGCATCTCCAAAGAAATAAAAGAGCCACAATCGTGGGAATTTGGCCCTGAAACAACTTTTCATCTAACCTTTTTTACCTAGCTAGGAAGCTTAGCGTTTGCGAATCAGCTTCAACATGGTTGGTAGGGTTAGATTACCCCGCAGCCATACGTTGAATCAAAACAGAGTGAAAGATAACGGAAGGGTAAGTATAAAACGCGACATTAGTCACTTGTTGTCTTTGTTCCTGTTGTTAGCTAGAGTGCTATTAAGAATGCAAAACATAGTGATTACTGAGGTGAAAACGAATGTGATCGTGCAAATGTATCGACTGACGCAAAAAACAGGACATTAGGTAATCCGGCACTAGAAACGCCCAGAAATGGAGACGAAAACGTGTCATGATCCAATCACTTTGAAGGCTGGTAATGTAGACAAAAAAGATGGCTCCGCGTGGACTTTGTGTTATACTCGGACCACAGGCTAACCACACGTAGCCTGCGTAGCAACGCTTGATATGAGTTGTAGGTATTCGAAGAAGCATGCATCAGTAGAAGTATACTACGCCTCTGTGGATGGGAGTAAGGTTGCCACCAGCACTTTTCTAGGCTTCCCTAAAAGAAGATGTCAATAGCCCTTTTCACAGTGAACTTTTCTCATTTGCACTTACAATGTAATTGGACATGGATGTGAGGCAATTTCGGCCAATTTTGCAGTTTCTGCCCGAAATTGCCTCACATCCACGTTCAAATGCATTGTAATGTAAATCAGAAAAGTAAACTGTGAAAAGGACTATTGTTGCGTGAATTTCACTTGCTTTATGTGCGAAAATAAAGTTAGAGGCGATGTATGAACGGCTTATACGTAGACGTCAGAAAAGATTACAAGCTCCAAACCTTGGTTAATGTGTGCCTCGTCACTTTCTGGAGTTATTTTTGACAAATCATCTGAAGAAAGACAAATGAAGACATTTTTAAAAGATAAAACATGTGCGCATCTTCCTAAAAATAAATGAATCGTCTTTTTGTAAAGGTGATCGTGTAGCCTGGATTGTGGATCAAATTAAGATTTAGAAATTTTTGTTTTTAAATAGGAGGGAAAACCGGTAGAACCCGGGAAAAACCCTTGAGGAAAGGACGAGATCCAACAGCAAACTCAATAACAATACGGTCAATTCCGGGATTCCAATCCAGGCTACATTGGAGGGAGGCGAGTGCTCTCGCCAATGCACAATCCCTGGGCCCGTTTCTCGAAAGCTTCCAAACTTTTTGGCCCCGAAAAGTCGTTTGTAGAAATATGAAACACTCATTCTACAAAGCTGTTACTTTAACATGTCTTTAAGATAAGAAATATTTAACTTACGGCAAAGTATCATCCTTAAAAACTTCCTTGATTTCAAGATACAGTGTGAATTATCGTTCCCGAAATCGGTCTCAAAAGTTTTGGGCCTTTAGAGAAACGTAAACGTACGCCTGCTTCCCAAAGATGTCTTCGGTCAATGAACATTTATTCCACGAGCGTAAATAACCAACGCGACGCTGTTATACCTCTCATTCAACAAGCGCGGTAGAATAATTGTTTTATTAAATACGAAAGTTTTGCTTCGCAGGAAAAATTCATTTGAACGCCGCGGCACTTGATATAACATCCAAATTTCTTTATAAGGCAAATAGCGTGGTTATTCTCTGATTACTTGATTGTCGTGAATATCTCACGTGATAAAAACTCACCTGTAATCGCTGGTCCGCCACCAGGTGGAGGAGTAGGGACTGGAAAGAGATCGACAGGTCAATGTCAGTACTTTAGCAAATGCAGTAGCATGAGGGAGTTTTAAAAGTTAATTTCTCCTTTTTTGCGTCCATCGATACCTTTCGTCTAATCTGGACACATACCTAGCCGCAAACACTGGCAAACGTGAGCGTGTATAACTGATTCGTTTACAGCCTGTAGCTCTGGCCTAAAATTTCTCGAAAGATCGTAAGTAAAGCAAAGTAAAGTCTTAAGGGAAGCGAACTCAGTAGTAAAGGGGTGGGAGATGACGGAGATGACGGCCCTGCGTTCTTGTTTGTTTGCGTTACTTTTGCTCGTCATGATCTTATGAAGAAAAAGCCTTTGAACAGTCTAGCTAGAGAAACACCCTTTTATTCTGTTCTCTTAAAAGAAAACGAAATAAATATCCTTATTATTCATGATTCACGTTAACCGGCCTTCGTACGGCCAGTTGTCAAAGCATGACTAGGCTATTCCATAAGTTATTAAGCTTTCTTATTTCATTTTCACTGTTCTCAGCGGGCGACTTGAAATTCTAATTATTAAACAAGGCTCTGGAAAAAGGAAAATGGGCAGCAAAAAGAAAAAGTGATAAGTATTTATCGTCGGGCTTTTGCTTAAATCTGGGTCCCTCAGAAGGCAACTGACTGAAGCGAATCCCGTGAACAGTCTCCTTAGTGAGGGAGATGACGCATGAAAAGCGGCGAGCCGAGCGAGCCGAGCTCAGATCGGAATGGGGATCGTGTCCGTCGCAGTTTTCTCGCGTTCCGTTACCCTCTAAGCTAAGGCTAATAGACTTAGTGGAGATAAAGTGGAGATAAATTGACAATTATACGTCCGCTATTAGCTTTGTTGAGAAGAATACCAGATGCTACTTTAGGCAAGATTCCACGACCCGAGGAAGCCCTAATTTAAAGGTCACGCCATTCTTGCACGTCCTCTTCGTTATGCAACCTACGGCATCTTACTTGTAAACAACTGCGTTACAACTTCCAAATATCTTACAACGTCCGGCATTCCGGTTTGTCTGGGAACGGAGAAAGAGCTAGAACAGTTCCTTATTTTATTGATGTTCTTAAAATATCCTGTTTTACTTTCATTAAGATACCCGGGAGAGGATGGGATATTGGATCGAGAATTCCAAACATAAGATGCTATGAACTAGCAGAGCTTTCCATTGCTATTATTCGTCGCATTTTTTATAGCTGTCGGCGTTTAGTTTCTCCTAACTTTTTCCTCTCTGAATCGATAATAAAATTCACCTTGAGCTCCTTGATCATCTTGCAGCCATCAGAAGGCGTTACAGCTTTGTTAAGAATTCACCCTTTACTTTCAGAGTCAAACTCTTGAAGAACCACTGCGTTACTAACTTTGAACCCTTAAGCCCCAGCATCATTATACAAATGCTCCTTACTGGGCTCCAGACAGTTTTTCAGTACTAGTTGGGAGAACTTGTTTAAACAACAAGGCAATTCATCTTTGGTGACCAATTCCTTGATTCTCGTGCCCTGTATGTGTTCTAATGCACCGATAAGATGAGGAGAACTTTGATACTGACTCTGTGGGCGAAATCCCATAATGTTACCATTCATATGAAAGTTTACTGAGTTAAAGTTTCCGACGATACTCAGTATTTATTGCTCTGTGCAATTTAGTTGAAACTTATGAGTCTGTTGACGATCTAAAACCCTAAAGTGTGACCATTCAAAGGAATGCTATCGAGTAATATTTTCCTGCGGGTGGTTCTACGTTTGAGTGTGGAGATGAACTGCACATCACTATACAGTGGTATTATTTGCTTTTCCAACGATCACTGGAATTTCAAAGTTGTGGTCCGTCAACTGAGTTCCATGGGTAAAAGCTTTCGTGAGTTCTGAGATTTCAATGCATCAATACAATCACTTCTAACTCACCGGGCTGGACTATGACATTGCCTCTGCTGAAAGCAACCAGGGCTGCTAAAAAACACAAAATCTTTGCAAAGATGAAGATTTTAACTCGGCATTGACCACTTAGCTCCATGATTTGCCGTCCAAGAGCCTTGGGCTCAGTTTTCGTGAGCTTAACAGTCGAATGCTGCACCACTACAAACAATCATCCAATAAAGTGACCTTCAACTTTTAAAGGTCGAATTTCTAATTTGGTATTTCCCGTTGAGTGATAAAACACTCCACTCAATTTCATTTGTTCAGTTAGTGATTCGATACTTCAGCGACGTCCGGGGGGTGACTCCCATATGAAATGGACGGGGACGCTCGTCGGAAAATTAGATTTAAAACCCTAAAGGAGACCAATCTGGGCTTGGCTCAGGCTTTATTTGATCCCTAAAGGAGACCATGCTAAGACAGATAACCAAATAAGAGCTACGGTGATTTAATTTGTGCTAAAGATGTTAACATCGAATGCTGTATTCTATTATTACATTTTAGAAGCACTGTCATAAATCTTGTGTTTTCGTTTATAGTCTACCCTCGGCTAAGCGATACCTGTATGAGTAAAAATATTGGCTTTCTGACCTGAATATCCTAAGTGAGACCAAAATCTGCAATTTACACCCCTAAGCGAGACGACGAGCATCCCCGTCACTTTCATATAGGAGTTCCCCCCCCCCCGGGACGTAAGTTGAAACTTCGATGATGCAAAAACTGCAAATTTTCATGTTTGATCCATGTACATCTCGTTGACCACTTAAAGAAGATGTAACAATTTTCGGACGATCTACCAATGAATTTGCCCGTCGAGCCTCCCCGAAAAACTTCATTTGTATAATAAGATCTACTGACATTAATATTCCCTTATATCAGCTTTACAAGTGTGTTCCGCACCGAGGGAGTGGATTTTGATCTAAATAGACAGCACTTGGCCTACACGTCAGGAAAAGATTTTAGGGCTTTGGTCACAAATAAAGTACAATCCACATTTTAGTTAGGTTTCAGAGTCCTGGGCCACATACCTACCCACATTTTCGAGGACCTTCCCCCCCCGGCAGAACATCTCACCTAAAAACAAAGAAATAGGCACAATCAGTTGTTGTAAGATAATTTCGTAATGAACATGTGGATGATCATATGTAAGCTTCCGATGAATGACGGATAAAGAAATTATCATCGCAATTATGAATGCAATTTCTCCTAGAGGATAGTGTGTGTCCAAAGGGGGGGGGCCACTCGGAAGAATTTTGGTGGGGGTGTGCCGCTGGGACTGTCCGACCTTTTTTCTTAAAAAACCGCATTTTTTACCGTTAAAGCGGTTAAAGAGTGCTATTTTGCCAAATGCCACTAAACTTTGCTACAAAAGCGTTTTCTCACAATTAAGCTAGATTTTGAACGAGCTTCTATTGTAAATTGTACGATGTTTTTCTTTCACGCATGCGCATAAGCCAAAATTGGTTTTTGTTTTTTGCTTTTTTTTTGGCGGATTCATTTCCAATTTTTTTCTCGCTTCTTTTGCTTTCCTTTTTCTCTCCCTTTTCTTTCTCTTTGTCTTCTACCCTTTATTCCCTTTCTATCCACTTGAAAAGTTTTGGCCTCAGCCCTTCAAAAAACCTGGAAATGGAACATTGATCAACTAGGTGACTTGGCCTATTTTACCACCAACTTTGCACCCAAAGTCGGACTCGTTTTTTTCTGGTATAGCTCTGCCAGAATTTGGTCGATATTCAAAATGGACACACGTATGGATGGATCTGTCCTTGCTGTGTTAGCTGCCTATCAAAACAATCTGGTGACGTCAAAAATGATGACGTCACAAGTGGTTCAATGGTTCCCGACTTAAACGTCGGGAAAATACGACTCTTGACGGGAAAGAGTTAACCTATAACAGACAACTTTCAGGTCCTTTTTGCAACCCTATTCTAGACTAGATGCCAAGGATCCCTACCCTATCCCAGATTAGCTGTTTTCCAGCTATCTATCAGA
Source organism: Siderastrea siderea (assembly GCA_964030785.1). Lineage (NCBI taxonomy): Eukaryota > Metazoa > Cnidaria > Anthozoa > Scleractinia > Rhizangiidae > Siderastrea > Siderastrea siderea. The sequence goes on from OZ034969.1 coordinate 27,341,941, forward strand.
AATATAAACACAGAGTGCTTTTATCTCTCGATCACGATTTGTCACGATTTCACTTAGATTTTATATTTCCGAGTTTTTCAAACCCATTTTGGACTAAATTTTTCACGCCACCTATTAGATTCCCAGTAATTGATCCCCTTTTCTAGACCAAAACTCCCTGATTTCTATACCCTATCCCAGACCAAACTGTTTGAAAACCATACCCTTCACAGCAGCACATACCTATGTAGGTTATATATGGGATCCGGAGTACCCCCCCCCCCCCGGGGGGTGCGGCCTAAACCTTAAAACTCCAACCCAATTTCATACCAAAATAAATGACTCTTTATATCTCACAATACAGAATACTGAACAAAGCTAATCATTATTCCATATCAAATTTACAAATCACATAATGCCGTACTTTCGATCTGTGTCGGGATTCAAGTTACAAACGAATACCCGCCACGTATGCTAATATGCTAAGATTGCCTATGCAGCTATTGGCCTTATTAATTGTTCATAAATTGTATCCTATTCTATCATATTCTATGGTATAAGCATAACTTCTGTGTAGAGTGTTTTATGTCGTGTGGATCCTTTTTGAAGACACTGTAGGTAAGATACACTGACGCTGAAGAAGCTGCACAGTTAGGGAAACAGGTGTTGCTTTCCGGGGAATCTCCGAGGTACCCGAAAGGGTCTCCGATTGTTATTGACCAATCAGGTTGCATTACGAGCACTCACGAACTTCCTCGACAGGGACATAACCGGAGGAACCATCTTTAATTTCACAACCTTAACTTCATAATCTATGAAATAACTTTGAAAATATCTATGAAATAACTTTTTGATAAATACTTGAACTCTGATTGCTCTTGTTGATATTTTGCTCTTTATATTGTTGTAGCTTGCGGCTTTTCGGAAGCGCTCCTTCCCCAAGAATGATCAAACTTCCTTGGATTGAATAACGTAGTGATACTTCATCAGCCACATCATTTCTCTTTTTCCCCGTTATGCTAATTTTTCTGTCGGTTGTTAATTGTCTCTTTTCTGGTGGTGTAACAGGTAGCAGTAAAATTCCTGCGGGGAAAACAAACCATTAAAAGAACATGTAACGCGGGTTCCTTTTCTTTCTTGTCTTTTTAAACGTTTTTCTACTTAAGTTGCACGTTCTTGTGATTCGCTAAATTTAATGTTTTTGGTCCTTGTGTGGAGCTACTTCTATGGATAGGAGACAACCAAGATATTATTCACTTTTGAATGAAAGGTTGTTTCCTCCTGTGTATTCAAGGGAAGGGAACTTCACGTCAAGTAAAATCCGCTGGCGTTTAAAGATTGCTCGACAAAACCTCAGCATGTGGAGATTGCTCGTTTCGCTTGGGATTTTCGCGTCCTTATTGGCTTTGTTATATCTTTTTTTTCCATGGACAGTGCTACCATCCTACAAAGACAGAAAGTTAAAATTCAGATTGGTCACTGACGTTGCGGCGCCCAGTCAATCCTTCAACGGGACCTATCTTCTAATCTTGATATCTTCGGCTCCTTCTCATTTCCAACAGCGAGAAGCGATCCGAGCGACATGGGCCAACAGAGTAAGCTTACGAGCTCGGCGACAGCCATTTAGCGGCCTCAGCCAGTGGAAGATTGTTTTCATGCTTGGAAGGACTACAAACGCCAGCATAAACGCGCGCGTTGAACAGGAAGCCGCCGAATTTGCCGATATTCTTGTAGGAGATTTTCAAGATTCGTACGAAAATTTAGTGATAAAAACAGTGATGGGTTTGTCGTGGGCTTCACGAGTGAACTGCACACATGTTCTCAAAGCCGATGACGATGTTTATGTTCATATCCCTCGCTTAATCACGTGGTTACGGCAGCCATCTTTGCCGAAAAGTCTTTACGCAGGAAACGCCCATATTGGAAGCAGAGTTGTGCGTCAAACGACATCCAAATTCTTTGTGGATCTAGAGAGTTACCCCGAGCCTTATTATCCACCTTATTGTGCCGGGCCTTTCTATGTTCTTTCAAGGAATATTTTATCGGCGCTTATGAACTTAACAAGCTATATAAAACCGATATTAATGGAGGACGCTTATATCGGAATGTTGATTCAATCACTGGGAGTTACAGTGGTCGATAACAGCGAAACCTTTGTGCATTCATACCGAGAAAACCAAGCTCTAGGGATTGATGAATGCAAATTGACGTCGATCATTTGCCTAGGACACGGGTTTCCACCTTCAGGCCTCTATGTCATTCACTCACGACTTCTGGCAATCGAGTCTTTATCTCAGGATAAAAAAGACTTGATATGTGTTCGAGATAAACTAATCTTCGTAACTGAAATCCTATGTTTGATTTCAGTCGTTGTTGTAGTGTTATATTTCAGCATGCACAGACTAATGGCCTCGATAAGAGGGCTTTTTGGGTTTTAGCTCTTGGGACAGTCGGTTGAAAGTGCTGTGAACATCTTAGGTGTAATGAAATTGCACTACTCCTAACATTTATGGCTTCATAGTTTAGTTAGTAGTAAAGATCATCGCCGCGGTAACACGAAGTTTATGGGTTTAAATGTGGTATTAGTCCAGGAAAGTTAACGCGATTTGGTACCGTAAGGTCAAAATGCTTGCAACAGAATTTTTATTTTCAGGGACGTTTTCGTTAAGGACTCCAGATAAACATATTAAAAGTCAACAAAAATCAACCCTGGCGAAATATGAAAAAAATGTAAGTTTTTTGCCTCTGTCATTTTGCCTTTTAGACGCCATGTTTTTATGCAAATTAGCCTAATCACAGACAAGTTTTACGACAAAATTTCATTTTAAATGGCATTAATCAACTAACTTGTTTTAGTAAAGTGTTTGTAAAGGGAGAATTAATGCTTTGGTTTGCTTATCGAATATTCTCGCTACGAAATATTACTTTTACTATTACTACTATTATTACGGTTAGTGTTACGAAGTTTTAGTTTTTTTTAGCTCTCACAGAGCACTTTGATATTACAACTGCAAAGTAGTGTAAAGAACAATTAATCAATGTAAGCAAACGAAAAGATTGAGTTCGGTTCAGTTTCGCGTCGAAGATGACGATAGAGTATAAGGTCGACACCAGTTCCCTGGAAGATTAGTACATGTTGGTAGGGCAGAGTTTATATACGACAGATGACGAGCAAGTCCCGCCAGTCCCGTTATCCAACCTTGAGGTAAAACTATGTACTTCATGTAATGCTGTTGTTGTGCGCTTTGCATAAGACGATTCCGGCTGGAGTCCTTGCATTGGAGTGCTTAAAGCTACAGTTGTTCGCAAAATTTAAACATTGTTATTTCTAGAGAAACACTACTGAGACCACGTGCGCTGTGCAGCAAATTTTTACAAGAATTTCTTCTTTGTTTGCAAACTACGGTTCACATCTTATGAGAAAATAGATGGTTTTTTTAAATAGCTGTGTAAGAATTGGACAGCTGAGCATAATTTGTATACCAACACAATCTACGTTTACCTTCAGCAAATTGTTATACTACAAACTGACCATCGAGATATCTAGTCCTTTTTTCTAAATAATCTGCATGTTGTCCGCCACACTGATAGATTAAGGGCTAGTCTTTGAACTTATTTGGTAATCGAACAGACGCTAATGCGCAACATCAACTCAACTGGTGGCCTTCCAAGAGACATAGGAAAGAATGTGGTGCAAAGATTAGTGTGGGTCAAGTCTATGTCTTTCTGTTGCAACGTATACAGCTCTATGCAAGATTTCACCGGCGTCGCTTATAACACTACCGAGCAACACGTAGAAACTTCAGATACTTGACAAAAGAGAGACTGGAAGGATACAGAGTAACTAGGAACTCCTTTTCCAAGGATGATACCTCACTAAGAAGCATAGTATCAGGAGTTGTAGCACACGAATCTGTAAATGTTGATCATTTTTAGAAACGTGTAAATACTGAGTAAACTTAAATTTTAAATTTTATTTTCCCACACGACCCCAAAAGCTGTAAGCTAAAATATTTATCGTGTTTAAATAAAGGTTATATGTCTATCTATGGGCCCTCAGTTAAAGACGAAGCTCGCTTAAAAAGACGATCAACCAACGCTGTAGCTGTACACTGTGATCTTGTGAACACACTCATTGTAAAGAAAGACGTTTTCCTGCGAAACAAACAGAACAAGCAACGTTTCATCAATATGCTGAGTGAGAAGTAAAAGGAGGCGGGGTGTGACACCATTCATGCTGCAGGCGATGCTGATTTCTTGATAGGTCAGTCTGCGGTCTCTGTATCTGCTACCAGAGACACTGTCGTCATTGCAGATGACACAGACATTTTAATTTTACTCTGCCACCAAGGAAACAACTCCAAAAAGAAAATTTTCTTCAAACCACAGCCGAAACGAGGGTCCGCGCAAGGCAAGGTTTGGGACATCCAGGCTACTTGTTCTGTGCTCGGGTCAAACCTCTGCAGGCATCTTCCATTTCTGCACGCGTTGCTGGGATGTGGTTCCACGTCACGGTTGTTTAGTATTCGAAAGGCCGTCGGTCTTAAGAAGAGATCACAGTTGTAACAGCATGCCGAAGTATTTTATCATGCCAATTCGTTGAAAAAAGGAGATTTTATCAAAGCAGGAGAACGCGCATTGGTAGAGGTGTATGGCGGCAAGGTGAGCGACAGTTTGGAGGCCTTTCGATATTGACGATTTTGCGAAACGACAGCTAAAAGCACAACCGCAGTCAAAGTGAAGTCCTTGCCTCCGACGTCTCCGAAATTTCATTCCCTTATTACCAGGTTCAACTTTGGACTTGAAATCAAGAGCTTCAACCGTGTGACTGGGGATGGAAAGAAACAGATGGTACCCTAATTCCGGTAATGACCGACAAACCACCTGCACCTGAAACTCTCCTCCGAGTTATCAGATGTTACTGCAAGGTGGCCTGTAACACGGTTCGATGCAGTTGCAGAAAGCACGCACTTGACTGTTCACCTGCCTGTGGAGAGTGTCGTGGAAGTGTTTGTTTCAATCCACGTTCTGACAGATCCAGATAGCGATACAGAGGACGTCGGGTCAAATGCCTTATTGCTTAACTTCAGTACTGTTAACTTAAAAAGGTACCGATAGATAATCAGGTGATGCTATATGTTTGAGACATTAATTTAAAGTTACAAGCAAATGACGATAACTTTGAAAACTGTTCAGCCCAACAGCATTTCACAAACATGTATCGCAATCCGTTTCAATCTTCTTCACTTTTAGCCATCCGTGCCTTCTTTTGTATTTGCTGTGTTATATTTCACCGAATTTGATGGACATTTCCCATGCATGAATTTGGCTAAAATCCGTGACGCAGTTCCTTTAAACACTTTTTGTTGAATATTTGTTGGAAAACGGTCCATGATAGAACCTAAATGTACACTTTACTTTACCGTCCTTTGTTTTTACATGTTAAGTGAAACTAAAAGTGGTAAATGTCTTGATGCGACAGTTTTCAGTGGCTAATTAGCATAAAAAACATGGCAGTCGTCAACACGTGGATTTTTTTCGTATTTCCCATGAGTTGATTTTTGTTGACTTTTAGTATGTTAACATACATGCCTCAAAAGCAGACAATGTAAAAATAAAAATTATGTTGCAAGCATTTTCACCTCCTGGCATAACTTTATTGGACTACCACCCAAAATTGCGAGGTGTGCCCATTCCCCCGCCCCCTCTCCATCTAACGATTAACGCTTGAAAGTTACTGCGAGTTGTTTATGGTTGTCTGGCAACCTTTTCACTCAAACTGCTGGCCAGTCAGAAAGAGAGGAGATGCATTGATATTTTTAGTAGGCAACCTCGCGCGCTGCGTAAGGCGAGATCACGGGCTCAGTCGATCTACTCATATGTAGATGCGGTGCTTTAAATTTGGTTTTGGTTAAATTTTTATTTTCCTTTCTCTTATGACTCTTATCGTAAATTATCATAATCTGAAACAAAAGAAAGACAATGGAAAATGAAAATTTAACCGAAAGAAAACCAAAAAATCTAAAACAAAGAGAATCCAATCCAGATGAAATGAAGACATCAAGATTGTTTTTTAAAAGTTCAAATATTTAATAATTTTAATAATTCGAAAAAGGCTAAATTAACCTTTTTATCAATAAAAAACGATAACAATAAAGTATTGTTCCTAAAATAATTAACGTGCTTCTTTTTAAAGATTGCAAGAAGTCAACCGAAATGATGCGTGGCTACCTTCATCTTTACTTTAGAATTCCGTTTCCCTTTGAGGCGTAGATTGCATTGAGTGAAGTGTGGATTTTACCCACTTTGGGCACTTATGCAACCCCTTTCCTCTCCCCTTCCTTCCTTCCTTCCTTCCTTCCTTCCTTCCTTCCTTCCTTCTTTCTTTCCTTCCTTCCTTTCTTCCTTCCTTCCTTCCTTCCTTTCTTTCCTTCAAACGTGTATCAAAGCTTTTGTACTAGCTGTTCGATGAGCCTTGCATCTTTGAAACTGTTTTTCTAAAGCTTTCGACCGTTGTTATCTCGTTTCTCAGATTACAGCTTTGTTCAGGAACCACTGTTCGATTCTTTTCTGAGTCATTTCTGATCTCTCTTTCAGGCCGTTTCTAAATCCAGCAGTTACTTCTTGTTTAAGTATTAACTTTGCCCTCTTCGCCAATCCACAACCGGTGGCTTTTTACCCATAAAATGTTCTCAACACAAGGCTTAGGTTCATAGAAGTATGGCGGTCCAAACGCCTTGTAGTTAAACGTGTTGTATTCGCAATGCGCAGAGTAGTTGGCGACAGGTGAAACCTTTTTAGCTCTATCACCGCTTTCCTTTCCCAACTGCAGCATTCGAGAAGCAAATGCTCGATGCACGCCCATATATTTATCACAAACGTCCTTTGCCTGCCAGTCAAATGAATTAGGCACCACATGAATCAGTCTGTCGTCGTGAAAATAGACCCGATCAGAAAGATTGTTGAGCCATATGGCGATCTGCTGGTCAGCGTGCGGGTGACACAACATCGTGCGCGCGCCTTGCGTCAGAAATTTCGCGATGATGTCTCGTGAGTACACCATCCAAGACTCGTCGATCCACGAGGTGTTAAATTCGCAGTGGAAATACCCCCAACAGAGATTCTCTTTCGGACGCGATGGCAACTCGTTGAGAAGCTTCCTGAGACAGACGAAATAATCGTCGTCAACTCGAAGGAAATATTGAAAATCGTATGTCGCTGAAGCCCATTTCGCATGATATAAGAAGCGAAGCCCAAATTCTATGCCTCCAAGGAGAGGTTGAAATTCCATGTCACCGTAAAGCGAAGTTTCTTCGAGGAGATGTTGCTGTAATTTTTTGTTGACGACTCTTCCATCTGTGAAGAAGTGACAAGCGACCTGTAAACAGTAAACGCGACAGAACAGATAAATTTAATTTACTTGCTTAGGACAGAATTAGGGTGAAAGATTATGTATCAAGGGAAAGTCGAGAAATCTTTAACAAAACCCCGAGAGAAGTGCCCCTAAAGAAGCACAACTTGCAACCCAATGCTTCTTTTCTCTACGCCGGATCCTTTCAGACCTTTGGGAGCTTTACTTAATTTATGTGTATTCTTTAAATCTTTGCTGCCTCGAATTGGTTGATAATAAACTTCACAGGCACTGTAAATAGTTTGAACCTCGAGGAGCCTTATCATAGGTTGGAAATTATGATCGTCCGGGTGAATGTGTCCTGAGAAAGACGGTTTGTGGTGACTTTGACTGACGCTTCGACAACCTGAGCGGAAGTCATCATCAAAGTCATTATCATCATCTTGACTCTGATAATCACATCCCCTCAGGTCATCCAAAACCGTCTTTCTCAGGACTACACTCACCCGGACGATCATATTTCACCGACTTATGAGATTTTATTTGCATAGACAGCCCCTGAATATGAACAAGTACGTCATCTGATTGGCCCCTACTGACAGGCTATTAACTATTATTATTCATAGTACAACGCTAAATTTTGGCGTGCTCCCATTGGTCGAATTTGATCACGTGACGCGATAGTGGGCGCCTATTTAACAATTAGATTATTCGCTCTCGATTTCTATCGCGTGATAGTTGATGAGACCGAAGGCCGGATCAACTATCACGCATAGAAATCGAGAGCGAACAATCTAATTGTTTTAGTATAAATTTCGATTAACATTCCACTATAGTGAAAAGTTTTACATCATTGCACTGTTATTTTGAAGTATAAGACTGTGCCTGCCACTCACCTTTTCGCTACTCACTATCTATCACGCAATAGATAGCGAATAGGGTAGCCAATCAGATTGCAGCATTTATGATAGAACGGTAGTAGATTTATACTAACAGCGAATAGTACCCGTTCTCGGCAATTTTCGCTCAGAATGTAGCGTTGTACAATAAAAGCAATAGATTCGTTCTGTCTCAGGCTCTATGTGTGATAGGTTCCCTAGGAAATTTGATGTTCAAACTTCATATAAGCCCTCTAACGTGAACATCAAATTTCCTCGGGCAACCTATCATACGATAGTGCCTTCGACAGAAGAACTCTGTTGTTTAAATAGAGAGTCCCTGGGTATGGGCACTAACAGACTATTACCTGTTATTATTCAACAAATTGTCACTATGCCCATATATGGTCAGGAAGCCCACAATAGCAGTCATCCGTACATGACAGATATCCAGCGATATACGTAACCGACCATATTTGGAAATGCACTGAGATCTTCTTTCACGGCTTGTTCAGGCGGCCATTTTGAAAAGCGACGGAGTTTTAGCAGTGTTTTTCGGACATTTAAAAACACCCTGAAAGAACTTTTCCAAGATTTAATGTTCTGAAAAAGTCAACAAGTATTTTCTTCAGCTTACAAGGATATCCATAGGTTGATTGGAATTTTCAAAGTGAGAACTCAACCAGGAAAATGTTATTGAATGCGAAGCAGAAACTTCCCTCTTGCTGACAGAAAGTTGTAAAGTTAAACAGATTTTAGTTCAGAGGAAGAGGACTTATTCTCGGTAAGGTAGCAATATTTTCTTTTCTTTTTTCTTTTAACTTGTCATTACCAAACATGAGTTTGTAAACGAGTCTACTTGAAGTGAACGATAGTAAACTTCGATTTTTTGACATTTTGCTTTGGTGTTATTTGTTGCTATCTTCAGGTGTTTTCATCATAGAACCACAGTTTTTCTTGTTCTGAAAATGGTAGTTGATGAGAAATTGTTGAATGATAAAACAGCTATCCTGCTCAATTTTGAGGAATATCCCCTCATTTAGCCAACTCGGTCTGCGACCTCGTCGGCTAAGTATCAGTTGATATTCCGCGCGATTTCGCAGGATAATTGTTAAATGTTATAAAGTAGTAGTAATTATTCATTTTGATATTAAAGGGACACAGTCATGATATTTTAGTTAACTTTAAAAATCAAAAATATGTCCTCATATCAATGAACGGCCACAAATAATGGTCTAGTTTTGTTTTCAAAGACTATATTACTTCACTGAAACTATTTTCTGTCGTCTGTTGCTACGAATGGCAAGGATGGAAATGGATTACAATTTGAAAAAATTAGGCTAAACTTTTCAAATTCTTTCAGCGTGTTGACATTAAATCGATTTTAAATGGTCATGGTTTGTTTTCTGTTAATGATATTAAGTTGATATGTTCCTTTAAATGTTCAAACACAATACTGGGCATGGATAAAGTTAGCTACCGATAATTTTTAGCACAGTTTTTACCAAAAATCTGCAAAATCCTCGTGACTATTAATATACTCCTGTAAATTTCAAATCAATAGTAATTCAGTCTTTGGACTGCAATTATTGATGTTTCGATAAACGATATAAACGGTAAGTTGATAGATAACTCATAACTCCAATCTATCCCGCTGGGCCTTATTGGCAGTAAACTCATGATCATAAACTTAATCTAGTGGAAAATTTTTCATTTAGTTGTAAACATTAGCCGATCGCTAACCTCTCTGGCATCGCAATGCTTCCACCAAGTTTTACGTATGGCATCTCTCCTTTCCCGTCTTAAAGGAGCTGTTGATACAATTATCACTAGAAGAACACGTGACTTGTTTTCCTCCAAGTCCCGGATGTGACTAATCGGCAGTCCTACGCGTACCCTGCCATGTGTTGGCCAGACCAGTTCCCCTTGAATTTCTCTTAACTTTATACGATATGGAAGGATATCCGGTTGCTCCATTAAGTCAGGTTCTATAGTGTATTTGAAGTTCACGAGTAGTATTGTCACCCCTAATAATATGAAAATGATCTGCAAAAGTCTTTGTCTCCTGCGATACATTACTTGGCTAACTGTAACTTCCGGAAGAGGCGTTCAGACCTGTGGTTGCCACTTCTGAAAGAAGAAAAGCTTGTCAGTTAAACTGCGGCCCCATCCTCGTGCGCCAAAACTCTGTTTTCAGTTTCCTAAAAAACATGGCAAACTAGTTTCGCCCACATAAGCGTTTACGTTTCATTTTCTGTCCACAGTAATTTGTTTTCGCTAGAAAACGCCAAAATTTGATTAGTTTTACAAAGGGCTCCTGTTTTAGACTAAAATGTTCAAAAACGACGCCATTTCTTTTCTCTCCTGCTACACGAATGGTGCCTTTGCACCTGAGCCGTTTCGTTTGCCCGCGTTCCTTCGGTTGTGGTTTTCATCCTCCTCCCTTTGTTGGGAGGAGGATGAAAACCGCGCTAACTCAACGGCTAAGAATCGGGACTAGTTTGCACCCGTCCACACTAAAAATGGCACGTTTACAAAGATGTCCACCATTGGAACCGTCTCCGTTTTCACCAGCATTTTCGATCGTTTTAAAGTGGACGTTGTGCAAAAACGCATCAAAACGTATGTTTTTAATTCCAAACGAAAACGCATCACTGGACGTGGACAGGATCTTACACACTGCACTGCAGGCCTCTTACCATTGTTAATTACATGTTTATCAACCCGCAACCTCTCAGGGTGCATATGCACTACCTGACTGTGACTGCTAGCCTCAGCGAGTAAAAATTACTAAATGGCTTCCATGTTATTCTACAATTGTTTCCTTTGGAAAATGGTCGCAGCTTAATCAAACTTTCAACATTGTAGATGTAGCAAAAATGATGCATGAGAAATAATACGAAACTTGCAGCTTGCAGCCATCCACATGCTGAAGTTTGCAAAGTCCGAAATACTTGTTAAAGGCGATAGGCGACGGTACAATTTGTTTACAAAAGTTATGAAATGTTTCACAAAGTCCGGGTATAGATCTTTCGTCCTTAAAGTTTTTTTCGATTATGTGGCCGTAAAAATTCACGTGCCCTTATTTGCATACATCATGCCATTCATTGTGTTAACATTAGCAAAATTATCGCTCAACAACGTTTTACCGTTTTGTCTTTATCTTCAAAAGGTGGATCCCCCATAACTTTATGGTGAAATAAAAAGAGCACCCATGGCCATGCATTAATTTTCTTAACCCTTTAAGCCCTGATATAAAAATAAATATTCTCCTTACTGTTCTCCTGGCATTTCTTATGGAACTAGAAAGGAGAATTTGTTTAAATATCAAGACATCCTATCCTTAGTGATCCCTTCCTTTATTGTCCTCACTTGAATGTTCGAACAAGTAAGGATAATGTAAAGAGAAATTTCATTTTCATCACTGTTAGGGCTTAAGGGATTAAGGAGACCTAATCCTAATGGCTCAAACGACGCTGGTTGTGTTCTCTTGGCATTACAGAGTAGGCCACGTAATTACTCATGGAGACAATCATTATCATCGCTCACTTGCAATTTGAAGAAGAGAAAAATCACTCGCTATGTATTTTGGCCAAGTATGACCGACATATATAAACAGATTAACGTAAACATGCAACTGGTCAGCTCCTTAGTGAACAAAGTTTATGTTCACTTTGCAAAATTACTTCCTTCAAGTTGTTAAGAATCCCAAGTTAGCACTGCAGTGCTTAATACTTCGTAAGTAATCTAAACCGCTTATATGTCTTATTTATCCTTTCATCTCATTTTCACTCTCTTCTCTGTCATGACTGAACACTAAGAACCTTACATCGCAGGAAAAGTCATTTGAAAGTCTTGTTTGAAAATCAATTTTCTACTTGTTTTATTTGATCTTGTCTTCCCCGTTAACTCGTCTTGTCCGAGATTCCGTTTGTGTCATTAATATCATTGACTTCATAGAAGTAACTGGTGACTAAAGCTTGGGTTAGTGTCTGTAAATGTAATTGCTTTGACTTACTTTTGGTACGACGGCTTCGTTATAGCTTTGACCGTTGTTCGGTTTCCCGTAGCATTCGTAATCCTTGAAGTTAATTTTAAGCGTTTTCCAGTTTTCTAAAACTTTTAAGTGGAAATAAATCAAAATATTCACCAGTTCTTCTGGAAACAATAAAATCCATTGCCATTGTTTCTAAAGCCGCTGTACAGGTTTTCAAATAAAATGCGGCTCGGCAACCTGTTGACGGGTGTCAGCGGGTGGACATATTAACGATTTGGTTTGAAGAGACGTGAAACATGTTGAAATGAAATTAGCCTGGCTACAGTTAGTACGTAGTATCATCGGTGCGAACTACAATCTTAAGGCTGATTTTCACTAGCAACGGAGTCGAATTTGTAAGTTAGAGCCCTTATGACCTAATGAAAATCTAAAATCGGAGTCGTAAGCGGAGTTATAAGCTCGACGGTATCGGAGTCGGAAGAATCAGAACGTTTCCATTTTCTTCCGACGCCGCTTACGATTTCGTCGCTTACGATCTAGTGAAAAAACCACACTGTCGTAGTCGGAAGCAGAAGCTGACCCTGTTTAGGACAAAAAAAGCCCTAAAATACCAACACTGTTTAGGACAACGCTCTTCATTTTAGGTCCCTGTTTAGGCCAAATGACAAAACAAACACTCTCTTGATTTTTTTTAAATACACCATTTAAAAGTGTTTTAAAGACCGGCAAACGTCTCCGATCTAGGATTGCTGAATTCTGTATATATGCCATATTTAACGACGACAATCGTGCAACCACACCCTGTTTCGAACAAGTTCAGACCCTGTTTAGGACAGAATCGCATAAAAATTATATACCTTATTAATGAAATTTTCGCGACACGTTAATTTCGCGAATTTCGCGATTTAAAAAAAATCGCGAAATTAAAGCGACGCGAACAAAAATGGTAAGTGTCGCGAACTAACATGACGCCAAAATTTAATTGACTGACATTATGTCATTAATCAAGAAAGAATGCAGTTATTGCAAGAAATTTTGCAAGAACAAGTTCGCAACGTGGTAGTCGGCAGAAGTCCAAAAGCAAGTGGATAATAGAGTTAACTTTGAAAATGTGAATGTCGAACGTAAGCTATCGGTTTTGAAACCAATTCATGCAACTTGGTTGGTGGAAATGTATCAGCGCACAGGGGAGGTTCTAGCCTCCCACGCGGGAGGAGGGTAATACGACTCCCCTAAAAACGACTGCGTGGGAGGCTAGGGAGGTTCATGTCTTGAAAGGATGGGAGAAAGCGGAAATAAAGGGTGTAGTAACTGGAAGAGAAGTATTACCGCCTGTTGATCATTCTCAAGACATTCACACAATTGACTCGTGACACTTGTTTATATGTTTCTAAACTGCATTATGTTATTGAGCGGCATCATTTTTTCTTCGGAGTCCGTGGGAAGGAATTTTCAATGTAAATGGATGTTGTCATCAATTGACTCCAGACCAGTAATTCACGTACAAGCATGAACTGCCTGTGGACATTGTGAGAACCACTTTTTTTCATTGTTGACAAATAGTCCCGTCGTTGCGTTTTTGTTAAATTTGACGTTATCGTACCTTTGATAAAGTCGTTTTGTTTAATTCAAGGACATATTAAATAACATTTCCAAGGAAAAAACTGTCTTACTCAGGACAGAGAGACCAAAACTCGCCATACCCTGTCCAGCGGCACGAGTCCCCCCCCCCCCCCCCCCCTCCCGGGTAAACTAATCGGTACACTACCATGGTCGGTTTTCAGTTACACTCTATGATAACAAGTGGTGGACCATGATTCTTGACATTTCTATGTTAATTTTTTTTTTTTAGTTTCGTACGTCACTATACCCTGTCAAAATCGATTTACGAACACTCACTGGTACATGCCCAGTAGCACCATCACGGACGGATGGTGAAAAATCGGACAGTGACCAAAGTACATCTTTTCTTTGTAATTTTTTTCTAGCCAATAAGTTTCAAAATACAGCTGTCTCATGCAGATCTGTTGTCCCTTCATTAGTGAATTGCATTACGCGCGTGTTCTTATTCAAATAGAGCAATCCTCAATGGAGCGGCATTGCAAGCTCACGCTAACACGGATTTCTACGCTTGAGCTCAATTTTCTTGCCAATTGAGTTCCCTTAAGGAAAGCGTTTATATTAGTTCCAAAATTTCGGTATCTGGTATTTTAATTATTTTACAGTTGCTTGGATTATATGTGAACAAAACCTCGACAGAAAGATTATATGTGAACAAAACCTCAAAAGAAAGATTATATGTGAACAATACCTATAAAGAAAGATTGTTGATTGGTTCATGCTATTTGGGTGAACATTAAGCGGCCTCCCGCGCAATGTCTCTCCATAGTGCTCCTAAAACCTCTTTCCCCGCATACACCAAAACATCTTACCCTGTGTGCCGGCACCAGAGAGGAGGAAAAACGAAGAAACTGTAGTAATGCTAGTGTAGACTGTTAGCAGTGCATACAAGAAATAAATACTCCTACACATCTGTTCTAACAATGTTCTTTTATTTCTCTTTAAAAAGACAAAACAAGTCAGTTAAAGCACAGAAAATTGTAAGGAAAGAAAAAAGGTACAAATTAAAAGTGAGTATTCCAGACTCCGGGAATTGAAAATATACCATACCCGTGCATAATATTCCCTACCCTAAGAACAGGTTCCACAGTCAGGTGGGCGGAATTTCCCTAGTTGGGACCGTTCGTTCTGCCTGCCGAGTTTTTGCTTTTCCTTTTTTGTTTCTTTATTTGTTTCCTTATTTCGTAATAATCTCTCTTGTATCAAAAATAGAATCCACCTCATGAAATAGATATTTTTTACAAGAAAGTTAAAGTTTTAAAAATATTACTTCTAGATGTATTCGTAGTATTTACTTTGTTTGCTGTGGTAGGAATGTTACTCAGCTCTGATGAATGAAATTTGGAATTTCTTTTTTAGCTTTGAACTAAATATATTAAAAGGAATCTCAAATTTGAACTTTCATGTAAAATCGAGCCTTATCTTTCATTTAAATATGTAACAAACACCGATTACTTTTGAAGGAAATAAATTTCAAAAGAAATATTTATCTTTACGTGTTGTGGCATAAAATCTCTCTTAAATTACGTTTTCTAAAAATGCACCGACGTTTTCCTCCATAACATGGCGGGATGTCGGTTTGTCGTCGACGCTTCCGGTTTGACGCTGTGCTTCCTGGTCACGTGACTGTCACTCTCCTTTTGTGTCAAAGTCGCAGTGCTGCTCATATGGTCAAAACAAAACGAGTGGTTTGATTGCGGCCTTCCCATCCCCTCTGGCGCACGCGCAGAAGCCTTTGTGGCGTCAAAGTTGCCCATGCTATCATCCAGTAAGGTCGTACCAGGTACATCGATGCAGGCCTGAACAAGCTCTGGGTTTTCAATCAGGATTTTGACAATTTCGGAGGGTTTTGGTCTTTGTAACGGGTCCTGACGCCAGCATTTGCGAAGTAAAGCCGCCCTAAAGAGAAAAAATCTGATCACATCGTGGGCTATGAAATATAAAGAGCATAGTACACGGCATCTTCAAGCCGCCGTGTAATTTTCTTTTTGTTATATAGACAAGAGTAAAAACAAGTTTAAAAGCGGGGAATGACGTCATGTTTATTATTATTATTATTATTATTATTATTATTATTATTATTATTATTATTATTATTATTATCATTATTATTATTATTATCATTATTATTATTATTACAAAAATAATAATAGTATTGGTAAATAGTATTAAGTTTAAGCATAAGCGTTGATTTTAGAAGGATTCAGCGGGGGAGTACGCTTTACATAGGATAAAGGAGAAAACAACTAAAACTAGTGAAAGAAAGAAGGAGGTGACGAGCTTTTTATTTCGCGCCCTCTCTTTCACTAGCAAACCTGATGACATTAAGCTATAAAGTGAAATCAGTAGAAATCTACTGCTTTGCGATTGTACAGACTGAAATTATTCGCTTAATAGATATGTAAACCCCTCGCTCAGCTATGTAAACACATGTTCGTGTGCATGTGTTTCATACTTCGTAAATTACACAGTTTTCCCAGTAAGATAACCTGAAACTTACATTTCCCTGCTAGATTGGTGCGGTATTTCTAACGTACATCCGATATCCACCTTTTCCAGGACTTCAGCATTGGACAGACCTTGATAAGGAAAGCCGCCAATTGTAGACAGCTCCCAGAGTGTGATGCCGTAAGACCACACGTCTGTATGAGGCGTGAATAAACCTTCTCTCATGGACTCTGGGGACATCCACCTGACAGGCAACATAGCTGAAGAGCAAAGCGTTAAGTGGTAGTTTCGCACTCGTGATTTATTATACTCGCGTTTTTCGCTCCCTGGGGGAGGGGGGGAGGGGGTTTCTGGAAATTTCCGATAACTTACTGGGCCCGATAAGTACTTTTCAAATCCGTTGTTTTATGGATTGGTGGTAGTTATTAGAGCAGACTTGCCAATATTTCCATGAAATTCTGAAGATTTTAAAATTTAGCTTTGAAAATCGATAGAAAATTGTGATAAAATCATCAAATGTGACCATTCAAATTAAACTAAAAAGCAGTACGTTCCTACCGTACCGTTTATTATTCCGTACAAGGTGGTTCATACTTTGAGTGAGTGGATAAAACCGGCCTGTTATATCAGTGGAGTTGCCAAAGTGAAGAAAAAAGCCGACTTAATGCATAGTGAATAAAGGGATTGTGGGATGCGTGTGGTACCTTCCTAGGTGCTGCTCGTTTTTCAATTTTTTAACATTCTTTAAGAATTTTTTTCCATTTGAACCTGGGTAGCCTGTGGATTAAAAGGAGTAACTAACAAATGGTTCTTAACGTAGCTCCGTTATCACCTTTTCGTTGAAACCTGTAATAATCACTACTCTGTAGAGATCGCGCCAATCCAAAATCGCCGATCTTGATGACGTTCCCAAAACCCACCATGCAGTTTCGCAAAGCGAGGTCCCTGGAAAAAAAAGTAAGGTCAGAAAGATAACTGGCAATACTTGCAAGAGCTCAGGCCATAAGAACCATGTCGAGGCTGGAGAAGTTTGAAAATAACTGGAACTGTCCATCCGCTTTCACAAGCGGATGGACATATAAGCAAATTTTACCAAAACCAAAAGCAAAGGCCCTCACCTATGAACAAACTTCATATCTGTCAGGTACTGGAGCCCGCGAGCAATGTCCAGCGCCATGCTCGTGAGTCGTCGAGGTGTGACTTCTTCTGCCTGCAAAAAGAGAGTTAAAAAACACGATCGATTCAGCAAAATCATCGCCAATAAAACATTTCGTCCCCGACCGAAGAAAATATCTTTGACTGTCTTGAGTCTAATCCCACGACGGCGACTTCTCCAGACCCTACGGAAAGTGAGGGATAGTCGTGAGATTTCCTCTGTTATTCAGCTCAAGGAAAGTGGGACTGTGTGGAAACATGCCTCACCTCAGGTGTTCCCTGTTGATCCACTAAACGACGACGAGCGAGAAGAAAGCTCTTCAGATCACCTTAAAATAGAGAAAGCAAGGTATAAACTAAGGATAGCCCTCGATTTCAGAACAGAAATTGTCAGGAACAGTGCTAAATTTAAATATGGTCAGGAAAGACAATAATGATTACATTCGATAAATCTTCTCCTTCCCTTGTTTCCCCTCTAATAATGCATGTTATTTGCCTCCAAAATGAAGTCAGAATAATTCTCAATCACTCGCAGCATCAGTGAGTGATGGAAGCAGGGAGAGAAATCATTTCTGCGACTCTTTTTTTCCCCAAAGAAATACGCGCGATTTTTCCGTCTGTCTCAGCTAGTTTTTTCCATGGTTGTAGCTTGAAAACTTAACAACCCAACTCCCAGCCAGTATTGCATTTAACATTTCAGGATACCTGTATTATTTTTTTTCGGAGATGACCGACATTTCAACTGTAAACGTTCTTACCATGGATCATCAGCTCCATAATGATATACACTGGTTCGCCTGTGGTACAGACAGCGAGCAGCTTCACGAGATTGGGATGAGACAGCAGTTTCATGTTATCTGCCTCGCTAAGAAACTCCACCTAAGAAGAGGCAAAACATGCATGCAGATACCTTTGGCGGTTATTAACTTGAGATATTTGAAGTAAGACTAGAACTAAGTAATCGTTAGGAATTTGAGGCGATCGCTTATCTGTGGAAATTGGGACTTTTGTTCTCCCCCTTTAAAATAAAAGCTTACCAAAAGCAAAAAAAAAAAAGTAAAAAAGAAAAAAAAGAAAAAGTAGCCCTGCTTTCAATGATGATGATGGTGATGATGATGCATGGCTACTTTCAGCATGAGATATTTGTTTCAACGAGGCGTGGGGGAGTCACTAATAAAAAAAAGGTAATTAAAAAAAGGTAACACTGTAATCGTGTTATTTTCGGATTTATTAAGATTTGTTCTCAAATACTAACTAGAATACTAACCTTATCTTCAGTAGTTGCTCCAACTCTGAGCGTTTTCACAGCTATTGGAACCGCGACATCAGATTCCATTAGTCCCAGACCTTCCCCGCCAAACACTGCTCCAAATGCTCCCTCTCCCAGTTTTCTATTTAGAATGATTTTTTCCCTTGGCGTTTCCCAGTCATCCAAAGCAAAAATGGCGCCGGTGAAGCTAGAGTCCAGTAGCCCGAGTTCACGCAGACGATTTTTAGTGTCGCGGTACTTTAAAGAGTATCTGAGGATAACGAAAAACCAAATAAACATTCACAGAATTCACCAAACAATTCCTGCATTTGTCAGAACAAGTAAGCAAGTGCGCAGCAATGTAAAGAAATTAATCCTTAATTGAGCCTTACCTTCCTTTCAGGATGCATCCCACAATGACGAGGATTATGGAAACAGATGTCACCGCTTTAAGGAAAAGAAGATATTTAAAAAGGTTTGTCAATTTCGTTGTTGGCAATATGCGTGTTTGTCTGTCTGTCTGTCTGTCTGTCTGTCTGTTTGTCTGTCTGTCTGTCTGTCTGTCTGTCTGTCTGTCTGTCTGTCTGTCTGTCTCTGAGTGGATCAAGTTCTGAAGCGTTCAATCTTAACCCTAGCTCAACCGTTTTCAGTGTCTTTAATTTGCTACCCCTGCTGTCTCTCTTCTCTCCCTCACCAACCCCCACCCAAAGGGGCGTTTGCAGGCAAAGACAATGTTTTCACTTTTGGCGTAGGTAGTAGATATTTGATAATAATTGTCACTTGTTCTTACCAATAACAACAACAACAGCAATAGCCGCTCCACAGGATACAACGAGAGCTTTTCTCAAAGATTCCACTCCGCATGTCGCCTTGGGATCAGGTTCTGCAAATGCACATAAATCAATCGGCTGACAGTTTACAGTAGCTTATTAGGTATGAACTTGTTATAAGACAACTCCAATTTTCTCTTCACAAGATGGTGTAGAAGACAAGAACACCACTGCAAACAAAATAGCAAGCCTTCGATTGCGACTAATCCGGGATAGGAAAACTCGTTGTAAAGAAGAATCGTGTTCTTTTGATCTTTGCACCGTTTGTCAAATGAACGAAACACAAAATACATTGATCAGGGAAACGATAGGCTACAAGCAATCCCTCTTCCGGCCCCTCTGACTCACTTTAATTTTTTTTTTTTTTTTTTGCAAGGCAGTAGTTCATTGGGTAATGTCTCCATTAAGTGGTTTGCCAAAAATATATATAGATATAATGGAGATAAGACCTTACCCGGCAAAAGATCACTTGGTATTTGTCCTGTTGCCCACTTGATTCTCGTGGGATCCCACTCCAAGCGTCCTGAGGCAGAGCTATTCGGTTCGCTGACATGAATAAATTGTCCAATAGCTACAGAGTGCGAGGCGAATTGCTGTTTGATGAGAATGTTGGATAGGCGGTCTCCATTCTTGAAGTGAACTCGTCCAGAAACGCCCAGGAAGTCAACCTGCTGAATACGCTGACTGAATAACCTAAGGGAGTGTGTAAAAGAACGAGAAACTTGGACACTTAGGTAATGTGGAATCGCACTGACTTAGTTTACAAAACTACTAGGAGTGTTCGAGTATAGGTGCGAGCACAACAGGTGTCAAAATTGCGGACTTTGTAGTAGGAAACAGGGGTTTACAACTGAGAAATCAGAGGATTAACTCTGAAAGGAAAGCGATAAATTTACTACTCAACATTACCCTGCTTAGGAAGCGTGGTCCAAAATGGGTAAAGAGAACTTCTTTGACATCGACATGATTCAAACCCTAGATCTCCGGATCTTGATAACCGATGCTCTACCGACTGAGCTACGAGGCCAGACGGTAGCAGGTCGTGGGTTATTTAGATGGTAATTCGTGGCAATAGTTATGTGAAGGGCACATGAATTTTGTGCTGCGGGTTTTCTTCTAGCAATTGAATTTACATTGAAGAGTTAATTATGTATTTCTCAGTGTGCCCAGTTAGTATGGAACTTAACGCGACTATTGCTCAAACTCTTCGGCAGCAAGAAGGATCAAATTTATGCCTTTGTAACCTTATTGCATAAAACTTACGCTGAAGTGGCATTCGAATGAATTGTATCGAGTGCCGAGGAGTCATTCCTGAGCAGTCGGTCCAGTGCTAAAGCGTACGTCCACACGGCGTCATGCGCAAACGAGGAGTAATCTGACCATTCCTTATTCTGATAGGAAAGGAAAGAAATAAAACTTCTACATATTAATATAAAAACCACAATGCCAAAAGGAGTGGGAATGGGCAAAACTTCACAACTTTGATTAAACAGATACCATTAATGCCTCATAACCACATTCGCAAATGGTGATAACAGAGATGCAGCAATTTCTGTGGAAGAACTTCGCTACCCCATGCACAACCTCTCGTTGACTATGGTTTTCGTTGCTAATGTCAGCTTAGCTTGCAGGTCTTAGGGGCCGATTACATGACGAACAGCTGGACGAATTTTAGCCTGGTAAGCCGGGCTGAGATTTCAGCTCGGCTTCTGGACAAATCTTCTTAAAAAGACGTTTGCGATTACATGTGAAACTGGCCTGAAAATTTCAGCCCGGTCAAACAGCCTGAAGAACCTTATATAATCGCATTCAAATTTCAGCCCGGGCTGTAATATGAACTTGGGCATGCGCACCGCTTGAGTTGTGAATGTAAAACTCTTTCCTGTAAATTTTCCCGCCCAATTTTAAACATTGAGTCCGGGGTGAAATTCGCCATGTAATCGCAAGAAAATTTCAGCCCGGTGAGCGGACCGAAATTTCAGCCCAAGCTGAAATTCGCCATGTAATCGGCCCCTTAGTACAGATTTTATAATGTGGCAAATGTTTCACCGTGGGCTGAAACAACATTTGCCAGCCAACATTTGCCAAAATAGTCTCCACAAGGCTTTTCTGGTGACAAGAAAATGAGCGTGAAGAAAAGAAACAGTAATTTAATGTCACCTCTTTCGTTACTCTAGCCTTGTAGCGCTCCTTCCATTCCTTAACATTTCCACCTCCCTCCACGCTTTGATCTTCATCTCCAAAGAAAGGAGAAGACAGGGTGAAGTAACCTTGCTCGATGAAGAATTTAAGCTCAGCGGTGGTACAAGGAACATTCTCGGGTGCGGTGTAACTGGGACTGTTGTAAAAATCTACATTCCACCAATCAGATTCCAGCCAGTCCAGTAAGAACCATACGTATCCTTTATCTGGAGTCAAACCCTACAACAGAAATACTGATCTCTCATTTCGTGTCAGAGATCTCTTAGAAAATGTGTTTATCAGTAGAGAAAGCTCTGAGAGTATTAGGGGTAACAGTGCACGTATCGAGTGAAACTTTCTGGGACCATGTCTGAAATTAAGCGCTTTGCAGTAGTTTTCACAAATTTTTTTATAACTTTCTAATTATTCCAAAGTATTCGTGCACAAACTCTTTAAAGTACAGTTAGAAAGGAAAGTGTAACAGCTAAAAATAACCTCACCTCCCGGTAAGCCTCACACGTGACTGCCCTAGTGGCTGCTGGGTAGGCATCCAGTATTATTACTGTCACTTTACTCTCAGCAACACTGTTGACGTAACTGCTAGCGTCTAGGTCCCCATCGGATGGTAACTCACGTGACAAGACTTGTATTCCATGTTTAGTCAAGAACTCGGTGCGTGACCGGACTGTGTTCACCGGGTATTTAGCTTCACGTAAGATCGCGCAGTGCTTCCAATCAAACGCTCGAAATAAAGACAAATATGCCGACTTGAATTCGTCGATGCTCGGATTCGTTCGGAAAAACATCGGAAATTTAGTCCTGTCAGATAGTGACACGTCATCAGCTCCGTAACCCATTAGAACCGTGTTGTAAAATCTCGAGACTTCCGCTATCGGGAGTGTAGCCTTGCTACATGCAGGACCGACAACGCCAATGATCCCTTGTGACCCATCACGATTCAGGTATCGAATATACGCAGGAATAACAAGTTCCCTTCTACACTGAGTCGGAGCCACGAGAAGTTCAAGTCTAAAACGTTTCAAAAGGTTTTTATCGTTATTAATCTCTTCGACAGCCATTTGCGCTCCTACTTCATCTCCTGGACTTGACCATATTGCTTTCGGTTCCACCAGGCTTGGAAACATCCCTCCTATATACACAGTTCTTTTAGCGGTAGTTTCTGCTTGTATCCATGGCAACCAGATGTCACGTGTCTTTTTGAGCCAATGACAGACAGCATCGTGAACTAAGGAGTTGTTTCTTGTTGTGTTGATTTGTTGAAGTATCTCCGTGATCTGTTTTCTTGTAAGAGTGATATCCTTAACAAGTCCGTAAATGTCTTTGTAGCGTTGCTGTATTTCTCTCCACACGAATTTGTGTAGGTCGTACATCGGAGAGTCGCACCCTGAAGAGTTGTTTCTCGTTGGGTGTGACGTAAAATCGTTCTCGGGAGGGCTGAAAGAAAAGAAGGAGTACTTGATACGGTCGTTAAAAGCACAACTTGGAAATGGAAAAAGCGCGCTTCTTTACCAATCATCACGCAGAATGCCCACTGTTCTCGGGACATTTACCTCCAGTTCAAGAAAGTTTGTGGATCTGTCAGTTTTATCCGAGTTTTATCGTCTCTACTGAGCCAATTTGGCCCCTTTCTTCTCTTATTCCGGGTTTTTCAAATTGCACTCGCATTTGAATTTGCTGCTTCAGCGGTCATGTATAATTAACGATGTCCAACCATTCTGCGCGATGTCAGCGGTAGGTTGGGGATTTACATGGGATTCTCACGAACTTGACCGACTTTCACGAAGAAAAAAACAAATACAATTAGTACATAATGATCGGCAATTTACCTACTCTATGAAATTAAATGCAACTTCATGTCATATCCCTGTTTACGTCGACTGAAACAAAACTTCTAGCTGTACGTTTGGAGCAACGTTTTCACCATCTTAAGCCGCAATTTTGATTCTAATTCCGACAAGTCAGCTTAGAACCAGATATTCTAGTGGAGGGAGAAGGGGCACAAAAACGATACAAAAACGAAAACTGCACCGCTGACTCGACTCTCTTCGAACTGCACCGCGCTGGGGCGGCTGGTAAGGGCCATTGAAAAACAAAAAAAGCTTTCCAAGTAACGCACAGGCCACGGTCCCAGCGCTTGCAGCGACTGCCTCAAATCTACCAGAACCCCGACCAGTTGTTTTAGGTAGAGAGGGACTAGTAACGATAGTAGTGCTTACCTGCATTCTGGGAATGTAATCCTCATAAATTTGTCCGACGTGGTTAAAGGGTCTGGGTCCAAGGTGTAAAACAGCAATGGCTTCCCTTTTGATTCGTTCTCCAGGACAGTGGAACCCAATCTATCTCCTAGCCAGATGACAGAAATGTTCAAACGGAGGCTGGTAATCTGGTCCTCGACCAATACACTGGTGTTACCTGTGACAATCAGAGAGTACGACCATTATGGCATTATTATAGCATTGTTTTGTAGCTAGGTGTCCCCAATTAGCGTACTTCACTGTACGGTTGATGATGCGACACGGTAATAAGGTTCTTACTTACTACTTACTTACCATGGACCTTAATGGCAGTCGCCACATGTAAACCGCAAAGGTTAAATTAATCCTTATACCGTCAGCAGCGTTTACGTTCAAATTGGAAAAAAATATCAATTCAATTTTGCAAACTACGAAAAAACAAATTATAGCTTGAGAAATACTGCTCAGCAGCTTACATTATAATGGTCACAGCTTATTATTTCATCCACAGACTCAAAAGTAAGAACCACCTTACACAGGATAATACACAGCACCATAGGAAAGTTCTGCTCCGTGGCTTTCGTTTGAATGGTCACGCATTTCATCCGCAGACTCAGAAATTAGAACTTCCTTGTACCGCACAATAAACACCAGTACAAAAAAGTATCTCTCAACAGCTTCCATTCGTGTGGAGCTACAATGCAGCGAGCGCCTTCGCTCTAATGTGTCTCGTTTTTTGATTGATTACAGTCTCGTACCCAGATTCCGCAAGCTTCTCGGTTAGTAAAGGGGCGACCATCCGCTGTACGACGAACTCGGGGACTATCGATCGACTATGACTGAAAAGAACCACTTCAATTTTTAAATAAACGTTTACCTTTGTGTCCAGCTAACAAGGCGACGCATCTTCCATCACTTTGGTTCAATTGAGAACACTGCGCAGGATGAAACACATGCTCTATGCATTCCTGACACGTCAAAAGATCGGAGGTTACTGGCAGCTGCTGCAGTATAGCAGGTAGTTGCAGCGCTCTCCAGTGGTCAGCGGGTTGATGGTGAACACTCCACATGCGGTCAACAAAATCAGCGCTTATATACCAACCTTGTCTGGAAAAAATGAACGAAGGAGAGTTGTCTAACGTACATACCTTGAGGTGGACACCTGTGGGTGGACACCCTTGGGTCCTTATTCAAGTGTCCACTGAGAACATTTGTTTACTTATGAGAGGTTAAAAACTGTTTGTGTGTGAGGCTGGGACCATGGTTGACGGTATAGAAATGGTGGCATTTTGCCAGTGACGGCTGAAATTCTAATCATTGAATTCTACACCGTTTCACTTAATCATTGAATTCTTCACCATTTTTCGTGACGGTTAAAATTTGATCAAATTGACGGTCAACGGTTAACCCGGATGCCCACTCTCAAAACTGAGCGTCTACTTAAGAGGGGTGTGACTGCCTTTGGGAGATCTCAGCAATGCAGGTTCTACTGTATTTGGAACCAGTAACACCAGCTCACGTCTGACCAGGCGAAAACAAGGAAATATCTGAAGAGAAAGATGCTTCCCTTACATATTGAGGAAATATGCTGCAATCTATTGAAGAAGTTAATCTTGATCTCAGGCATTTTTCGGAGGGGTTAGAGGGATACCTCTAAAAGTACCTTCCCGTGATTCCTAGTGATCCGACATCCACCGCTGTTGCACACTCCACAGGCTCTTGGCGGTCAAATGGCACCCAGACTTCTGGATCGATCATGGACCGGGGAACACCAGGAGTACTGGAAACAATAAGAAAAAAAATGAAATGGCTGAACAAGAACCAAGCGAACGGAGTTCTTGTACTCTAAACACAAATTAATTTTGCCGCAATTTAGTAAGGAGCGGCTACTGGACAATGGCTCCTGTAATCCTGTTGAATGAACTCGTCAAATAAAGCTGTTTCACACGGCAAAACAAGAGCCAAGACTCTGCAGTTCAGTACAGTCAACTCCCACCTTACGGACGTTTTGATAAATTAAGGAAAATCGTTTCGTTCCCGGTAAGAGTTAAAGAAGATAGATTTACTGACAAATGGCCCACTCTCACTGAATTACGGACAACTGGTCTGTTCATATCTTCTTCTCTTTCACATTTACAAGTACTACCAGCTTCAGAGATTTCTTGCAAGTAACTTCGTTTGTCACATAATTAACTCAATTGAACGTCAAAATGTAAGGCGTGCAGTACTGTCTGTATAACTGAATGCAGATGATGATCCTTGAATTAAGTTGTTGTTATTGTTTTGTTTGTTTGTTTGTTTGATTGATTGTTAATTTGTAGTGAAAATTGCTATAAGGACGCGATATCACGCGAGAAAGGAGCAGAATTTTCTTCCTGCTAGCCCGCATGCTACTCTTCTTTGAAAAAAAAGAGGTTCTAAAAGTCTTCTTTGTATGGTTGGCGGAATGGTTCGCGTGTAGGCAAAGTCTGACTGTGTTAAGGACGGTGCCTCGTAAATACCGATGATTTTTACAAAGGTTATGACTATGAGGAAAACGTAGATCTTAGCAAGGGTCATTGGAATCCAAAAAGAAAAATGTGGGTAGCCACGCATTTGTCAGCGATAATTAAGCAACCATAATTCTAAAAAAGCGTTAAAATACAAAGAATGTATCGCAATTTCTTTCCAAATGCAAGCTCAATTATCTATGAAAAATGCGTGGTTACCCCCAATTTTCTTTTTGGATTCTGATAGCCCTTGCTAAGATCTGATTTTTCCACATAGTCGTAAACCGTGGGAAAATAGTGGTATTAGTGGGCAAATTCCTTAAGAAACCCGAATATCCCGAGATGCGCAGAACGTATGCGCAGTAACAAAAGGAGGCAATGTCCTTAAACGGTCACTTGGCTAAGGGAATGGCTGACTGGCCGTTTAATATAGGTTCCGCAGGCTCAAGGAGTATATCAGCGAAAGAGAAATTTGAGGTAGGGGAACACCTACGCTTTGTGAATTGCTCATAAGGCATTTTGTAACTCTGTTGGTGGTGTCTTTGAAGACATTACGGCGTTTGATTACTAGCATGGGCCACATTTAATACATTATAGTTTTCATTTACAGAGTGACCGTTCATGCAGGTAAAGACGATAAAAATACACTTGTTAGGGCTTAATATCATCGCTCATTATAGTGCAACACTAAATTTTGGCGTGCTCCCATTGGTCGAAATCGATCACGTGACGCGATAGTGTCTCTCCTCAGTGGGCGCCTATCAGAGCATAGTGCCCGTTTTTGGCAATTTTCGCTCAAAATTTAGCGTTATACAATAAAAACAATAGAGTCCTTCTATCTTAGGTCCTACGTTTGATAGGTTCCCTCAGAAATTTGATGTTCAAACTTCATATAAGCCTTTGAACTACCTTCTCGGGCTAATATTTGTTGTGAACATCAAATTTCCTCTCGCAACCTATCATACAACAGCGCCTTCGAAAGAAGAACTCTTTTGTTTAAATAGAGCTCAAGCATTTTTCGTGATTTTGGGAAATTACGCTTGCAGAGGGTGACCTTTTTATAGAGGGTTGATTGATACCGGTTTCATTCTATAGTCCCTGGCTTATTACCTGTCTTTCCAACCGCTAATTGACGCCCTCATGAAGTCACCATAGCTACACGGTACCAATATAACGTCGTCGTATCCCAGACCTTCCTCTATTAAGATCTTAGTAAGCTGAGCAGTTACATAGTGGGAAGCGTGATTACTGCAAGAGATCGTTAGCGGGATCTCCTGTTCTTGAAAGATGAAATTCTTCCGTTCAATTGGGTCTGTTGAGAATCCAGAACAAAATTAGATGTAGAATACCTCAGCAATGTTGGTAGATTGTAAAATACAATTGGGGCTTGCGCACCTAACAGCCGGACTGCTGAAAGGCAGCCGTATTTCCGGGGTGCAATGGTAAGGACAACAAGATTTCCCCCCTTATTGCGAACATACAGAGTAGACTGGCCTGAACTAAGAGGTCGCTGTTGCAGTTACACTTCAAATTTCCAGAATTATAAGCCTCTCTAAGTTGTTTGAATGAAAAAAGAAGGCTTAAAAAATCGAGTCACCGTGGGCGATTTTGCGTGCGCGCGAGTTTCCTTATCGCTGAACTGTCCTTGAAAGGAAAGAATTTGCTCGTAGTCCTGACATTCAGCAACTTGCGCGCGCGTTTAAATCTCCGGGATGTGCGAGTCCGTGCGTATCCGCGTAAGTCGCATGATGCGACATCACATATCGACTCCAGCTGATTTTAATTTTACAATCACTTCCTTTAATTTGGTTAGCGATTACTAAGCCATTAGTCATTCATACTCAATTGCTCGAATGATTGCCAATGTTCTCAAAGTAGTTTCTCTTAGCTATATCCGCATTCTATTATTATGCCACTTTTAATCCTCTTGCCTGCAAGGGCAGACCATGTGTAAAGAATCTGAACACTTAATATCTAATATTCTTATCCCCGAATAAAAGAAAAGCCCCAGGACAAATTAAATTTGAATGTGTTGCTTGGGAAAACACGACTGCAAAGTTTGATATCGAGAAGAATTTAAC
Organism: Siderastrea siderea; assembly: GCA_964030785.1. Taxonomy (NCBI): domain Eukaryota; kingdom Metazoa; phylum Cnidaria; class Anthozoa; order Scleractinia; family Rhizangiidae; genus Siderastrea; species Siderastrea siderea. The sequence goes on from OZ034969.1 coordinate 27,370,454, forward strand.
AGAATCCATCGCGTGTTTTGGACGCAATTTAACAACCAGACTAGGTTCAATAGTTCGTGGCTATATAAAGCCGGTCACGTAACCGCAGGGTACTGTAAACTGACCGCGTACAAAGTTGTTTTGCTTTTACTTCGGGGTACTTCGTAGTCTTTATAACCGTAAACCTTTCTTTGTGTGAGAATTGCGGCCTGTTATTTAAGCTACAAGCAATTACTTACCGGGGAAATCGTGAAGGCATTTTGCATCTGCGACGCAACTTATTTGGCAGCAAAACAACCACAACGATAATACACGTAGAAACATCACGAGCGTGTCGAGATTCGTGCAGAGGACGTAAAACCACTAGGCAGGCTTCCTTCTGTAAATTTACGACATTTGTTAAACCAATCTACCATTGGCAAACATCAATTAAGCGACATTGAACCCATGGATGTGTCCAATTCGAATGCATTGGCGAAAGGCAGTGCAGCAATATACCGTCCTTGAGAAGTCAGGGCTTGTTGTGCTATTTTATAGCGGCGAATATTTGACATTTGACTGTGCCTGTGACCCGCAGGGCTCGTTGCAGCGTCCCTCGGAGAGTTGGCGAGAAAACAGTTAACCATAAATTTACATGTTACTTAACCACAACAATTCGTTTTCTGCTTCTTTTGTCTAGCCAAAATGAATTGAAAGAGGGGGTGCAAACGAGCTTGCATAAACATGTTATTCAGAACAAAACAAGGAAAAATAACAGGCTGTTTTGCCGATGTGAAATAACAACTGGAATTACTCGAAATGGGCTACAACACATAGGAGCCAGTTGTATACACAGACAAAACTCGCAAAAACCAACATGCAAATTAAGCGAAGATGGTGAAAGGTTTTTTGCAATTGTTTGCTCGATTATTAAAACTCGGCGCTCGAATTTATCATGCTTATCAACAGATAATACCCTGTTTTGAGAATATAATTTATTTTTTTGTAAACCTCTTTATACCTCCCTGATTTAGAGAGTTTTTTCTATATTATGTCTTTGTAAGCCCAGCTGAAGTACAAAAAGCATGATGTTTAAGTGAGTGCCATAGCTTTAATAACTTTGCCGTTTATTTTAAAATGGAAAGACAAATATCTCGTTTTATTGCTTAAGTGGAAGCAAAAGTGATTTAATTTTACGCCGGTTTTTTTTACTTTTATCCTTCCTTTTTTGTGTCCGGTCTGTTCCCGATGTTATTTCATTGAATGCAGAAACTTATGGCGCGTAAACTTAAAAGCAACTAACTCGCAAGGGAACCGTAAGTTTTATAGTGCAAAAAAAGGCGAGAAATGAAAAGTAATCTTTGTGTCAAAAACCAATTTCATTTCAAAATATCAATTCCAATATGTTTGCCTGGGGGCGTCAAACAGCGCTAATAGCTCAGCAATAACGAGCATGCATCTTTTTTTCGGTTGCTGCACATAACGTAATAATTTGTCGCCATGGTTGGTTCATAACAGGAGTTATCCCTAAATATGGTATGGCAGGTGCATAAAAAGACAGTATTTCTTCAGACAGGACGGGTTGTGAAGGTTGCGCGAAATGTTCACAATTGCTGGTTTTCATGTGACGTCATCAAAATTCAAAAACGTAAACTAAGGCCACCGCAAAGGTGCTCTTTTAGGGACGGACCATTAGAAAAGTTGGTTTTTTTGGGGGGGAGGGGGGGGGGGATTTTCGAGCTACACAAATTTTTCCCCTTAACATTTCCCTCGCAGGAATATTTTTTTCCGTATGCAAGAATTTTTTTTTCTGGGCTACTCGCTGCGCATTAATTTTTTTTCCTGTCTCAATTTTCCCTTGCATGAATTTTTTTTTGGTACTTCGCCCTCCCCACCTCCATCACTTTTCTAATGGTCCGCAACACAGTAGTGAGATAATTCCTCAAGGAAAGTTTCCTGTCGATATATCGCTTTGTTTTACAAATAAAACAGTTTGAAATTTGATCAAATTCGAGGCAGCTTTAGACACAGTTGATTCTCAAAATGTCATAAAACCGATATTTTTGCGTTACTTCTCAATTTTGAAGTACCTTATCACAATAACGTTAAAATGTCATCATAAGTGTGAGGAGAAACTAGGAATGTTGATTTCATTAGTTGCATGATTTCTTGTACTGACTTTGATGGCCGCCATGTTGGTGCCCCAAAGAGGGACACCAACATGGCGTTAAGTGTAGTATGACTTGTAATTTTTTGAAACTGATCATTTTCTCAATATCTTTTTTCGTACTATAGACCCAGAAATTGTTAAGGTTGTTTGTTTTTACCTACAGCTAACCTCCGTGTATACTTTGCTCATGCAGCCTCCGTTTTCTCTGGGATTGTCGAATTACACGCAAATCTCTAACCTGGTCCAAACCTCTGGGACCAGGGTAGCAAATCTCGCAAGCAAACAAGAAAATCTTGTGGCGTGGAATATGGACTCACGGTGGGGAGAAGAAAACGGTCGCAAGTTAGGTTTCCTCGCGCGGCAAGCGAGAGCTCTACGGTGCGAAAGAAAAGAGGGACAATGGACACTACCATGAATTACACTCTATTTTTTTTCTAAGAACGCGTAAAATTTGGCTGAGCCTGAGGATGTTCTTATTTTAGCCCATACATTTTCTTAAATATTGGGGCAAATCTCAGCCTCAACGTTCTTATAAAAATGGTTCTTATAAAGAAAAAAGAGTGTATTCAAAGTGCTTCACAACCCTAGACCATCTACAATGGCGCTGAAGGTAAGTAGTTAGGCAGATTGTTTACATAGCCTCTGTATTTATACAGAAGTTCATCCAACCACGACTAAAAACAAAAACAAAAGCAAAATCGCCTCGCGCTCCATGTTCGCTCGCAGTCCGTCACCCGTGCACGTTGCCTGATAGTGTGAAATTATCCTTTGACTATGCAGTTTCTGCAGTCTTCAAGTCGGATCTTTTTGTCGGAAATTTAGAGGCCTTCAAAAGAAAAATTCCGACTAAAAGAGGCTTTTGGTGTGTTTGTTTTCCGAATTTCCGACAGCGGCTGCAAAGTAGGAACAATTCAGTAGCGGCAGTACACAAGCTACATTCGTGACTTGACTCAGGGAACACTAGATTCAAGTGACCAAGTGTAGTCAGGAGTCAGACTGAAGGGTGTTGAACGGTGATGGGTGAAGTTTCATCTGCCTACAACTGACACATTCTGCATCTCGGCTATATATCACAGGGTCTCGTTTAAGTGACAAAAAAACCCACTTCTGTTATGAATTTTTGAACGCTAGTTCCTTGGAAGCCGCCTAGTTCGTCATCTGAAGGTCCTGTGCACATGCATCAATCGCGTTTCGTCCACTTTCCAACGACTGAAAACGGGTTCGTTTTTATGCGTTTTTTTACCGTAGCATTAACTAAAATAACAAAATCAAATCAAGTAAACCATGATATTTTCCAATTTATCCAGACCAAAGATCACAGACAAGTGTTAAAAAACCCCGTCGGTGTTTTCAACTCTTCGGCTTTGTTTCATACGTCCACGCTAACATGCGTTTATGAAGTCCACGTATTCTACCAGCAGGCTTTCTTAGGCGGCGTTCACACTTTTTCCCAAGCACTGTGCCCAAGGTGATTAGCTACCATCCCTTCGATATACTTGAAGGTTCAGACAAGTGAACGTGCCAGATACCACGCAGCTCTTAACAACCTCTAATTTCACTGGACCTTGGTATCACGCAGCTCTATTGTTGGACGTGCCCGGGAGCAATACTCGATACTACCACTGGAGATAGTGCCCGTGCCCAGGCAAGGTGCGAACGTTTTTGCTCTGGCACCAACAAAAAGCTATGTGCAGACTAGTGCCCGTGCACTAGGGCACGGGCAATAGTCTGAACGGGGCCTTAGTTGCCGAGTCGCGCATGCGACTCGGGGGCGGAGAGCGGCGAGAGAAAACCGGATTAGCTAAGTGAGACTGCAGGTTAAAGTCCCCATTATTCCTGACTTTCCTGACCATGGAAACGCCAAAAAGTAAGCGTTTTCAAACAGAATACGTGGACAAGGCCTGGCATCGACAGTACTCCTGATGATAATGTCTTCTCAAGCTACGTAAGCCTGTTCAGCAGTGACCAAAAGAGTTAAGAGCGCACTTGAAACCAGGAGCCCATTACCCGGAGCGTCCAACTTCCATACTGCGTCTGTGCAACGGCATTTTCACAAGTAAATTTATTTTTAGATAAGCTTTTCCTGCGAATTAGTTGAAATAGCCAATCAAAAAGCGATTGCGTAATTAATAATAGACTGAGTACGAAATTACGACAACTCGTCTGTGCTGGAAATAAACATAACGGATACCAGTGACCAGTGAGGAATCTTTATCGGAGTGTTCTGACAGTATTTCAAGCGATAATTTCAGTATTTACAAGGGAAGTAGTAGCTTAGATTTAATGCAGACGTCATCGGAAACAGTTACTTTCGCGGGAAAGGCTTATCTTAAAATAAACCTACTTGTAAAAACGCTGTTGCACGAATTTATGGCAGTTGGACGCTCCAGGTAATGGGCTCCTGCTTGAAACCGAAAAAAAATTTGTTCATGTTTCTTCTTAATGTTACTAGCTATAGAGAGCATATAAATGAGAACACGTCCAAAAGCATTTTAAGGTTCTGTTTTAAAATGATAGTTTTCAGTAGTCTATTACCGGGGGGGGGGGGGTACTCCCTTATATACGCTATATAGGTATGTGCTGCCCGATACTCGAGTGGGGTTTTTGAGGGTCTCGGTCCTTAAATAGGGTATCCTTTTTGGTATTTTTGGAATTGTGATCTTTAGATGTTCCATAGATAGGGTCACTAAATTGCAGTATCCACCTGAACGCGCAAAACGAAAAAGATATGGTCTGTTAAAACTGTACTACACGCCTGAATACACGTTATAAAGTTTAACAAAGCGATTTTAAAGGGACGTTTATAGGGTGCTATTTCTTGGTTTTGAACTTTAAAAGGGTATCAGTTCTCGATTTTCTACCCTTAAATAGGGTCAGGCTTTGAGAACCTTGGCGGCACACACCTATTCTAAATTGACGGGAGTACCACCCCCCGGGAGTCTATTATAATGGTACGTTGGTCTTGGGACTTTAGATTTTGACCAATTTGATCAGTTTAAGGTGATTCCATCGAAATAGAAGGAATATTTAAAATTTTCTTAAACTTGGTCCAGTTGGTAATTATGTTTAGAACATTTCAAAAATGCAATAAGAAATAGGGGTCACCGTGCTTGTTTTGTCACAAAATGGATATCCATTAATAGCAACTATACGACCCGCAAGGTTTTCCTGAGAAACCCTAGTAATCATACCCTGGGTGCCAGAGGCTTTTCTTGCGCGGTTTCCGGTTTCAGCTTATCTTCTCTATTGAGCTTATGTTCTCTATTGTGAGAAAAAACCTCTGGTACCCAGGGTATAGTAATCAGAAATGAAAACCATAATTGCTTTAAAAAGTCATTGCTTGTATTGAAATATTGGAGCAGTTCAACAAAACAGACATTTATCTTGTATTGTATACTATTTTAGCTGAACAGGAATCAAGATTATGAAATAAATTTAAAAATTTGCGGCGAGCATACATACCTTTCTGTACCAAAGACGTGTTTTTTGGCATTTAAATGATATCTCAAAGCAGAATTTTTAACTTTTCTCAAAATCGCGATATATTGTACTCGACCGTGTGCCATTTGAATCTTTGTATTAAAAAATGGGGGTCACCGAGCTCGTTTAGGAGAAAACGGCCATTTATTTCTCTGAACAACTCAGCTTTCATAGAAAACCCATCAAGTTCTGAAGGTGCGCGCGCTCGTGCACGCGCTAATCACGCAAAAAAAAAATGATGCGCAGAAAGGAAGCGCAATGCAATTGAATGGAATCACCTTAAGGTGTCTGAACACAATCTCGTTCCCAGAGGCTGCATTCCTTTTGGTCAGCACCAAGGATGCAAGACCTTAATCAATGTCAAAATGCTGGCGAATGACAGAGCTGAATAACGCTGAACGGTCAGCGGTGCGAAACGCGGGCGACCGCGCGCGAACCTGACTTGGCGACTGGGCAGGCCTGGCGGGCTATTTAAAATGGCCGGTATTTGTGGGATTTTCCCGTACGGTAAACAACCCCGTTGGTTAAGCACACTGTTGCGTTGTTAAGAAAAGTCTGTGTGTTTTTGGACAGCCAATACCATATTGTATCTTATTTCAGTTTGAAAAAATTTTGCTTTCATCGGTAAAATGGTGAAATTTTGGCTTAAACGAGATTTTACGAATTGTGCTTACATGTCCCAGTCGCTTTATTTTATCGCAAAAGTTGCAAGTGGTGTCTTATTGGTTGTGGGACTTTTACTTTTTCCTCTGTTTTCGAGTCGGCCCAAGAAAATCGCTTTAAATGTGGAAGTCTACGGGCAAGTGAATTCCAAGGCGATTTATAACGACTTTCTCCCAGAAAGCCTGATACTCAGGCTAAACTTTGTCGTGTTGGTCAAGTGAATGCTGAATCGCTCGCTTGTCAACGCCACAGAAAACAACTCGAGAAAGACGACAACAGGTGTTCCTATCAAAAGCATGGCACCGCTTCAGACAAGAGTAAACTGTCAAAAAGTCCAATGACATTATTATCACTGAGGTAAGTAAAGCTTTCGTTCAATAGAAACGTCTTAAATTAAGATTTTGGTTTCTACGGAGGAACACCGCCATTGAACAAAAACCATGGTCGGTGTTAATTGAATTAAAATTAAGTACATGTCTGCATTAGCGTAACTTTCAACTTGCTTCATTACAAGTTTACAAGTTTCCAATTATAAAATTTTAAAAGTTTGTTGTAAGAGAATAAGGTATCTTTATGAACAGTGACACAGCCGCTTTACGACGCTTCCACTTGCCGCAATACAGCTTTTAAAAATAAAAAGCTTTTCAACCACAATTTCTATTGAACGAAAACTTTACTTACCTTAATGATATCGCCAAAGAAACCGAATTCTTCTTTTCACATTTCCCAGCACTAAATAGGCATTGAGAACAAAATATTCCACAATTTATTGTCCTTTTCGAACACAATTAACAAGAAACTGACTCATTCAGTAACTCATTCACATTCCACAACCCAGAGCTGCGATCCGTGGCGCTGACCGTAAGGATCGCAGCTCTGGGGACGAGAGAGGATGAGAGCAGTGACGTAACGAACATGCGCAGTGCGTTATTCAGCTCTGTCCTGGCGAATCGAAATCTGATTGGCTACTATATTTTACCGGAAGTCTACGAGAAAGAAGTGTCAAAACAGGAAATAAAAATACTTAGAATGCTTTTGCTGGACGTTTTCGATCACGTCAGAGACGGGCAATGGGAAAGAAATCTGAAAATGGGCCATGCAAACTAACAAAGAATCGAAATACAGTCAAATTCAATTTCAGTTTAGAGAAGACGCAAAAAGCTAACTGATGTCGATCACATGATTAAAACGAAAAAGGCGCCAAAACCTTGTGATATGTTGCAGCGGTTCTTGAGAAAGCTGAATGAATACCTGCTGCAAGATAAACGACGCGCCAGTTGAAGAAGGAGTACAATTTTTGGATTAATTCCTCTAATTTCCAGCTCTAAAGTATGGTTCATGGACACTGATGGCTTGAAAATTGTTCTCAACATTGTCTAAAGAGGATGGAAGCTGGCAGTCTTTCCAGTGCAGCCGTAGAAGTTAAAATAAGCGGCTTTGTTTTAAAAATCCGTTCACTCCGCGGAGCCATGTGCGAGTTTGATGGAACAGAAGACAGAATTTAAGCTTATTTTGTTTAACTGGAGCCGATAATCTCACTGTAGCTGAAAAGTGAATGGTAGGTTGGATTCTTGAATTAAGTGGTGCAAAAACTGTTGCAGCGACCGGACAGAATGACGAAAACAAAGAGAACAGCGATCATGTTTACTTTTGCAAGACATCGTAGCTGTCATATTTGTAAGCTTTGAAAGTTTGCAGCTGGCAAGACTGATAAACCTCGTCGAGTGTAGGTAAAAGGTCTTTCTCTAGTATTAAATTGTTTTCACTCTCAGCTTTGATTGTCTGTGTAAGAAATCGTCCATCCTTGATTGTAATAGATTTTTAATGTTTCTAGCTGTACTAAAAAGTGGCTGTTCAGTTTGCCTTGATTCATTGAGTTGAATTAGTTATAGACCTGTGATAATCGTTAATAAATTGTACCTAAGTGTTTATTCTATGTAGTGTTTTAGTATTTCGGCAAACGAGCTTTCCGTACAAAACTTATACCGTAGTAAAATATTTACCGACGTAGTGGTGGAGAAAACACAACACCAGCACAATTGAAAGGCGAACATAACACAACGCCTGCTCAGGCACGTTTCATAAATAAATGACCGCTCTACTTTGTCCAAGACCGTTTAATAGCATCGGTACAGTTGATTAGCTCTGTGTCTTCCTTAATAAATAAGCAGTCGCACTCTGTAAAAAAATTTAAATTTTAACGCGTAAGGTTGATTTCTTGCTCAATGAGACTTTTCGAATTAGTAAGCTTACACACTATTCGACTGCTAAAGAACCTCGTCCATGACTATCGTTTTCTTTCAAGATGTCGCTGAAAATTTGTTAATTTTGTAAAGGGCCTTAAGATGTGAAATAAAATTTGCGGCGGCACTTCAAACTCCTCGACAATGGCTACGTTTTCAGTACCCTTGAAAACGTTCGTGCTTGATATTTGTTCTTCTATCAAAAAGTTTAATGAGGATACGACTACAATAAAAGAGTTAATTTTCTCTTCACCACTGTTGTTTAAAAAACACACACATTCAGTCACAAACGTATGGGGGCAGCCAGTCACTGAGAGATCTTCCATATTCACCTGGCAGTACACAAATGGTATCTTTACCATCAACAACAACAGTCTTCAGCGCCTCGTATTGGCGTTCTTTGCGTTAGAGGTCCGGTCTCCTTTCTAAACTGAATTTTCTAACGCGAAGTGAAACAAATTTATAGAAACCGGTGCGGCCATCTTCGCGAGACTGCGAGCGGGGATAATTTTCATTTTCACGCGAGTCTTGCGTGAATGTCAATGGCGCCAAAAACAGTTCGCATGCTCGCACAATCTCGTTCCCAGAGGCTGCATTCCTTTTGGTCAGCACCAAGGATGCAAGACCTCTGGGATAATCAATGTCAAAATGCTGGCGAATCGAAATCTGATTGGCTACTAAAGTTTACCGGAAGTCTACGAGAAAGAAGTGTCAAAACAGGAAATAAAAATACTTAGAATGCTTTTGCTGGACGTTTTCGATCACGTCAGAGACAGACAATGGGAAAGAAATCTGAAAATGGGCGATGCAAACTAACAAAGCATCGAAATACAGTCAAATTCAAATTCATGTTAGAGAAGACGCAAAAAGCTAACTGGTGTCTATCACATGATTAAAACGAAAAAGGCGCCAAAACCTTGTGATATGTTGCAGCGGTTCTTGAGAAAGCTGAATGAATACCTGCTGCAAGATAAACGACGCGACGGTTGAAGAAGGAGTACAATTTTTGGATTAATTCCTCTAATTTCCAGCTCTAAAGTATGGTTCATGGACACTGATGGCTTGAAAATTGTTCTTAGCATTGTCTAAAGAGGATGGAAGCTGCCAGTCTTTCCAGTGCAGCCGTAGAAGTTAAAATAAGCGGCTTTGTTTTAAAAATCCGTTCACTCCGCGGAGCCATGTGCGAGTTTGATGGAACAGAAGACAGAATTTAAGCTTATTTTGTTGAACTGGAGCCGATAATCTCACTGTAGCTGAAAAGTGAACGGTAGATTGGATTCTTGAATTAAGTGGTGCAAAAACTGTTGCAGCGACCGGACAGAATGACAAAAACAACGAGAACAGTGATCCTGTTTATTTTTGCAAGACATCGTAGCTGTCGTATTTGTAAGCTTTGAAAGTTTGCAGCTGGCAAGACTGATAAACCTCGTCGAGTGTAGGTAAAAGGTCTTCCTCTAGTATTAAATTGTTTTCACTCTCAACTTTGATTGTCTGTGTAAGAAATCGTCCATCCTTGATTATGATAGATTTTTAATGTTTCTAGCTGTACTAAAAAGTGGCTGTTCACTTTGCCTTGATTCACTGAGTTGAATTATTTATAGACCTGTGATACTCGTTAATAAATTGTACCTAAGTCATTTTTTTGTGTTTATTCTATGTAGTGTTTTAGTATTTCGGCAAACGAGCTTTCCGTACAAAACTTGTACCGTAGTAAAATATTTACCGACGTAGTGGTGGAGAAAACACAACACCAGCACAGTCGAAAGGCGAACATAACACAACGCCTGCTCAGGCACGTTTCATAAATAAATGACCGCTCTACTTTGTCCAAGACCGTTTAATAGCATCAGTACAGTTGATTTGCTCTGTGTCTTCCTTAATAAATAAGCAGTCGCACTCTGTAAAAAAATTTAAGCTAATTTTTACACGTAAGACTTAATCCTTATATGCCGCGCGCTAAAAACAAGGTCAAGTTTTTTAAAGGTTGATTTCTTGCTCAATTAGACTTTTCAAATTGGTAAGCTTACACACTATTCGACTGCTAAAGAACCTCGTCCATGACTATCGTTTTCTTTCAAGATGTCGCTGAAAATTTGTTAATTTTGTAAAGGGCCGTAAGATGTGAAATAAAATTTGCGGCGGCACTTCAAACTCCTCGACAATGGCTACGTTTTCAGTACCCTTGAAAACGTTCATGCTTGATATTTGTTCTTCTATCAAAAAGTTTAATGAGGATATGACTACAATAAAAGAGTTAATTTTCTCTTCACCACTGTTGTTTAAAAAACACACACGTTCAGTCACAAACGTATGGAGGCAGCCAGTCACTGAGAGATCTTCCATATTCACCTGGCAGTACACAAATGGTATCTTTACCATCAACACACAACAGTCTTCAGCGCCTCGTATTGGCGTTCTTTGAATTAGAGGTCAGGTCTCCTTTCTGAACTGAATTTTCTAACGCGAAGTGAAACAAATTTATAGAAACCGGTGCGGCCATCTTCGCGAGACTGCGAGCGGGGATAATTTTCATTTTCACGCGAGTCTCGCGTGAATGTCAATGGCGCCAAAAACAAGGGGACGTCGTAATATTTCGCGCCCTTTTTGTCTTTACACGACCCATAACGCATGCTCAGTTCGTAAACTGTCGAGCATGCTTAACGAGCATGCACTTTAAGAAACCGGAAGCCTAAAAAGTGGCATCCGGTTTTTGATTATCCCAGAGCCCGTGAACAGGTCTCAAAAACCGCTGATTGGTTAAAAGATATTACGTAAAAAGCGTCACAGAATTGCTACTGAGCATGCGTGTTGCTTTTTCACGCTTGAAAAATTCAATATGGCGGACGAGTTGTTGTTGTTTTAGCACGGGAACTGCAATATTATTTCACTTTCAACGGATGATCGAGGTTACGTTAGATAATTTTTTAATCGGAAATGCTGTTTGAATCGATCATTGACTTCAGTGGCTTTCAAAGAAGCCATTTTGGCCTCCGTACACTGGAGAAACTGAATATACTTATCGACAGTCCAATTTTGGATCAAACTGCATCTTCTGATCGATTTCGTTGTTTAAAATTTTATCTTCCGTCAATACTTTTTCGTGGACAAGGCATGCAGAAGAGGGGTGATCTCATGGTTGCAGGTCAGTAATTTATTGATGTACTATTTCTTAACTGATCATCGTGAAACGTACTGAATGCGCTCAATGGTCGTTATGTAGCCCTTTGCTGATCATGTTTTTGTACATTTAATGTACGAGTATGTTGACGTGGAGTGCTACTCTTTTACAATTGACAAGTGCTTTAATAGCCGGAAGATAGTGTTACCTGATGTTCAAATAATGCTATAACAGTCTTCAAAAGTGCCCTTTTAATATTTTCGAGGTCAGATAAAAGCCTTTTGTACTTTGTGTTTTTGATACTTTTAAGTCAACACTGTGACACGTATGATGCATGATTTTGTTAACTGACAAATGCTGCCTTATGTCGTGTGTTGAATTCTGAAGAAAGCAAATCAAATAATTATTTTTGAATTTTGTTCGTTGCAATTATGCATGGTTCAATTCTACCTGTTACCATCCCCCCCCCCCCCCCCCCAGGCAACCCCCGGGACAAGTCCAGCCCTTCGGGCCCGAGGGTGGGGAATTGTTTGAAGTGGTCTTGTCCCGGGGTTAGGGGGGCAGGGCAAATCGAAATTTTCTTGTGAAGCACCTCACTTCTCAGTTGACACAATGGTGCTGGACCACATAGAGAAGACTGCCTGTTTTCAGGGAAAATCTCTAGAATTTGTAGCAGACTGGTTGGAGAAGAATAATCTCTCAAAATTAAAATCTGTATTTGAAGGCACGTTTATTATAAATTGTTAAACGAATGTGCGTTTGATGCGTACTCGAATGGATGGCGTTCGTCTCAAACCTAGAAATATTTCTTCAATCAGCGTATTTATACATATAATAAGATGACTTAAATAGACTTTATATAAAAACAGATGGACGGCTTTATATTAAACGGAGATCTCAGTCCAGTGTTCTTGTGAAACAAGCTAAGAAAAACTCCTTTAAAATGCTGCCATCAATTTGTTCACCGGACCTCTGACCGTATTCAGTGCGGGGAATAGACTTTTTTCTTCAGTTTTCTTTTTCAGTGTAGTGTTCATGTTTTTTAATACTATTCATGTAGTATCCTTCGTTCAGTATACTCTAGAAAAGCATTTAAGTTCTTGTCAGAACGTCTGCTTTGCTATTGGTTACCCATATTTTGAACACAAAACAACGTATTTGTGGTCGATGAGGAGTGTCGGGGGTGGGGAATTGTCTCTTTCTGCCTGCCTGGGGGTGGGGAATAGACCACCAAGAAAGAAAAAAATTGCAAATCCCCAGGGGGGGGGGATGGTAACAGGTAGAATTGAACCCTGCATTACTTAGTCTATTTAGATCAGCAACACTGAACATGTTTATTTGCCTTATTCATTGGTTAACATATTTAATCAACACACTTGTTGATCAATACGTGATGACAATTCCTGTTGAGCTTTGCTTGTGCTCATTGATTTGTGTGTTGTTAGCTTTACCCATATACTTTGTTCCCATGAAGATCCATACCATCTCTTTGTCAGCATTTTACTTGTTTTGCAATTTATTTGTATGCTTGAACCAGTATACTACTTCACAGTTTTTAAAGTGAAACCCTAATATGATTGCTAATGGTGGATAAAATATTTATGCTACAACTGGTTTTTGCATTTAGGAGGTATTTTAGTAATAGGAAACAACTGTATTAGTTAATTTTTGGGCAAAAAACCTTTTGCAAATAGCTGGAATAGAGTGTTGATTGATGTTTACAGGGGAACTCCACTAATATGATCTCTGATCAATATGGTTGTGTTGCATTCAGCAAGTATTTCAATCAGAAAAATAACTGGATTAGTTAATTTCTGGGCTTAAAAAGAAGTGTCATAAAATGTTCGCAGGTAAAAAAGTGGTTGGTAAGACAGGGTTTCACCTGTACATTGTACTTTCAAGACCTGTGTGACCAAACGAGGTCATGTGGGCAAAATAGATTTCATCTATTTGCAGAATGTTTGTGAAATGTTATGTTTAAATTTGTTGAGTGCCAGAATTATGATTCCTTTTTTTGCCAAGAAGTTTTAAATCAATTGTACATGAAGTAAAATTGATGTTTTACATTTTTTTCTCCAGGTTATCACAGCTTTTGACTGCAGTGATATGTTCTTATCCAGCCTGTTAAGTTCTTGGTAGAAAGCAGAGAGTGGCAGCCATAAAAGTCACTAGTGTTCAATTCAAATATTTGTTATTCTAATTGATTTTTCAAATGTTAGTTTGCCCTACACACTTTGGCTGTACAACATTCTTCATTGATACTGAATCAGTCCAGAGGTCTGTCTTGAGATAGACGCCTTTATAATGCTCTTGATGAAAGGTAGCGTGGAAAGCATGTATATAAAGATTTGAGAAATAAAGCCCAGCATCTTTGTGCCTTTTTCCCATCTTGAAAGCCATCTTACATTTGTAGCCCACCTTTCTTTAGAAGGAAGTTAGAAGCAGTTGTGTGAGAGGGGCATGAATGATGATTATGTCCCTTTTTATAAGTCTTTGCTCTGTCTGCACTTTTCAGATACTACTCGTTTGAAGCATTGAACATTAATTGATGCAGCATATGCTCCTCATCAGTGAACTTAATTCTGAAGCAACTTACCTCAGTGTTTTGTGTTTCTATACAATTATTTTTTTGAATTCAAAGTTAAATTCTGTGTGGTATCATTTAGATTATTTGGTTAATATACTGCTCAACAATACCCTTTTGCAATACAGTCAATTTCTTTCATTAATTACTCTTGACTAAAATTAGCCTAAAAAAATTAAAATAGCTGAATTTTGATTCATCTGACAACTGTCAGCCTAGTTCTAAAAAAAGGTATTGCACCTGTCTGCTGTTGGAATATTAATGAAGGGTTCATCCGATGCATTCCTAAATGTGCATTTTCTATTAATTTTTAACTAATAAGAGTTCTTCAAGATCCACCTCTATAATGTCACAAGCTAAAGAAGATGGCTGCAGAAACAATGAGTACACTTGTATTGGCAAGGAAATGCACTTTACTTTACTATTATACTAGTATTATGATTTAACATTTTCGAGTGTGTTTTAAATGAAGTTATGCTGCACTGACAATTTTTTTGCTAAGGGGGGTGTACTTTGTGTTTGAAAGATACCATTTTGTCATTAATAAAATACATTTAGGTGTTTTTGGTGTTTGTATTGTTCGTGTATTCAGTAACTCAGTTTGACAGATTTTTTGTTCATGCTCCATCACAATTCCCATGACTGCCAAATAGCAAAACATTTCGCCATCAGTGTTAAAAACAGACGTTTTTGTTTGGTTGATTTCAAATGTAGTGATTTGAGATGGAATAGTTCTAACAAAGCACTCTCTGAAAAATACTCATTAGAAATCTTATCACTTAAAAATATTCATTGGGAAACGTCTTCAAGCTCTTTCACCGAAAAAGCCAATTAACTTCAATATGTGGAGGTCGTTTGTTTTCTGTGCGAGGTACTGTCCGAGGTTTACATTAAACGGTGCAGAATTTAAGTTCACTTCGCTTTTCGTCAGCCCTTTCACTCCCAGAGTTACAACCACGACTCCTCGAGGTAGGTGCGACTATTGAAATAGAAGCTCGTTTATAAATCCGCTGATCTTGTAGTGCTGTTTGTTTGCCAGCACATGTATTGTGGAAAATATTCTTGTTTTTTTTCCGGCTTCGGAGCACCCGTCGTTCTTTGGCGCATAACATTTTTGTCATGAACACACAAAGTGAAACGTGCTGTTAACTTGAGATGGGTTTTCCCCGTTTTGTTTCAAGTCACGTAAATTTTTTCAAGCCGCTGTCGGCTGCAACTTTAAACGGCGGGAAATTTTAGCGGACCTTGTCGGTCTCGGCCGCAGCGCTACGAGAAGTGAGAACGATTACAAGACAGTACAATAAACTCAAACTATGAAAACAACCAAACTGTTTATTTAGCACTTAATACGAAGAGACATACAATATTACTGCTTTATATACAACAGTCGTATATAATGTAAATTACTGGAAATAACAATCTTGTAAGTGATCAAGTAGGATTTTCAAGGTAAGCTTGATTTCGTGTCGAGAAAACGAGTAAAAAGACGAATCAAGGTACTCACACGTTTCTCTTCGGAGTCCTATTTTATGCTCGCCAGCTCTTACAGCGTCAAGTGTGGCTTCCTTTGCTCGATAATGATAATAAACCTTCCTACAGCATTTTCTCAAGACCATTCGAACGAAAAAAAAGTCATTTTTGACATTTCTTCGTGGAAGAAACGACGAGAACGTGGTCCAAATCTCAGGCTTATCCAGCGACTGGTGACCTTAATCAACACGAAAAACTAAGCCCACTTCTCCTTCGAGTAGTCGCGAACATTTTCACCAAAAGGAGCAAGATAAATGGAATTATCATGTGGATAATTACTACCGATTTCCCTGAACATACTCCTAGACAAACAAGAAGAGTTGTTCGTTTCACTGAGCCCATGCTTTTAACGAGAAGTTCTCCGCGAGCAGACTGGCGAGACGCTAAACTACGTGGCAAAACCTTATTTGTCGTCCGCCATTTTGTAACATTGATGGCGGGAACAGCTCGCGCATGCTCAGCGGTTTTTGAGACCTGTCGAGCCCGTGGCATTTCGATCCCGCTGACCGTAAATGCGCGCGGGCTCTGGGGACGAGATTGATGCTCGCATCGTAAACTGTCGAGCATGCGCTTTAAAAAACCGGAAGCCTAAAAAGTGGCATCCGGTTTTTGATTATCCCGAGATTATCCCAGAGTCCGTGGCATTTCGATCCCGCTGTCCGTAAATGCGCGCGGGCTCTGGGGACGAGATTGGTCTGAACACAGTACGATTTGTATTAACGATTTGTACTGCTGACGTTAATAGCGCATGCGCATAAGGCTTTGAGAAAAACAAACATGGCGCCTGTTGGCGCCTGTACAGCGATCATTTCATTCTGTTCCGAGAAGACTGTGCAAGTGTTTTTTCCGTCTTAACAATCAAACAGTTTGTTTGTGTCAAAAACGTTTGTTTTCAATGTATTAAAGGTAATACTCTTGGAAAATACCCTGCCTTTCTGGGATTGTTTGTATGAATCGAGAAAGATCGAGAATCCTGTCAAATGCAGCGCATGCGCAGTTAACCAGAAAATTGTGACAGCACGATTTAGTGGAAATGCACTGATTTCTACAAAACTGCTCGTTAGAATTTCATGAAATTTGGTAGAATAATAGTTCGGAACACGCTTAGCTGGCCTGCAAACAAAATTTGAAATCTGACAGAGGATATGTTCAGAAAACGTTAAAATGCAAAACACAAAATAACAGGAGATCTCTCTGTCAAAATTTTACGAGACCAGTGTCAATAGGCCAGTATTTTTTGGAGTTTTCTAGAGACAAATGATGGAAAAAATCTAACGACTGGATTTTCTGAAAATAAATCAAACCCATTATTTAATGCCGGTTTACTACCAGCTGTGTTGCCATGGTAATGGTACCTAGTCCAATAAAACATATCAAAATACAATCTTCTTTAGTTGAACTTGCACCTTGCCAATTTTGGCTGCCCATTACTGCCAGTGGTTTGAAAATAACGATAAATAACGCATAGGTACAAGAAAACTGTGTTCGGCCACCTTAATCAAATGAATATCTTTTCCTTTCTGACTGTTTGGGTCAACCTTGTCTCAGAACTTCAACCCTTCCTTCGGAACTGATCAAGTTTAGTTCTTTAGGGACCCTGCGCAGCATGCATATGAACTATGGAAGTAATAATCCTTTGAATATGCTTCCGTGCCATTTTATGGACTTCTCAGACCTGAGTAGCTTCAGGGAGTCTTTCTTCACAATTTCATAGTTCTTTTTAGTTTGTAGTTGCATAATTGATGCTCCCAAAAATGCAAGGTAGCTTTAATTTCTCTGCGTTATATCTATATTTTCAAAAAGTTTGGTGTGTACTTAACCAAGTCTTTTTACGGAGAAGATTCGTTCTTGCGGCGTGCACGTACTGGGCAGTGCCAGACTGGAGGATTATCATGTTTTGTTTTATTTCAACAGTTAGTCTTCGTTTCTGACAAAGGTCAGCGATGCACGTTATTCGCATTACTTTTCACGTGTTGTATTAACGCTTCCATGTGACCAGAACATACTGCTTTGTTTTTAGTTATTCAGTTCTCTTTTTTTCCATTTAGCCTATTTATAACCTTATCCTACAATAATTGCGATATATATTTCTTGACCATATCGGAAATTTTCTTTTTAGTAACCATTTTCATCAGGTTAACTTCATTTCAAAATCATATTTTCAAGAAAGGTCTTCGACTTTTGCTTGTCTTGTTATGTCATCCTAGTATCATGTAAGTTCCATTGCGTGACATATCGCCTTCCGTCACAATGTGGGTGTCGTGAAGAACAACGACAGTAAAAAAGATCAATATATACGAAAGACCTGATCTAAAACTGTTATCACGATAGAATCGATTTTTTTTTCGTTTAATAGAAGGAAATGCCGTACTAAGGTATCAATAAATGGACAATGTGCACTGCACTTCTGAATCAGCGTCTCCTTGAATGACCTTCAGCACCCCCCTCACGAGAGAGTAACAGCCAATCAGCGAATAGATTCTTAACGATTCGGTTCGCCGGGAAAACCTTATCTACATATTTTTGTCTAGATACGGCAAAATCCTCTTTGGCTTTTAATGCGGTCTGCGAGTAGGTATGGCAAAGAAAACACTATTTACTTGGGAAGAACTAAGTTCCCTGAATCAAAAACACAATGCCCACGTTGCAGTCCGAGGAAAGGTGAGGTTTCAGATATAGAGAACTAATTACGTGCAATTTTTCGATCTCTGCTCAGTGATCATATGCATTGATCTGCGACTTTGTGTTTTACTTCAAGGTTTACGATGTTAGCAAGTTTCTTAACCGTCATCCAGGCGGTAAAGATATGTTGCTTATGGCTGCGGGAAGAGATGTAACCGTTGTGTTTGAGACATACCACGCTTTTAGCGACAGCGCCGCTAAGTAAGTTTCATAAATTCAGTGGAATCGAATTTAGAAAGTAGCTAGTGTTATGTAAGCTTTTTATTGACTTCTCTGAATTGTTTCTTGATAGTGAAACATTGGTACCAGTAACTATAAACTGATTTTGTGCCAGAGTTACCACAACAACAAGTCTGTAAAAAAGTTGAAGAAAGATTTTCAAAATAGTGTATCGTGGTCCAGACGGGCGACCCTAAAACGAGGAATGACGGAACGGCGGAAAATCACCCCAAATCCTAAAACGCGGAACCGCAGAAAATCACCCATAATCCTAAAACGCGGAATGGCGGAAAAACTCCCATAATCCTTAAACGCGGAAAACAAAAATAGCTGGCGCTGATTTCATCATTACAAAAAACAGTCACACTAAGGAAATGGCGTGAAAACTCGTCTCTCGCGCTCAGTTATTAAAATAACATCTAATGCAGGCTGCAAGTCAATCATTTGGCTCAAAATGACAATGCATTGCATGCTATGAACATACATGTTGTTCTCCCTTTTCAAAAGTGTGGAATTAATTGCCAAAATTATCTCTCTTCTTTGGTACTCATGTTTTAGTGGGAACACCTTCGAATGCCTCAAATATCAAATTTCCTAAATTTTGTGTGAAGAATCTGGGCGGGGGTACTCTATAAATTTTAGGGTGGGGGTGTGCCACTGGAACCCTGAAACCCTTGGCCTATACCAGACCATGTTTAGCTGCAAGGTGTCACAGCAGTTTACTACCGTAAAACACAACAGAAGACATCTGCAGATCTTGCACTTCTCTTCCTGATTCTCTTTTATTCAATTGTTTATCATAAACATTGTTTACTTAGTAACCACTCGGGTTAAAGGGGTCACCATTTTCATGGTAGATATTCTCAAAGTCAGAGAGTCAAGAAAAAAATAATGAAAACCATAATTTGGACTTAATTTCCACGATTTAACTGTTTTTCTGTGGTCACTCAATCGTTTGTCAGTCGATTCATTAATCGAGATATATTATTCTTATACTAAAATGCTAAATACTTATACTAAAATCAAAAATATATTTTGATATTTTTATACAGTTGATAAGCCATGACTTTGTCTCCTAAAACAAGGTCCAAATTACAATAATAAATCATAAAAAAAGCTTAAAAAATCACACTGAGCTAACCTTAACGTAACACTAACATTAACAGGAATTTATATTAACAGCAGCTGTCCATATATGCAGTGCTTAGTGTTTCGTAACCTAAAGCTCAAAAAGCAACGGATGAATTTTGAAAATTCAATTAATATGAAAGGAAAAAATCGAGTGATTGAATCTGGCTAGCTGTCAATTCTGTCGCGTCGTTGACAGTGCGATCAAATTACATTTCGTGTCTTATATCACTGTATCACCCGGTGTAAAAGAAGGCACGAGTTTGTGGAATGGCATAATTATGACTGTGGAATGTAATTTATATGTTACATACTCTGCTTTACTCGGGGTTTCTGACAACATAATAAAAATAATGCCAGTACATAAAAACCATGATTTTTTGGCAGTACGAATGTGTGAACTCTGGGTACCCGTGTACAGGTATCTTGTTTATCAATGTCTTTTCAAAACCACACCATTGCCATCTATATTCTTTGGGTCCAACCCATACAATTTTCCATCCATCTGTTGATGACAAGCATTGAATCAATTTGGGGGTGGCTACGATCTGGGGCATTGTTACTTTTGGAGGGTCGTTACTTTCAGGGATTTATGAGCTTGCTCCAATTTTTAATGTATCGCATTATAGAATTATGGATAATTTTCCGCCGTTCCACGTTTTAGGATTTGGGATGATTTTCCACCGTTCCGCGTGTTAGGATTATGGGTGTTTTTCCACCATTCCGCGTTTTAGGATTATGGGTGATTTTCCGCAGTTCCGCGTTTTAGGGTTTGGGGTGATTTTCTGCTGTTCTGTCATTCCGCCATTCCACATTTTAGGGTCACCCTGGTCCAGACTTCCCTTATTTTAATAATCCTGCAAAGTTGAATTTAATTATCCAAGCAATCTTTTATTACCTGATTATGCATGAGTCAACGAAAACCCCAACCCCCCCCCCCCCCCACCCCGGGACAGGGTGGGGATTTGGAAAAAACCTTGGTCAAATCTCAAATAATACCCCCACCCCTGGGAATGCCTCCTTGAGTCAAAACATTACTTAATAGCCCCACCCCAGGGTTCGACATCTGTTGAGTTGAGTCACTAGCCACCAGGTACCCGGGCAAGTGAGCTTCAAAAATCTACTAGCCCATGACACATTTCAGTCACCCAGGTTCTTTAGCAATGTCTTTCTTCACCCATATCACCTTGACTCTGGCAGTAGAGCTAAAGACTGTGAAGGATCTTTAGTTAATAGCTTTAATAGCTAAGTGACTGTTGGGTATTTGCTGCAAGCTTTAAGAGTGTTAGGTAAAACAGGTCCAAAATTCGTAGCTTAGCAGTCGAAATGTTTTAATTTATAACAAACCTTGTAACTTTTTAGGGTACTTTTAGAGGCTTTTTGTACCAAGTAAAAGATGAAAGAGGTGAACATAAATGACAACAAAGTTAAAAAACACCCGCTATCTTGCTTAACTTAGTTAAAAAATTTGGAGGTTGTATGGTTACCAATTAGTCAAGTACTTGCAGTGAAACACTCGCCATCGATGTGCAAAAGACTGAGTAAAATACTTGATGGTTTGGCGCTTGTTTTGTTATAGAACAGCTCCCAGCAAGAATAATAACAACTTCACAATGCAGTTGCAAATCCCCACCTAATGCCCCACCCCCTGGGCGCAGCTAAACTTACTAAACACTTCCAATGCCCCACCTTCTCAGGCATGATTTTGTATCCAATCCCCTACTATTCCCCTCTAATCCCCACCTTGTCCTGGGGTTGGGGGGGGGGGTCGGGGTTTTCGTTGACTCATGCATTAAGTTATTGTCCAACAGCAACAATGCGGTACGTTGAAAGCACAAGGACATTTTATAGTTACATTCGATGTCAGTTTAGATGAAGGAAAGTGCTACAGTACTGCCAGGGTTCATCCCTGCATTTTGGTAGATCTTGCTGGGGGGGAGGGGGGCAGAGTGACTCTCAGGTTGATTATCGGAATGAAGCGGTAGGTAAAACTTTATTTATCCATGGTGTTTCCTTCAGGTAATTATAATTAAAATACTATTGTACAAAAAACCGTTAATAATAAAGACTAATTGGTGAAGTTGTCATAGTGGTTGAGAAAGAGGTGTTAGGTTAAAGGATGGAAGAAGATCGAATTGAAGGACAGACTCTCCCCCAAACATATACTTTACATGTAGGTCACTTGTTAATAGTTTCGAGTAATAATTAACTGCTGCCCATTGTGCCTGTATGCACCCATGAATGAGCAGGCATCTTGCTCCACTTGTGACATCATCAGTTTAAGTGACTCAGCTGAAAAGCTTTGATAGTCAGTTGATGTGATGCAAAAAGATCTTGTAAATGATGCCTGAACAACAATGATCAGATTAATTAAGCCTGAGTAACAGCCAGGAAACCAAGGAACTTTTACCTCAAAAACACAAGAAAATCATGGCCTTCCCACCGACTCAGCTACTTTTGGCCAACTCTTTCCTTTTCTAATGAGCTTCGAGGTCAAACTTTTCTCATCACCAGAAACCGTGGTCGTATGGCTACCTCGACAGCAAAATGTGAAAATCCAAATGAGAATGAAAGCAACAGGATTGTGCACTGAATCTCGGGTTTTTCAAGAAAAAAACTATCTCAAAATTGTGAGCATCTCCGAACACAAAATGCTAGAAGATGTTCTGAGTCTGAAAGAAATGCCAACGGTTCATGCTAGAAAGCACTTTTCGTGAGGATTGGGACGAAATTGGATCAAATAGGGCCAAAAAAGGCTATTTGGTGCTTGAAAGTACCATTTTTCGAAGCTTGTCAGGTGTCAATGGGTTAAAAAGGTTATCATTACCCATTACAGAAGATCAGGTTCATGAATGTACTGGTCAGGCATCTACAGAGATTGAAAACTTTTCAGAATCTCTTATTCAGATGAGTGGTCGATTGCAAAAACTTATAATATAAATACAAAGGAAAAATAACGCTAGTCGGTAATTCACAAAAGTGGCCGTGGCTGCTTACAGGAGCAGTCGCTTGTGAGAGCTTTCAATTACAGGTTTTAAGGGACAATTCAAACAGGGTTTTACAATGCCGATCGTAACTTAAGAGCTGGTCCCTTACTAGAGTGGTCACAAGGAGAGCTTTGACTGCAGTCCTTTATTTGTTGATTGGCTAGTGAGTACTCCTGGGGCTTTAGTACCTTAATGGACAATGGAACCATGTCAGTACAACCACCAAGCTATGAACCAGAATCATTTGACAGTATTAACAGGGTGACCAAAGTAAAGAGGTATTGCATAAGAAATTGACTGAGTGAGCATTAGATTAGAAGAATGGGTGAAAATTAAGTGGCCATATTGCAGGGTGGATGCCTGTAATGTGGGGTTTGCCTGTTCCATTCAGTACTTTATAAGAGGTTACTAACTTGATATTGTGTGAATACAGCTGCCCCCATTGTCACAGGGAGTGAAAAGAGGCAACTGTTTTTCAGGCTACTAATTTGATATATTTTTTTCCTGTCCAGGGTGTTGGAAAAATATTATGTTGGGGACCTGATTTCTAATGAGTTACCAACTTTTCCAGAACTTGGGTAAGTAATCCCTGGCAGAATTATTTTCATTTGAGTCAATTTTTTTTCATTTGAACTAAAAGGAAATAAACCATGGCTTCACTGTTCTTTTTTGTTAATATTTGATGGTTTTTAGGAAAATGTCAAGTAGAATAGAGAAAATATGGACCAATGTTTCTAATTATGACCATGTATAAGTTATACCATGCAGGTAGACTAAAAAAAGCATGTCAATTTTATCATCAGGTTATTTTTCCAAACAGTACGAGACAGGGTTAAAAAACATTTCAAGGAGACGAATCAGGTAAAAAAAGTGTAAATGACTATTCAGTTAAAATTTATTTAATTTAATGAGAAATAATTTGCAAGTAATATAATTTCAAAATTATTTGGAGCATTGAAGAGATTGATATTCATAAATTATATCTAGAACATTTTGAACCAATATAACACCATCCGGTATTATTGTCAACTATATTGTAAAATATAGTTGACAGGTAAAATTCTAACTCAGAGGAAAGTCTGTCTATAGGTTCGTACTGAGCTTAAAGCTTAATCAATTTACTGGTACATATATACCAGCCAGTTAGCCTCCAAATCTGGAGTAAAATTTGTAGTCAATCATAAACTATGTGGAATCTTCTTCTACCACTCTCACTTGAACTCTATCTTTGTATTGTAATGTTGACTACAAAAAGTCACCCATGCAGTAGTTGTTAAAACCTTGTTATCATTTTATGAATAGAACCCCAAGTACTCTGGGTGGATGTGGTTACGCTACATTGGAATTCCAGCTCTTTTGCTTTTATTGTGGAGTGCTCAGGTTGGTCAAACTTTTTATTAATCATTTCGATTACTCACTCACTCACTCACTCACTCACTACATTATTTAACTACATGTTCAACCAATGCAGCAAAATTGACCAGGCATGAAATTTGCTTGTCATAAAATTTGTAATGATCATTTATTATTTAATATACTCAACTTTTGAAACACATACAGGAATTATGATTTTGTATACATTTCAAAAATTGGGCATACTAGAGCCATCCAGTTTGAATATATATAATTAACTGACAGGACTTGTAGTGCACCATGTCATATTTCACCCATCTGAGACAGTGTACTTCAGTTTGGTCTCTTGTCTTCTACAGGTATTCTGGCTCGCCCACAGTTTTTTCTTGTCTTGTGTTGCGGCAGCTTTTATGGGCTGGATGTGTGCTATGATTGGACTGGTCAACAATCATGATTCAAGGTGAGCATGCATATGACTGTAATGAGGTGTTTTAGTGTTGACTGCAAATTTTGATAATAAAATTAATAAAAGTAGCAGAGATGTCACTTCTTTTTCCAACACTTGGGCAGTGCTGGAAACTAAATTTTGACAGCTGCACTGCACTCACTGTATGGACAAGTGACTGAAACAAAGAACATAAGAGCAGAATGGGCACCAGGCTCTCGTCTCTCAGTCATCGATTTGAACAGCCACGTTGTACATGTGATTATTACCAGAACTCTTTTTACCCTAGGACAATTGCACAGTGGAACAATCTCCCACCAGAAATTATAGCATCTACTTTGCCATGTTCATTTAGGCAATCCCTGTGTAATCTTACATATTAATTTAGTAATTTTTTGTTGTTGTTGTTGTTGTTGTTTTGTTTGTTATAATTTTTATTATTTAAAGCAGTCTGCAATACTCTGTTAAGAGTGAAGACTTAACTGGTAAATAAATAAATAAACAACATCACCAAAAAATTCACAATTAAATTGTACTCGCCCAGGAAGATAATTTTGACACTTAACCTTCCCCTTTAAGGCGAGTGGGTGCATGAGTGCTAATTTCCATCCCTGCCTTCGTGGATGAAATTAGCTGCTATTATCATCTCTGATAAGTTTGTTTTCCAGCTGTCCTTTGTGTTCATGTTACTGCCCATACACCACAGGGTTGCCACAAATCAGGAAAACTGTCAGGAAAAAATTATTCAAAGTTGCGGAAAAGTCAAGGAGAAATGTATTCTGACTCAGGGAAAATTACAGATATTTTTGAAGAGAAAATTATTTTGGAAAATTGAAATTTTAGCATTCTTTGATTTGTATTAAAGGATGAAAGGCTGTCTCCTAAGGCAATAGTTTTGCTGTTTTGCATGAATGAACAATGCAAGCTGTAATTGGCAAGGTGCTGCATTTAAATTTATAATAATAGTAATAAAATGGGTGGAAAGTACAGCTTTAAGGGAAGGTTGGAGCATGTAACTCTTTGGAGACTGGGGAATGTTTCCCATATTGTACTTAATGCCCTTATAAAAAGCATGAGCAAAAGTAATGTTGTTTTTTCTGTAACTTTAAAGTCACTGTGCTGTTACCAGTCATCCCACATTATGGAGAGTTGTTGGCCACATTCATGACTTTCTGAATGGTGCTTCTTTTTATGTGTGGATTTATCAGGTCAGTGATAGATAGAGATAAACCATTTGTTCCCCAGCATACACTGATTTAAGGGCCATTTGAATTGTATCAAATTCGCCTTTTGAGGGCATAATTTGTGGCACGACTAGTACATTGTACCAGCTGGGTCATTTGTTTTTAAATATTGCATTATTCAAATTTACGTGAATGAGGGACTTTCCTGCCAGGTTTCTGTGTGAATGGGATTGGTGCCTATATAAATAATAGAAGTCCTGGGATCATCAAAATAGCCTTAAGAGGGATGCTTATTTAATATAGTTTGTCAGCTCCGATAAACTGAGATACACTATTGTACTAAAATAATTACAGTTTGGGTTTTGTTTGAATTTAGAGGTAATTTTCTGTTTGTGGTGGTTCAGGGAAACCACCACAAATACTGCATTAGGCAGTTTCACTTCATACTAGTGTATGCTCTCTTCATTTTGTACAAAATTTTACAAGAAACTGGTTAGCTTTTAAGTAGTATTTTTTTTATTTTCAACAAGATTAAGAAATGTTTGATTTTGTTCATTAAATTAGAAACTCAATTATACCAGATTAAATATTAAAGCAAACCAAAGACTGAGATGGTAAGACTTCATGTAACTGTCACTTCATAAACGTGATGCAATTGAAATATGCTGTATTAAATAGTTAAAAATATTACCTCCTAAAACCTGATAATTCACTCTTCTTCAAGCAGGTTGGAAAGATCAAGTAATCCATTAGGTGACCAGAATGCCGATGTAACATCATTGATTTTGGTAGTTAATTATATTTATTGTGAAAATTTCAAATGTTTTAATTTTAATCATCCATAGCATACCCTTGGTCATCATCCTTATACCAACATTGAGGGCTTGGATCCTGATATTGTTACAACTGAGGACGTAAGTTATTTTTCTATGTTCATGGTAGGTAGGTAAAGTTGCAGAACTAAATCCATCTATATTAATTTAACCTGAATGATGCCACTGTATCGTAGGCATGTTTACCATTGCTCACCATGACAGTGTACACCAGTCTGAGTGGAATTACCTTTGAAGTGATAAACAATTCTCTATTCAATTATTGTTTCCAGCACCCAGACATAAGACGCATCAAGTGGACTCAAAAGTGGGTTCCTCGTTACCTCTATCAACATATCTATGTACCCCTTGTCTACTGCTTGGTAAGAATTGTACCTTAATTACTGAATTATCTGAAACCAGGGGTAAGATTCACAAAGCCCTCCTAAGTTAAGATGCATCCTAAGTGTTGTTTTTTGACAATAGCCTATTGTTATTCTAGCAATAGGTAGGAAACAATACTTAGGATACATCTTAACTCAGGAGGGCTTCATGAATCCAGCCCCAGATGTGTTTCTCTTCATACATTCTTTCACTGGGGGGGACAGGGGGGTTTAAACCTCCCACTTCCCGTGCACTTTAATCCCGGTTCCCGCCCTGTATTTGTTGGCTCCTGCCTCTTTGCATTTTTTTTGATTGCAAAATATTGCACAATGTTGCATAACTTTTCCCTTTTCTCCTGCTCCCTGCCACCTTGGGAATCCCGCTTCCCACCCCCCCTTATTCCACCTACTCCACTTTACTGCTTATTAAAGTCAACTTCTTACTCCGTGGAAAGCCAGAATAATAATAATTGTACTTAATACTTATGGATGGAACACCCACCAATCAGGGAACACCCATCAATCAGTGAATTAATTAATCAAGCAATTGATTGATTGGCTGCCCAAACCTTAGTTGCAGAATTGCCTTTTCAGGATACTTGCATAGTATTATAATGCTGTTGCAATTGGAACAACATGAGGTTCTTGCGCTTGATATTGGCAGAGATTTTAAATAAACCTTCTTTGTTTGATTTTGATCTCCAAATGACAATCAAGGGTCATGTAATTGCCTTTGTATGTTCATACAGGCTCTCACGGGGATGGTAAACATGGAAACTTTTTTAATTTTCCAGTACTGAATATATTTATCACTTCAAAATGCACTGGTCCCAACCTCGTCCCCAGGGCCTTCTCCTCGTTCAAAATGGCAGTCAGAGAGACCCCTGGCCAAGGCCGCTGAAATACTCCAAGAATCGTGGAGTATTTTGTCACATGACACACGAAATGGCTTTTTCTGAGGTTGTTTCCAGCGTATGGTGGCCCTGTTTGTTTTCTGCAATTGGAAACTGTTGTTCAAACGGAACAAAGACATTTCATCGTGTTTAGGTGACAAAATTCTAACAAATTTTTGAAGCCACTTTGGCAGCCTTGGCCACTGGGGTTTCTCCGACCGCCATTTTGAACAAGGAGAAGGCCCTGGGGACAAGGTTGGCACTGGTCCATGTTTAATTTAGAAGATTTCAATTAATTCTGACAGTGGCAACAAAACCCCTGCTTTTTCTTTGGGGTGTTAAAGGCTAATGCACCAATTTATGGGAAGCTCATAAGGAAGTGGGGAACTCATTTGTGGCTCCTAGTTTTTTCCTGATGTTTCGGTATTTTTTTCTACAGCTTGGTCTGAAGACAAGAATTCAGGATTTTTCAATATTTTTCTTTGAAAAGAAAAATGGTGAGTTGAATGTGAATAATTATGGTAGACTATTCACATTCCCTTGTTACTCCCCTACCTACACCTTCTACACACCCCTCAGTAGTTTTTCATACTCTCCCCTGGTTTCATGCACCATCACGTTAACTCAAGATAGTGGCTGTTCCAACGCATCAATCAAACTTATATGCCATCTAAACCATGTGGCTTTTTTTATGTTCACTCAGAGTGAAAGATCCACATTGTGGCATTGCTAGTCTAGGGAGTAGATACTGAAGTAAAGGATTGTTTGTTGTTTTATTGTTATCATTATTGTAATAATGATGATAATAATTATTATTATTACATATTCTTTTTATTATTTATATTGTATTATTTTTATTATTATCATTGTATAGCATCTAGTATCCTGTCCACATTTCATTAAAGGTATTTTTGGTCTTTCAGGTGTTATTCGTATGAATCCTCCATCGGGGTCACAGTTGACGGTGTTCCTTACTGGAAAGTTGTTTTTCGTGGTTTATAGAGTTGTGATTCCTTGTCTGTTACTTCCAGTATGGAAGGTGGTGAGTACTACAATGTAAAGTACAGAGAAAGATTCTTAATGTTATTTATAGTTAACTGTGTCCAGTTTGTCGCAGCAATGGGGCTACAATTTCTACAAATAAAAAACACTGCACGGTTGAATCCCAAGTTAGGTTAAAGCAATGACTGTACACCCTTTGCTACAATTAGCTACAAAATTGTTGTCGATAAATGACCTTTCCAGTAGGTTTTCTTGTAGCTGGGGGTCACTCAGCTGACTTAAATTAGGGGCTGGTGCGATAATAGTGCGATAGTAGTGTGTCCAGTTTGTCGCAGCAATGGGGCTACAATTTCTACAAATAAAAAACACTGCACGGTTGAATCCCAAGTTAGGTTAAAGCAATGACTGTACACCCTTTGCTACAATTAGCTACAAAATTGTTGTCGATAAATGACCTTTCCAGTAGGTTTTCTTGTAGCTGGGGGTCACTCAGCTGACTTAAATTAGGGGCTGGTGCGATAATAGTGGGATGAAATTTAAAAGTATGGTGATTTTGAAAGTATCCTTCTTCATTCTTCATTTCTCTTCAACAGGTTGTCCTCTTTATTATTGCAGACATGGTTGCTAGCTACTGGCTGGCTCTTTGCTTCCAGGCATCTCATGTTGTTAGTGAGGTGAGTGCATGACATATAACACAAGTATTCCAGGAATATACAGGACCCATGGTAGCTGGGGCACACTGTGTGGTTAGCATGTTGGACATAAATTCTAAAGATTATGTCATTCAGCATCTCATTCATGGTTAGAATAGTGAATGTCTGTGATAATAATAATAATAATAATAATAATAATAATAATAATAATAATAATAACAATAACAATAATAATAATAATAATAATAAGCATTTCTATAGCGCCATATCCAAGGGCTCATGGCGCTTTACAACGTAATAGTAATATTTAAAATAGATTAAAAAATTTACATCAGTGATAAAAACCATAAAATATAAAAATACTTAACTAAAATATATATATAGAAGAACATAAATATATAAGAATACTAACTACTAATATTTACACTATAGGCATTAATTCTACTTAGTTAAAATGTTCGCGGAATAAGTGAGTCTTTAAGGCAGTTTTGAAGTTTGCAAAATCATCGTGATGGCTGACAGGTTCTGGTAATGAGTTCCATAGTTTAGATGCGGCAAATGAGAATGGTCAACAGCCATAACCCCTCAACTTGGCTGATGGTACTATCGATAGTCCTACAATGTAGTTGTTGTTTCATTAAACAGGCTGTCTGGGGCATTTTTAATGCAATTCTTAAGTGATATGTTACTGCCTATTTGTTTGTGTGTTTGTTTTGTTTTTTTATTATTATTATTTTTTTGTAACCAGTTCACCCTAGTCATCTGGTTTCACACGCACCCTAAACTTCAAGTTTTTTTTTCGGAGGAAAACAAAATTGCATATTGAAATGACCTTCTATTTACTTTACTATGTATGCTATATCGTGCCATATTAACTTGATTTTTTCTTTCACAAGACGCTTTACTTCTGGGCTCGTTGTCTGAGCACGTTTTTGTAGAGTAAACTCAACACGTGCGCAACGGCCTGGTTGTAACGTCCATAAGGCCGTCTTGTTGGATGGAAACTGGAGTCAAGTGACAGCCATGTTGGTTCCTTGTAGCCTGAGTGTGAATTTCCTTACTTTTGTGCATCAGATCGAACTAAGCACTACATGCGGGAAAATATGGGCTTTAATACATTTGAATACACCCTGTTTTGGTACTTGAAGTAAAGATTGTTAACGGTTGCTTTTGTTAATCTGACAGGTGGATTGGGTGGAGCCTGGAAAAGACGGAAAGATGACACAAGATTGGTAAGTGTTGGTGAATACAAGATGCCGCTTTCTGGATTAAGGCAACAGGCCGAATTACTCAGTGCTCTAGAAGTGATGACACAAAAATAATGGTAGAATGATCATGGGGATATTGCAAAGTGCCAAGAATAATAAGCAAAAGTTGTTTCACTTTAAATGCAAAAGTCCCGTAAGAAGTTAATATTCTGGTAAAGATGCATGCATTTATAGCTCATACACACATTGCGTTCCAACGCCTAAGTATTCAAACAGTTGCAGGCCGGGTAAAAACGTAAAGTGTCATTAAACAACTAGGAATACTATTTGGATGGAATCAGTTTTTTAATGCTGAGGGGTTCCCTTTAAATAAAATTTTCAAAAGTTGTGTTTGAAATGTAGCTTGATTTAACTACAGAAGATCAGTAGTGTTCGGTGTTAATATTGTGTGTTTTTTAGGGCAGAACTCCAGATACAAACAACCCAGGACTATGCTACAGATAGCTGGTTCTTTAACGTTTTCACAGGTTAGTTTTTGGCTAGAGACATTATTGAAAATCAGTCCGTTTATTTTCACTCGTATGTCTTCATGTAACGTCTTTTCTGTAGAGAAAGTTCTTCTCCACTACTTACGTTGGGAGAAACGGCCTGAGTTTTATGCTATTTGAAAGGACTTATGGGATCCGGCAAAAGTGTATAACTGAACCCTACCTCTTATAATCCCTCTCCCCCGCTTCCCTTTGGTCGTCAGATTTTGTAATAAGTCCTTCCCTCTCACTCTCTTTCATTTCGTTAATTACAATGGTCTGACATACAGGTTTTCAATAAATCATTGACATAAATTTCATATTCTCTTTCCAGGTGCCTTGAACCATCAGACCACTCATCACCTGTTCCCAGGTGTGAGTCAGATTTACTATCCACAGATCACTCCTATTGTGCGTGAAGCGTGCAAGGAGTTTGGCGTCAGGTACAACTACAAGGCCACCTTCACCCAAGCGCTTGGTGCTCATATTGGGCATCTGAAGAGACTCGGGCAGCAACAACAGGAACAGCATAAACTTACTAGCAGCAGACATGACTGAGTTCTTAACCAAGTCTGAAAAAAAGTGATGTTGGGCAGTAAAGCGCCGCAGTTCTTGTTAATAGTTCGCGGTTAATAGGGCGAGGCCTCATAAACGCAGTAAGAGCAGACATGACTGAGTTCTTAACCGAGCAGGGAAAACGTGGTGGTTTCTGCATTATTGTCCAGTAATTCGCTGGCGGTTCTAAAAAAGTTTCTAATGTCGGATTGCCAATCAGTTTATAGGGCAGGGCCTCATAATCGTCCATAGCAGTAGACAAGACTAAGTTTTAATAGCTTTTAGGCGGGGACACCGTTTCCGAAATCTCACATTAAGTAGGAAACAAGCGTGTGAGCGTGTATGGGTGTGTGTGTGGGGTATTCGTCGATCCGGGGGCCGCGACGAACGCATGAAATCGTGTAGTGTCGCTAGCTTTACGTTCTTCAGTCGGGGAAACAATTATAGTGTTGGTTTTGTAAATCTTAATTGAAGCTCTCTTGCAGTCCTCAAGAGACCTGTTTATCAGTAGTCTCCCATTAATAAATGAAACTACAGCTCGTAAACTTAAACAGGTACAATTTTTTAACAGTCTGGGAAACTAGTGTGTTGTGTAAAACTTCATTAAAGTGCTCACAATCCTCGAACAGTCCTGTTTTCACTCTGTAGTCAGTAAATGGCAAGACGCCACATTAACTTATCAACAGCAGACTTGACTGCTGGGAACCAGGTGTTGGTTTTGTAAATCTTAAAGCATTCACTGCCGTACTCATAGAGTAATGTTTACCATTACAATTAGATGTTTAGGACCCCTTCATCGTGGCGTTGTACCTCAGAGTTTGCGAGAAGGATCACCGAAAATGGCCTTTCGCATGAGCATTTTCACATTAGCTGAAACTCATTGCTCATTGTGCCCTCCTTAGCACCAGTTGCTCGTAAATTTCTTTTGTGAAGCCAAAATCACGAAGCCGTTAAGTGCCCCGGGGTGCGGACAGTTGAGGTATGGACATTTAAATGCGCGACCCCTAATACGGACAACATGAAGAAATGCCCCTCCAACGGCAAACAGAACAAACAACAAATAAATAACATTTGATGTGGTATGTAAACTTCAGCGCGCTTATTGTTATGGTTAATAACCAAAGGATGATTAAGTTTTCCTCGGGATATTTCGTGGGGCTGTACCGCCCAGTTGTTCAAAATTTTAACCCCGTTTACCGTATTTTCTCGATTAAACGCCGGGGGCGTTTATTTAAAACTCGACCTCGTAGACCCGGCGTTTAATCGAACCCGGCGTTTATTCGGGGCCCGGCGTTTATTTATTAAGAGCATTTTTGAGCCATTTTCTTTTTCGTCAGTACTGGAGGTTTACTGAGTTAAGAACCAAATTTCAACAAAAACGTTAAAAAATGTCAAACAGTGTCACCAATTTTGTCTTATCTCGGTGAATCTGGTAAGTCATTTAGCAAAAAACATCACTGACAGGAACAGTGATGGAACTCTTCTCAACGTTAGTGTATCGGTTACTGCTCGACAGTAAACGTACTTTGCATGCAATTTGCATGCAAGGTGGTGTCGAGGTTCCTGCTCCATCAGTTCACTGCTGGCGAAACGCTGGAGAAACCTTTGAGATGATCCTCGCTTGATGGACAAGCCCGCAGAAAAGTTACCATTTAAAAGAGATTGTCACGATACCTGATGCGTCGTTTGTTTCATCTGTTTTAGTTAGAAATATAATTGTAAACAGTAGTTTAGGTTTGATTATCAGTGGATAAATTCAAATAAAATGGTAGAAAGAGAACTAGTATGCAGTTACGACACATAATCCTGATTTAATACCCCCATCTCGAATATACGCCGGGACCTCAAATAAACGCAGGGATGCCGAATAAACGCCGGGAGCGTTTATTTTAAACTCGGCCCTGTAGACCCGGCGTTTATTTGAACCCGGCGTTTATTCGGGGTCCGGCGTTTAATCGAGAAACTACGGTATACCAAAATGCGTCATTTTCTATACCCGTTTTCAGATATGTTTGTCTTCCGATTACGTTTCTGAAGCGAAAAATTGGTGACTTTCTTCCTCTCGTTTATACGGTGATTCCCGATTTCAGACCAGGCAAAGTTATACCTTTGAAATATCCAAAATGGCAAACTCAGTCTGATCTAAGGCCGAGATTTCAGAATACCCGGCCCCTTATTTGCATCTCATTCAATTTGAAAGAATCCTTTTGTCTCCATATGCCTCGTTTTTTAAAGCGTTGAGAGATATGTAAATAAGTGGCCGGGTATTCTGAAATCGCTCCTGATCTAATTCTGACCAAACGGACCGACTAAAGCAGCTAAAAAAACGATAACCTTTGCACAGACCTGTAAACTCGGCTACCGACAGAAGACTACTAAGTCCCCTCCCACCCCTCCTCGATGGGATTGCAGTAATTTATTCTGCTTTCCCCAGTCCCTTTGAGCCATTTCGGTGTATCGATTATGTGTGCCCAGTAAGCCGAAGGCAGAAGTTGATGTGAAATTATTATGTCAACAAGCCGGAAATTTACTTGGGAGGAGCTGGTGTCCTTGAATCAGAAACACAATGCACACATCGCAGTTCGGGGAAAGGTAAGAAAAACGAGCATTACAAAGATTGAGCTGCAAATATTGTCAATACTATTCTTGCGTTCGTGTCTGATCAACCCCAAGGAGTTCGAGCGCCGCAGGAGGGATAGCTTACTCTCTTTAAATACCTTCCCGCCAAAAATCAAATTAGTTTTATATTTTCAAGGTCTTCCTTTTCATTTTACAGTTGAAAATTCACTCAGACTGCGAGCAAACAGTCAAAACTTTTACATTGCAAAACTCAAGTTTGCAGAGGCTTCATTTATATTCAAGTTTATGCATGATTGCTTAAGAAGTAACATTCAGTGGATGCATAATGATGCATACATTAGTTACGCATGGGAGATTTAATATATTGAACATTTGAGAAAACCATTTCACGTCGCTAATTTAGATTTATATAAATAACGTCTTTTGTTGTCTGGAAAAACGCGAAAACGTCTGAGGACGTGAGTTTTGTCGCGGCAATTTAGGGTTTTGTAAAAAAGAATTTAACCAAATCACTATGGGCTTAAACAAACATTTTTATAATGAGTTTAATTTACGATAAAGTACATCTGTTTCCTACGGAATTCTGGAGCGGTGTAACATGTATTGCCTGAGTAGATGCCATACATATAAAATATCATATATGCCTGAACTGCGGATTGAAGATTTCATAGGCGAAAGATTGGGTGCCTGTAAAAAACATCCCGGAACACCCCGGAACACCCCCGGAACACCCTGGAACACCCCTGGAACACCCCCGGAACAGCCCGGAACACCCCTGGAACATCCCATAATACCCCGGAACACCCTCGAAACAGCAAGGAACACCCCCAGAACACCAAAAATAGTGGTCAGCGGTCAGACTGCTCACAAATTGACTAAGCCAAAGACCTCTGAAGATTCGCAATTCTTGATAAGACTTTTGCGGATCACCCTGAGATTTCAGAGCATTTCAAGAATGCTTCGGAATATTTTCGAAGCTTTTAAGAACAGCGAAAAAACCATTAATTAACGGGGAAAATATATCATGCACGTGACCTTCATATCAATAACTTACGATTTTCAGTGATTTGAAAATGTGACAGTTGAACTGTTAATTCTGCATTGATTTTTCTCGTGCGAGGTTTGCATTATCATGTTCAAAAAACAGGTGTGACCTCAAGGACATAACAAAGCCAAATGACACAGTGTCACGCAATGTTCTAAGGTCATTATTCTGAGGTCACACGATCGTCATCGTTTTATTTCCACAGACGCATGGAAAATGTTTGGCCGCCGGTTCATTACGCAAATATATACACCTCATTTAAAAAAAACTCAGTTTATATTAATTTGAAGTACATGTATCATACCGTAGTGCATGAGTGCTTCGGGAATATTGAAATCCGAGAACGTTTTTCCACGTCTAATAAATTCCCATCTTGCAGCTTTCTCTTGTCATATTTGAATGACAACGTTTTTGCAGTTAGGCCTGCACATATTTTTGGTTAACAAAAGAGCGTAGCTTGGAAGATAAGTGAGTAGGAGAAATGTGCTCCTGCAAAAAAGTACTCACTATAATTTTGTAGAGGTATCTGAGGGCTTATAATGTGGGATGTCACAACGTAACCCGGGAGCAAATGGATCAAATGAGTTTACACTCTTATAGCAAGAAAAGGAACAAGTATTTTATTTACTTTCACAAGATCTAGTTAGACTTTAAGAGAAAAAATTCAGTAAACGAAAAAAGGAAAATATCAACGATGAGAGTACATATCACATTTCCTTGAACTTTGCAAAGTTCATGTGCTCCCTCAATAAGCCAACTTTATACGTTGCGATAAACCTTGAGTTACAACTTACTTCTCAAAACTATTCAAACATTTTTCTAATTAGTATTTAGAAGGAGAGGCGGTGTTTCTTTGCCCAGTTCGTACGGTAACAGCAAGTGGGGCACTTATTGAGAAAATGCGATAGTACTTGCTACATAAATTGAAAAGGAACAGCCTTTACGGAAACAAAATAAATCCTATAGACGTTTAGCAGCCTGCAAAATCTGTCACGCAATGCCCAAGAGTAAGTTATCACGACCGTGGCGTGTTATATGGTAAATTGAATTATAATTATTATTCGGGATGCCCCCCCCCCCAGAATTTCACTTATAGATGTCACATCGGTTTGTCGAGAGTTATAATGCAAATCTCGCATGAGTTACATTTACAACAACTTCAATAATTGAATTGAAATATTCAAAATCAAATCTTTGTCCATCTAAAGGACACCAATATTAATTTTTTTTTTTGTCATTTTGTCTTCGGGTGATCCGCAAAGGTCTTCCGAAAAATTTTGAAATCTTCGTTAATCTTTGGAGTTCCTCTGGTCAGTCTATGTGTGAGCAGTCTGACTGCTGACCACTATTTTTGGTGTTCAAGAGTGTTCCTGGCTGTATTGAGGGTATTCCAGGGCATTATGGGATGTTCCGGGGTATTATGGGATGTTCCAGGAGTGTTCCAGGGTTGTTCCGGGCTGTTCCGGGGGTGTTCTGGGGGTGTTCCGAGGATGTTCCGGGGATGTTCCGGGGTGTTCCGGGGGTGTTCCAGGGTGTTCCGGGGTGTTCTGGGTTTTACAGACACCCCAAAAGATCCGGACACCATCACAGTTACATATGCATCTTAAAGTTGTGGAAAAAAAATCCTGAAAACAAAACTTCAGGCTTGAGTGGGTTTCAACCCCATGACCCTGCGTTATCAAATCCCAATTAAGCCTGAACTATTTTTGGTCTAAAGTATAGTATGTTTTGCTTTCTAAAGAGTGAGTGATCTGACGTAGATTGTTGCTCTTTTGGCCTAGAAGGCCCGCAAAACAACAGATAAACGCTTCTAATTCCTTAATGCTGTGGAAACTACAACTAACACAAGATGTATTTCTCACTGCACTTTAGCTTTGTAGTGATCTGAATGCATGATTATTTCTCTTTTTTTTTAGGTTTATGATGTTAGCAAATTTCTCACCCACCATCCAGGTGGCCAGGATGTTTTGCTTATGGCAGCGGGAAAGGATGTAACAGTTGTGTTTGAGTCATATCATGCTTTCAGCAGCATAGCTCCTAAGTACGTTCTAGTCATTGCAGAGGCTGAAAACATTTTTAGTCCAACTTGTTTGTTAGTTTCAGTTTTTAGAGTGATGGGAGTTGCAAATGTCACTTGGGATTTAAATTACGTTATTTTTGTATCTTTATTTGTTTTTGTTGTTTTGTTTTGTTTTGTTTTGTTTCTTTTCTTTCCTTTTTTTGTTAAATTTTCCCCCGTATATATTTCTGAGCGTAGTTCTAATTTATACCCCCCCCCCCCCCACCTCTAAAGAGTTTACTTTTCGATTCTTTCTGACAAGTAAATCCTGCCTATCTCTTCTTTGGGCTGGGAGAAAGGCTTGATTGATGATAACTCTCCTAAAAGTGGTAAATTATGTATTTCCATACCCTAAGAGATACCAGACCACAAGTTCTAATCTGTTATAGGTACAGCTATTACCCCAGCACTTTGATATGGAGGTCACACTCCTAGAGCCAGACAGGCTTTTGGCAGTGGATTACTGACTAGTCAATGATCCTTCGTTTAACAGAATATTAAAGAAGTACTACGTTGGCGATTTAGTTTCCACGAGGTTTCCAACCTTTCCAGAACTTGGGTAAGTTGAGCACATAGACAGGGACTGCGCGGCCTATTTTAAAGTGGGGGGGCTAACTCGATCGGGGTATGATGGGGGGGGGGGGTGACAGCCTCACGCGGAATCTTTGTCTTTTTAGTGACTAACAACGCATCTAGGGAGGCCGAGTGATCAGTTTATACCCATCATATCGCGGCATAAACTGGAACATGGAAACACATGGACCATGCACAATATCAATTGATTGAAGTATATAGACCCATAAGTAAAGGATCAAAGCTAAACTAAGGGTATCAAACTCTTCGAACTACCAGTGATTAATAATGTTAATACTTGGGGCACGTTTTGGTGGTCTAATCCAGAAAAGAAGACAATATACTGTCAGTGTTTTCTCACTTTGGACACTTTTCCCTTCCCTCTGTAATGTATTAACAAGAACAAAATGACCGAAATGCGGCCGGAATGTTTTGGTTTATCGCAATAGGAGAAATCACATTCTTTTAGGGATTCAGTATTCTGGATATTCTGTTATTCCTAAACCAGAATAGGAATAGCCCGGATAGTTCCAAATTAATGCACCTGAGCCTATTCTTTCATCTCTACACACATTTTAAGTCTTATCCGGCAAGGTGCACATCTTGACGTATTCGCATCTAAGATCTCAAACTCAAAAACGTTTGTCTTAAGACTTGTACAAGCAAACCTGTCATCATAATACAGAATAAGGCCATCTAAGAAAGCTGAGGTAAGTATCATGAACTATATATTTCACCAAAGTCAGTGTGTCGGTATGTCCTGTATGACTGCTGCATGAATGCCTTATTTCTCATCGTTAGGAGGGAAAGATATCTTTTGGCAAAATTTTTGGCAGCTATCCTCGTTGCAACGTTTACATCGGTATATAGAGAATCTTGAAGAAGTAACGTTGATTTTCGGCAAATATCAAAGCACGCTGTTGCCGATAATCCTATCTGGAGACAAACTGTAGTTCGTGCCGGGCCACTAGACAAAAACTAGAGTCAACAACAATTCACACTCTTTAGGATTAGTCAATGAGAATTCACGAGAGTTAGAGGCCAAACGATAGCGAGAATGTCAACTTCCGTCGATTGCAATTAAAATCTGAGCAGGTTCAAACTCTTCAAGATACAAAGAATGAAAATGATGTGAACTACGGAAATACAAATGAAACTACAGTTGCAGTGTCAAATCTTCATCTCATTTCTTCAAGATACAGTTCCTTAAAGCGCACGTGAGTTTCAACTAAATAAACGGAATGGGAGCAAGGTGATTTGGACTTTTGATCTAACTGGGGAAAATAGAAAACCCTGGATAACCCTGAAACTAATCACTGACTAATGAATTTTCTAACTTTTTTTTTTCATTTATTTATTTATTTTTTATTAATTTTTTTTTTTGTGGCACCAAAAAGTGGGGGGGGGCTAAAGCCCCCTCCGCCCACCCCTCGCGCAGTCCCTGATAGACTTAAGATATGAACAAGCTGTTGCTGGTACTATGATAATGGGGAATTATGTTAATGGCCAAAAAAAGCAGCTCAACTGTGAAAAAAAGGTATTCATTCTCCCATCGAATTGACAGATGATTAGGCACACAAAGCCACCCTGGAGGGCTAATTTTCTTTTCACGCCCACTTCAAGATGGCGGACATCTGCGTTTTTCACAGCGTTAAATAATTATTTACTTTTTCAAGCCTAATAAACATCTAGCATTTAAAACAGAGCTCTGATTTATTGTTTGGCTCCAGCGAAAGTCACAATTTATCTTTACGTCGAATAGCCGGTGATCAGTATTGGAAAACAAACAGGGCTCATATAATGCCAAGATGCCACAACATGCACGTTAAAAAAGGCTACTTCGAAAAACTAGCATATTAGTAATGTAAATTTAGAGATTTCTAGCTTACAATGGGTTCGAAATTTGTGAATTGTTTCAACGGTCGATCGTTTTCATTTTTTCTTGTAAAACGTTAGTCGGCCTCCATCTTGAAGTGAGCGTAAAAAGAAAATTCGCCCTTGGAGGCACAGATTCCTTCGCAGACACTGCATGGGAAGGCGACATGAGAAGATGGGCCCTGCTTTCTTCTGTATCTGATTTCTTTTCTTCGATGGCAGCTGCTTTATTGTATTTAAAGGTCTTTGTTCCCTAGGTACATAGCTGTATCCATGGTGATCCGTTAAGGGCAACAATTTCCCAGGAGTCAATGTCAATGTTGCAGCTTCCAAGGTTGGCTTTCAGGGTGTCCTCATAACTTTTGTAAGGCCTTCCTGGTGACGTTGCCTGTCCTTGAGTTGATCATAGAGAAACATCCACCTTTGGGATCCTGTTGTCCCCCATGCAGACAACACGTCCTGTTCACCTGAGCTGGCCCATTCATGATTAAACCCTCCATACTGGACAGTATAATTATACTGGATTTATCCCGGATATCCTGTCCTTGAGTTGTCCTTGAGTCGATCATAGAGTTGAGTTGATCATATCCCTGTCCTGATCATATCCCTGTCCTTGAGTTGATCATAGAGAAACATCCACCTTTGGGATCCTGTTGTCCCCCATGCAGACAACACGTCCTGTTCACCTGAGCTGGCCCATTCATGATTAAACCCTCCATACTGGATAGTATATACTGGATTTATCCCGGATGTCCGCCTGAGGTGGCCATACTGTGCACTTTTCCACGACCTGCAAGTTGGGCGCTCTGTGTTACCACTGGTATTACAGATCTTTTGCAAACATCTTTGGTGGAATTGTTCCAGTCGTTGGATGCGATGTCAGTGCTCAGTGCAAGCGAAAAAGAGACGCACTCAGAGCTACTGCTCTGTACCCGGCCGGCTTTCGCCGTGGTGTAAGATGGCCTGATCTTGCCACAGCTGCTTAGCAAGCTCGCTTAAAGATGCACACAGATACTTTCCCATCAAGAGATGCATTACTACTGAAAGTACTACCCAAGTATCAGAACTTCACAAGAGACTTGATCTCGTGGTTGGTAATGCCAAAGAAGGGTGTTGGTGGTAGAGCGTCAAGGGCCTGAGATGGTAAAGGCTAGAACATTACCTTACTCTTTCCAAGGCTGTATTTTGAGGTCAAAGCGTTTACAGGAGGAGGCACCACGATCTGTTGAACACTGGATTTCTCGCTATACACTGGATATTCTGCAAAATCATCAGCGAAGAGAAACTCTTGAAGAATAGCTTAAAACACTTTGTTTTGGCCAGGAGACCGAGATTCATCTGGTTTGCCACCAGTACGGAACTAGATGTACGCCACCCCTTCAAAGTCCCGAAACGCAGGTATCAGCACGGCAGCAGACAGTGAGCAGAAGACGGTTGATGTCATGATATACCCTAGCTTCATTCCATTTCTCGCTTGGAACTTGTTCTCAATCCTTCATGCCATATTGGAATGAAGTGACCAGTGAAACAAGCTTCTGTGGGCAGCCAAACGTCTGGAGTATCTTCCAGAAGTCCTTCTGATTAACGATGTCAAATGTCTTAATCAGATCAACAACTACCATATGAAGTTTCATGTTTTGCACACGACACTTGTAGCTGGCATATTGAAAACACCGTGAAGCTGGTGCCTTTACTGGCTTTTACGAGCTTGTACGTCTCGATGTGATTCGGGATTAATGGGTTCCACCACATGGGCGATGATTTTGTTTAGGATAACTCTGACAAGGACTCTACCTGCAACGCAGGCAGGATATTCCACGATGATTGTCTGTCGAGGTTTTGTCACCCTTCCCCCTATAGATTTAAACAGCATCGAAATCTTGGAGCATTTTTCCACTCTGCCAAATGGATTGAAACAGGGCAGTCGGTTTTTCTCAAAGGGAATTCATAAACAGGCTACTGGAACACTATCGGCTCCTTGTGCTTGTCCAGAAGGGGTCCGCTTCAATTCCTTATCAGTCTCGGTGCTAGAAGAAGGATCTGCTTAAGATACCTTTACCAGCGGGTGTGGGAGAGCTATGATGGCATCTTCAGAACTTGTTGACGTCCTGTTTGAGAGCATGTTTAAGTGTCCAGCCCAGCGTGCAAGTATGTCAGACTTCTCCTTTTGCAGCGTGGAGTTATGCTCGCATGAACACATAGGAGTTAAACTTGTGGCCTTGGTTCCATATGATGTGCGGAGACCATCGTAGAATGTTTTCATGTGGCGATTGTCAGCTGCAGTTTTCAGCGTTTCAGATAATTTTTCCACAGGTTGTTCTTTATCAGGCGAAGCTTCTCTTGAACAACCTTTTAAGTTTGCTAGTACTTTAGTTTCTTCTTTGGACTTGCCTTGTCACTAAAGTTTTGTTTGTAATTTCTTCATTGATTTAATGCCTTCCTTGAACAGGGTCTCAACGATGCCGAGCTTTTAACGAACTCCCGGGAGATTTGTTTGAATAATTACTGACATTTCATATCAAGTGCTGAACGTGAATAGTACAAGACTTCTTGCTTTGAATCATGTGGATGTGTCATCAAACAGATGTCGTTACATTTTCTTAAAGCAAATGATCTAATAGATAAATATTTGCCATTTCTGTAGAGCCTTCTACAATACAACACGGAGCAGGGTACAAAAACATTTCAAGGATACAAAGCAGGTGAGTGGCAAATCAATCCAAGAAAAATGCCCCTTTTTAATTTTGTAAAATAAGCAACAACAACGACGTGTAAGTGGACAATGATTCACTTGACAATTTGCTGACCTATTTCTTTCGGAAAAAAAAACAACAACAAGAGCACGTTTGCGGGGGGGGGGGGGGGCATTCGGACGACCTATTACAGTTATTTTGCGACATTTTATTACTGATCCCTGAACTCACTAAAACAGAGTAATGTTGTCACTGTAATTATCATTTTCATTATAGCATCATCTGGTAAAGGAATGATATACTGATCACAACTTTGTCTAAAAGGGTTTGCATATTGTATACACTACAGTAAACCTGACAAAATGATGTAAGAAACTAATGATTTTTTAGCTATTGTTGCAAAAAATTTCCCGTTTGGACTAGCTGCCTTTAGCGTTTCAAGATGTTTTTCACTGTCAGACCGTCAAGTCTAACCCATTCTTTAGAGCAGCATTACTCCAGCCTTAACTGCCCCCGGTCCCTCCTCTTATATGCTTTCTGGAAAACAAACCTCCATAGAAATCCTTTGAGAAAATGAAAGGCCAGGACTTATATTTCACGGGGCGTAGTGTACTATTATTAGATTGCCAGTTAATTACTTTTGTTGTTAGTTCCCCTTTCTGATGTCTCTTACCAGGATCCTAAGAACTCACCATGGATGTGGGTAAGGCACGCATCTATGCCAGCAGCGGTGGTTTTGCTGTGGCTTGCACAGGTGGGTTAAATTGTTTCGAAAATAATGTAATGTTTTTCAGGGTAAAGGTGTTAATATACTTGGAAATTTACCACCTGACTAGTTACGTACCTTGATTTTTCTTTTCACAGATGTTCTGGTTTTCCCATAACTTCCTTCTTAGTTGCGTTGCAGCAGGTTTCATGGGGTGGTTCACGGCCTTATCAGCTATGGTTAATGTTCATGATGCAAGGTAAGTACATGTATACTTTTACATGTTTCAGGGAATATAATTATACTTTAAAGCAGCCTTCACACGTCAAACTAATGTTGGCCAACTCGTGTTGGCAAACTCAAAATTGGTGTGTGTGAACGACACAGCAACACGTTGGCAAACTGTTGGTGACAAACAGAACTTGTCTCTATTCTCGCCAACAGTTTGCCAACCTGTTGTTGTGTCGTTCACACACACCAATTTGAGTTTGCCAACACGAGTTGGCCAACATTACTTTGACGTGTGAAGGCCGCTTAAGAAATTGTTTTCTAGATTCAAAATGCATCAGATAAACTTGTAAAAGCTCGACGTTTCGACGTCGTCATGACGCCATTATCAAGGGAAAGATAATTATTCTAAGATTGCGAGAAGACCTATCGAAAGTTGAAAAAAGTTGAAAAATTAGCATAAGGAATTAAACAAAGACCTTGGCGCGAATAGAGTCGGTTTGCACGTTTAAATCTGGGACTAGCCTACGTATAAAAAGCAATTCTTTAACGAGGCAGTCAAACTTGTTTTTACACTTGGCAAGCACGTGAAACTGACTAATTAAGTTCGTAGGAACCAAGCCATTGTCTTCGTTCTTGTAGTGCTTGTAGATGTGTTATCTACTTAAATAATTAATAAATGTTTAAATTTATTAATTATTTAAAAAAGTCATAACTTTCTAGTTAGCAAACAGTGTTTCTCTTAATAAAGATGAGCTGCCTAA
Source organism: Siderastrea siderea (assembly GCA_964030785.1). Taxonomy (NCBI): domain Eukaryota; kingdom Metazoa; phylum Cnidaria; class Anthozoa; order Scleractinia; family Rhizangiidae; genus Siderastrea; species Siderastrea siderea. The sequence continues at coordinate 27,414,754 of OZ034969.1, forward strand.
TTGATTCTAGTTTGGCTCGACATCAGTGACCAGCAACTTTTAAGATTTCAACATGTGAGTTGAACATTTTTGTCTGTTTATTTTTTCAGTCATTTTGCTGTAACAAGGAATCCCATAATGTGGAGAGTGGTTGGTCATATTCACGACTTCTTGATGGGATGCTCCTACTATGTTTGGGTTTATCAGGTCAGGGTTTTAAAATGCGAGAAGTTATTTTACGGTTCCTCAAACACCGAGGTGAATGTTGCAGAACAGACCAAGTTTTCCTGTCCAAATTCCGGACAGAATATCAGAAGGTTGTACTGTCATTCCGTTTGGAAAAATCTTAAATCATGGGTCACCAATATGCCCGGTGTTTTTTTTTTTACTTGGTCTTAGTCGACACTCAAAACACTCCGAATAAAACGAAGATTTAGTTACTGAAGTAAACATGCAGCACTAATGAAGTCTCAAAGAGTGAAGGAGGGAAACTAAGGATTCGAGGTATCAAGAAGTTCGAACTGACTGGGGTTCGAGTAATCGAGTTTCTACTTTATATTGATAAGCAGTCAATGCATGATATTTTTTTGGATCAGTCTATTTAATTACTGATTAAAAACAATCACACTTTTCATATCTTTACAGCACGTCTTTGGCCATCATCCGTACACTAACATTGATGGGTTTGATCCAGATATCAGCACAGCGCAGCATGTAAGTGTTGTTGATATCTCATTCTTTTCTCTTCACGTTTCAGAATCTAATGGCAGCTGCCACAAAAACGCATCTGGCAGTGCATGGTTTGATTACGCATGAGCACGCCAAGACACGTGACTGCCACTCCACGGGTCAGTTTGGCTGTGCGCATGCGTAAAGTTCCGGGCCAAATAGCGGAGATGTGTGTTTGTGAGTTTTTGCTGTTAGTTGTTCCATTAAGCTGTTAAGAGAAATATTGCATTTACCCTGCCTTGTGTTGCTCTGATTTGTGTACGCTTTTTGTGTCTCCTATAGTTTTATTACTCTTGCATGGGAGATCTTGGGAGATTTAGAAACCTCCAAGAATTTCTACTCTGTCGAATTACTCACTTCGTTGTTTTAATTTCCTTCTAGAAGCCAGATATGAGACGCATTAAATGGAGTCAAAATTGGCTGCCTCGGTACTTCTATCAGCATATCTACATGCCTTTAATATACTGCCTGGTAGGTTTGCCCAGTTATACACGGGGCTTAACAGCATCAACTGAACATAACTTATACACATGATGCAGACAACAGTATTCTTAAGGTCTACTCGCTCCCAGAACAACACACTAGGAAGACTACTGACCTTTACCTCGGAGTTCAAACCATTTACTCAGAGGTAATGTATCTTCACTACATACGCTGACAAGGCTGATAGCAATAGTAATGGGAATTAAGTTTCCCCCTGCTACTATCCTGCCATCCCTTTGTTCTTTGTTGTTGTAGTGTGTTTATATCAATCTCTTTTTTTCTTATGGCAAATTATTATTAAACATTAAGCATTAAATAGTAGTATTCATTTTAACCACAATTCTGTTAAAACATATTTTTCTTCATCCATGTCCTACAAATTAAAAAAGTAAGTTTCTTTACTACATATTTTACTACGTGAGTTGTCTTTTTCTATAAACTTCAGTTGTTATTTTTATTTAGTTGTTATCTTCATTATATGAACTGTCAAGAGTTTAACTGAGAGCAATTATACTAATTATTTCCTCATCTGTGTGTCGAAAAAGAGAAGCATTATTCAGTGGTACACAATTAAACATATTTCAACCTGGCAATCAGTCAATCAAGTGGTTAAAGTGGTACTACGATCAAAAAATCACTTTTATATTCCTTCGGATTTCGAAACTTTGTTCACTAAACACTCCCCAAGCGAAATTTTAAGCCTTAATTTGAAGAACAAGACTGTTTATTTAAACTGTAATTTTCCGATTTAAAAGTCCGCCATTATTACACCAGAGAGGATATAATGACGTCATTTACTCAAGAGCTTTTGTATGCAGCGCGTATGAAAGTGCCCTAATTAGTATGCAGCACGGGAGTTTTGAACTTTCAGACTCTCAAACTCGTGTTTTGCATAATTTGTAAGCTGTGTTCACACACTGCATTTTCTACAGCTCTTGAGTAAATGATGTCATTGTATCCTTTCTGGTGTAATAATGGCGGACCATTAAAACGGAAAATTGCAGTTTAAATAAATGGTCTTCTTCTCAAAATTAAGGCTTAAAATTTCGCTTGGGGAGTGTTTAGTAAACATAGTTTCGAAATCCGAAGAAAAAATAAAAGTGATTTTTTTGATCGTAGTACCACTTTAAACCTTGTTTCTCAGTATTTGAAATGGATTCAAAGTTGGCACTTACCCTTACCTGCATGATCCTTATGAACTTCTCTCCTTTTCAAGTTGAGAGTACGATGATGATATTCAAGTGTGTTCTTTTAACTCTCTTGCTTGTAACAGTTAGGTCTGAAAACCAGAACCCAGGATATTGCCACTTTGTTCATTTACAAGAAAAATAGTAAGTCGAATGTAAAGTGACCGCTTTTAAATATTGTTGATGGATCCGCAGAAGGGTTCTTCACAGATTACCCGACGATACCAAATTTGAAATTGATAATCACATCACGTTTGTAGTCGATACTGTACCGTATTTCCATATCAGTTGCCCCCCCCCCCCTCCCCGCCCCTTTTTAAAGGTATGTTCATCTGGAAACATACCCCGCCTTAAATCCCCACTTTGATCTTCCATAGTCCCCTTAATTCTTCCAAAATATTCCGCAGTCGCTTTTCATCTTCTAGAGTCCCCTTCGATTTTCCAGTGTCTGTTTCGAACCTGCAGAGTTTCCTTTGATCTCTCAGATTCCCTTTATTCTTCTTAGTTTCCTTCAATCGTCTAGAGTCCCCTTTGTTCTTTCAAGTCGCCTTCAAACATCCAAACTCTCTTCAAACTTCCACTGTCACCTTTGATCGTCCAGATTTCCCTTTGATCTCCAAACTCGCCTTCATATTCCATTAATGTGTTTAACAGTTTCCCCTTCAAAGCCCCTTTCGATCTTCCAAGGACCCCGTCAATATTCCAGAGCCCCTTTGGATCTCCCAAAGTCCCGTTTGCTTTCCAAAGTCCTATTTGATCTTCCAGAGCCATCTGTGGACCTCAAGAGTCCCCTTCTCTCGTCCAAGACTCTGCTATCATAGTACACGGGTGACACTCTAGTGATCCGATTGTTATTTTTTTTAATGTTTTTTTCAGGCACCATTCGTTTAAATCCACCATCCACGTCTCACGTGGTAGTGTTTATTACTGGAAAGCTCTTCAACCTGTCGTTCAGGGTAGTCCTCCCTTGTATATTCGTGGGAGTTTGGAAAATGGTGAGCTTTGTTTGTGTGTCGAATTTGTTGGAGGTTTGTAATCTGTGGTGGCGCATGGTCTGTGTACGGCTCGCTAGGTTGGCCAGATCAGTTTTGGGAGAAGCATTCATCTTATCCTGAAACTCGATCCATTACTTAATCTACTGACTAATATGTTTGCTCGTTGGATGACGAATGCTTTTTAACGACATAATATCTAATAGTGAGATTTTCGAATCCTTTCTTGTGGACTTCATTGATTGGTTCTCTTTAATTTAGGTCACTTTTTTTCCTTCAAATACTAGATCGCCCTTTTTGTGATCGCAGAGGTCGTAGGAAGTTATTGGCTGGCTCTTATATTTCAAGCCTCTCATGTTGTAAGCGAGGTAGGCAATAAAATGAACTAAGAAACGAATGTCTTGCAACATGAATGTCAAAATAGTTTGTGTATTCGCTGTGATACAGCAACCTCATTTCGTTACAAGTTCCTGTTTTAGACACTCAAGAGGAAACCGCGGTTTGCGTGCGTTTACTAGCGCTCCACATGGCTGTATGTTTTAACTTTCCTTTTTGAGTGTTGTTCAGTCCGTACCCCCAACCGTTGAGCGAACGCATGGCACTAAGAGTTGCAATTGGTAACAGCTAAGGATCGTAACATCCTCCGGGGTTCTAGCTCTTTTACAGCCGTCTTCATTGAAGATGGAGCTGTCATCTGAGCCACAGGCAGGGCTATGGCCCATTTACAGATGATAAAAGGAAGGCGGCAACTTTTTTTCAGTCCGGTCGGGAGTCAAACCCAGAATCTCCCGGTCAGCAATCAGACGCTTTACCAGTTTTCCAATCGAGAAGGATTTAGGGAAGACCGACTTTTTCCTAACTGTAATAACATATCGTCTGGGGGTTTTCTCGCAGGTTGACTGGCCGCAACCGGATAAAGATGGAAAAATCAATCGTGACTGGTGAGTGACGTATAGCTAGTTTGTCTTTACATTTTTGGTCGTATAGCAATCAATTTATTTTTTCCTTCACTCCATAATACGTCTATGTCGTTTAAGTATTGTCCAATCATAGTTTAAATTTCTTCTCGGCAAGCGAGGTCTAGTGGACACAAAAAGGACTGAATAAAATCTGTTGTTAATCGTTTATTCACGCCTCGCTTTAAACCCAAATTTGATGTACTCGGAGACGAGAAAGGAATTGTATTTCCAGCAGGCGGGAATTTGGCCAGAAATGTTACTTTCACGAGCCCCTCCCTCGTCCTCCTTCCTCTCCGTCAACCACATGAGGCCAAGGCATTTACTCACTAGTGATGGTCGTTGTTATTCCAGGGCAGAGCTTCAGATTGAGACAACTCAAGACTATGCTACAGACAGCTGGTTTTTCAACGTTTTCACAGGTAAATGAAGTCACGATGAGGTGCTGACTCGGCTTGTTGAAAGCATGATTACGCTTGTACAAGATTTAAAATCGTAAAGTAACATTAAACTTGTCGAAGACAAATTCTGATAATTTCTTTTAGTCTATGATTATTTCAAACGCAAACCTTAAGTGGTGAAAAACGCTTTCAAAGAACAAAACAAAAACCTTGGTTTACGCGTGATCCTGAGTTAGTTTTTCTGCTTTTAAAAAACGGTGGACAGTGATCTCTAAGATGGACAGATGACCGTGCGGAGAGACTAGACGGTGAAAGGAAGTAGGACATTGGTCAACTTTTCCATATTAAAGAGCATTGTCCTCGGAACCTTAGAGAAGCTCCTTGAGTTAACCTTAGATGGAAAAAGTATTAAGACTTACGACATACTTGTTAGAATCGTGCACTGTGGAAAGCAACACAATTTGAGGCTGAATGGAAACGCCCAACTTCCATACAACCTCGAAAAAGCCCTTTTTCCCGTACAAGAAAGAAACTGTACCGCTTGGAGAGCAATCCAATGTTGGATTGCAAGAACCTAGTTTTGATGACTGTTACACTTTTTGTTTATTTTTCAATACTGAACTACACTTAATTTTAAACTTCTGGGCCCCGCATGTTGACGCCTGTCCACCCCCTCATCTCTCTCTAAAGCGGTCAAGGTTTTCTAAGATGGCCTGGACATATGAAGTTAATCCTTACCGTACTTAAATCCTTCATTTTGCCTCTCTCTAAGACGGAAAAGTGAAGTTTACCTCCCTCGGTTCCATCCTTTGCTAAATTACCTCTAACTTGCAACGCATCGGCACTGTCCCAATTCACAAGCTAGTTATAAGTATTTTACCGCGCGCGCCGTATAGGCCTGGGACGATTTCATCATTTTACATGCATCTGTTTCCTACTAAGGATCTTGCGCTTGGTTAACAAGAAGTCAAAGTTACCATTTGTTTGTTTGTTTGTTTGTTTGTTTGTTTTTTCTAGGTGCCCTGAACCATCAAACCGCCCATCACCTGTTCCCAGGTGTGAGCCAGATTTACTATCCTCAGATAACTCCTATTATACGTGAAGCGTGCAAGGAGTTTGGCATCAGGTACAACTACAAGGACACTCTTTTCCAGGCTCTTGGCTGCCACATCGCACATCTCAAGAGACTGGGACAGCAGCAGGAGAAAACCAGTAGCACCAGGCATGAGGGTTGATGCTTTATACAAAAATCGCCGAAACAACTACTGGCATCCTTTTTATTATAATAATCATACTTATTATGACGCATTTTGAAAGCCTTAATGCGCTTACAACACTGAAAGTGCGACCAAATAGTAGCGATATGGTAAAAAATAACCTAGGTAAACCTAGCATTAAATAAATGGGTTTTACATGAATGGATTTTCAAAAGTGGCTTGAAATAAAATAGTGAGTCTGCAGTTCTGATTTGGTTTGGCATTGAGCGGCAATGGAGAGAACAGGGTCTCCATAAACCGCCGAGTATGATGTAGGGACAGCTAACGAATTCTTGCTTGAGGAGCGCAAACTTCGACAGGGATTGTACTGTGGCAAGAGATTACCTACATAAGAATGCTCAAGGCCATCTTACGTTTTTACCAAATATTACTAATAACTAATAATAATGACTACTTTTGGCACAGAATAGCGTCCAAGAGTAATGACCTTTTTACCAGCCCTCGTTGTCTTCATATTTCCGATCTTTAGGAATGAGAAATTGTGTTTGAGGTATCACATCAACTTAACAAGAGGAAGCGCTTACCGGAAAAAGTCACTTAACCCTTTCACTGTCAGAGTCAGTTATGGAGACATTAAGGTGATTCTAACTTCTGAATCTGTGGATGAAATTCTATGGTGTGACCATTCAAATGAAACCTCGTCAGTAGTACTTTCGCGTGGCACTATTTATATTTCAGGTTTTTACAAAATGAAATTTGAGATTTGTCTTGAATTTTGATTTTACGCACTCTTGGGAATGATAGGGTTAACCTAAAATGGCAAAACATTGAGGCAAGGTGCAGCGTAGTTTTCTACTAGCGTGTAGTCATTTTTCCAATGGTCCTGGGGTTTTGCAATTTAGGGAAATGGGAGAAACTTTTATTCCTTCCAACTAAAATACTGCAATTTATAGACAGGTTTATTTCAGTGAGCCCGCGGTTTTCTTCAGCAAAGTTGCTTGGCAGCATAGTAATATAGTTAGTGAGGGGATTTTAAATTTTAACATGGTTAATGACTCTAGGGGCCTGTTTACAAGGAAGTAGGGTACCAGGGTCACACAAGCAAAAGGGTTATCCTGGTCCCCACACGTTTCTTCTTTTTTTTATTTACACGTCGTTTTTACAAGGTAGCTAGGGATACCCTAGCAGGCGGGATACGTTTTTCCCTGTCATCTCTTCAGTCAGGGACAACTCGCCTGCCAGAGAAAACGTTTTGCTCACTGCTTAAGTCAAAATCTGAACCTGATAAAGTCAAAAGTGGCAAAAGTGGTGAAATCTCGATGCAAAGTACTTTATTAATTTTAAACTAAAATATCTTCTCCTACAGAGAAGTATTTTTCGGAATAACAGTGCATTTCGACAAAAGTTTGGTTAAAATGTTTGTTGCAAAATGACTGGTAATAGATATACGTTTCCTATTTTGGTCGCCTCATGACTTTGAAACTTGCTAAAAATTCTGCCTTCACATAGTTTGGTGAATTGGAAATTGAAATATAAACTTCTATAGGCTGATAATTTGAACTGTACAGACAAAAAGCAGCTTGGCGCTGAAATAATTTTTCGTTGTGAGTTTTAGTTATCGAGTCAGCTGAAGCGTGACACTTGAGTTGTACCGGGTATATACGGGGTAGTAGGGGTAACCATAGCGGAGAAAGTTGCTTGTAAACGCGGGCAACTTTGTCTCGGGTGCTGGGTTAACCTCTTGCGCTAGGGTTACCCCACCTCCTTGTAAACAGGTTCTAAGAATATTGTTCACTTGCATCTTTAATTTTGCAATACGCTTTTTTATACATTCATTTAAATTTCATTATTGTGAAGCAGGCGTAACCTTATGTATATAAATAAGCAACTTATACTAGAAAGTACTTAAAAACTCTAAGTGACAATGTAGCAGCTTTAAAATTACGGTAGTGCGAGTGTTTTTCCGATGTTTTTAGATAATATCAAGGAAAGGAGAGTGCCAAGAAATATACCATTTGAAATGGGAAAATCACGTTGCGTGTGATAGTACTAAGGGTTCGTTTTAACTTTTGAGGCAATCCAATTAAACCAACTCTACCCACTTTATGGGAATGGTACTAACTGAACCAACTGTACCAGTGCATGATTTGTGTGCTTTGGAATCAACAAGTTTGCCATGCCTGCTTGCTTGAAAATAGGGTAGGGAAAATCAGTTATTTTGGTCTGAAATAGGGTAAGGGTTTCAAGGAGTGGGCCGCACACTCCCACTCAAATTTTCTAGGAGTACCCTTCCCGGGCCGTCCATCAAATAGAAGAACTATAAAGCCGATAGTTCGTCTCGACGGATAATTCATGGGCTTGTGCCCTTCTTTATACAGACGAAATACGAGCAATACGAAATGAGAAATACGTTATGCGGTAGTAATTGCTTTCCCCGGTCCCTTTTATTCATTTTCAGTTGTGTCGATTGAAACAGTGAAATAAACAGTGGAAAAATTATGTCATCAAACGGGCAATTTCCTTGGGAGGAGCTGGTGTCCTTGAATCAGAAACATAATGCACACGTTGCCGTTCGGGGAAAGGTAAGAAAAACGAGCATTAGAAAGGTCAACGAGGCCTGTGGAAACAAAAGGATAACATACAAAATCCTCTTTTGCAGGAGCATATTCACATCAGCTGAAACTCATTAAGATTTATTTGCACTGAAGGGCTGTGCTAGAAATTTCTTGAACGTCTGCAATTCCCTTCCCGTTTTCCCACTTCACTTCCACTCCCGCCCTTTTGTCAGACGAGTAGTCCTGTCGATAAGCAGACTTTCGGTGCTGTCGCGTCGAAGGCTTAAGAGAACTTGAAGAAGACGAGGACTACCAATAGAGCCACAGCTATCTATTCCTGTCCCAGAAACCTATCACCTAAGAAATGTGTCTTCCCGGCCTCCTTTTCAGTCCAACATCTTAGCCATGCCACCTCCCTTTCGAAAGGGTAAATGAATTATTTCCTTTAAAAACATCAAACTGTCGATGACAAAAAAGAAACTATCTTTTCAGTCAAGTTAGTCTTGAGATGCCTCGGACTTTGGACCGGTTTATCGTTCATAGCGGTTTATGCATTAGGTATTTCCAGCAGTGTCGCAAATTTCTTTTGTGAAGCCAAAATCAGGAAGCTGTCAAATGCCCCGGAGTACGGACTTAAGGTTCGATAAGGTACGGACTATTAAGTCCTTGACCCCCAATAGACACAACGTAAAGAAATACCCCACTAACAAACGGAACTGAAACAACAACAAAAAACTTTAGTCTACTTATTGTTGCGGTCAATAGCCAAAGGTTGATTGAGTTTTCCGCGGGTCATTTCGTGGGGCTGTACGGTCCAATTCTCCAAACCTGACCCTTTTTATGTCAAAATGCGTCATTTTCTATACCTCCTTTCTGACATAGCTAGACTACTAAAACTACTAAGAAGAAGACTGCTAAGTCCCTTCCCATCCCTTCCGATGGGATTGGAATAGTTCATTTTTTGTTTTCTTCAGTCCCTTTCATTCATTTTCGGTTGTGTCAATTACGTGTACCCGGTAAGCCCTATTCAAACGTTCATCAGTGAAATAATTATGTCATCAAACAGGCAATTTACTTGGGAGGAGCTGGTGTACTTGAATCAGAAACATAATGCACACGTTGCTGTTCGGGGAAAGGTAAGAAAAACGAGCATTAGAAAGATCAAGCTGCAAATGTTGTCCGGCAACACTAAAAATTTATAAAGGTTCAAATGAGGCCTAACACTATTGTAAAAATTAAAATCTAAAATGCAAGCTTTCGCCGATCAACGGCATCATCAGGGATAAGAACAATACTCCACGTAGGCCTATACATAGATGTACATAGATGTAGAGAACAAACGACGAGAACAAAAGGTCCGCGAATTCGCTGCATTCCTCTCGGGAGGTGAGGGTAGGTTTGTATTTTCTTATGTAAAATGCTTCAAATAGGCGTAGATTTACGGGGTCGTTTTCCAGTACAATGGTCTTGATTTCAATACCTTTGTAGTCTTTGTTTTGGTATGTGGACATGTGTTTCTTTACGGAGGAGTTTTCACTATTGAGATGTTCTCTTACACGATCGTGGATGAAACGTGTAGTGCTCCCGATGTAGCGTTGATTGCAATTGTTACAGGTGATTTAGTAAACGGCGTTCCTTAGAAGGCACAATTTGGTTTTGGAGGTGGGGAAGTTGTCCTTGGTGCATATACACTCTGTGGTGTTGTGCGAGAGAGCTCGTCTGAGGGTGTATGATCTGTGGGCGACACGTACTGGTATGCCCTCCTTTCGGAAAATGTTAGTGATCTTGTGGTTTAGACGTTCGGAAATGTATGGAATCTTGAGGTATGACCAATCCACGTCGGGAGGTGGAGGGTTTCTTTGATGGCTTTGGGGCTGCTTTGTTTGGTCTATACTGTCTTCTGGATATCCATTTATGCGGAGGATGTCGTCAAACATGTTTTGGTGCTTTACGGATGTCGTTTGTGTGGAACATCTATCTTCGATACGTTTTCGCTCATTGCGAATGAAGTTGATCTTTGATTTCTTGGGTATGGCTGATTGGTGGTGTACGAATAGTGGTTTCTTGGCTGTTTTTTTGTAAAACTCGAAGGAGCTTCTGCCGTCTTCGGAGATGTGACTTTGAAATCGAGTGGTGACAATGAGAGGCCATTGGGTGTTGTTTCTGGTTTCTCGATTTCAAACTTCAGTTTGGGGTGTAGGCTGTTCATTGTGTGGTGGAGTCAGTCTGCCATTTCTACACCGGTAGTTTGGAGATAAATGTCGTCAAAATATCTCCTATAGGGGCTTATCAATAGGTGTGAGGAGAGGGGGATGGTCTCTAGTTTGTCCATGAATAGGATGGCTAGAATGCCTGAGATGCTGGAACCCATAGGTAGGCCTTCTTTTTGGCGGAAAACTTGACCGTTAAAGGAGAAGTACATGTTGTTTAGCGTAACTGTGAGGAGGTCTGTTATGTCTTGTTTGGAGCGGCGTAGTATTGGGTTCTGAATTCTGATCAACGGCATTGGTAATTGCTTCCTGTATGGGTATTGAAGTATACAGGGACACCACATCGAGGCTGCATGGATATGGTAGCGTTTTGTTGGTGGTGAAAACTCCGGCTTGAATGCACTTAATGAGCTCGACGCTGTTTTCTAGATGTGCTGGGACGTTCTTAAGCATCGGTTTAAGGGTGTTGGTGAGCAACCATGCGATGCGTTGGGTTGGTCCATTGATGTTAGATACGATGGGTCGTATTTTAATATCCGGGCCGGTTTTGTGGGTCTTGATGAGATGGTAGAACCTGGGCAGATCGGTGTTTGAGGAGAAAAAACGTCTTTTGACAAAAGGGGGAAACTTGTTCTGTAGCAGATGTTTTTCCAAATTGAGTTGATATTACCAATGCCGTTGACATTTTACATAAGCAAATACAAACCTACCCTCAACTCCCGAGAGGAATGCAGCGAATTCGCGGACCTTTTGTTCCAGCGACTGTTTTAACATATCTGGATAGACCCTTTGTACAATGACACTCGCTCATTAGACCATTTTATTCGTTTCCTTTTCATATTTGTACATATTGTTTTATATATTTTACATACTTGGCGCATTCTCACACTTTTTTCACATCTTACTTTACATTTATATATAGGCCTAAGCGGAATATTTTTCTTATCCCTGATGATGCCGTTGATCGGCGAAAGCTTGGATTTTAGATTTTAATTTTTACAATAGCGTTAGGCCTCATTTGAACCTTTATAAATTTTTATAAAAATGCTTTTGAAGGACAACCTTCAAAGATTGTTGTCAACACTATTCTCGCATTCGTGTGTCAGATCATCCAACCCCAACGAGCTCGAGCGACTTTCCACGACGCATGAGGGATGATTTACTCTCTTTAAACACCTTCCCGTCAAAATTCAAATTTGTTTTATATCTTCAAGCTTTGCTTTTCTGTTTGGATTGGAAAATTACGTCCTTGAGCAAACAGCTAACACTTTTATATTCCAAAATTCAAGTTTACAGAAGCTTAATTTTTTATTCAAGTTTTATGCATGATTGCTTTTCTCTTGGAATGTAATATTCAGTGCATGCATATGAAGCGTACATGGGTTACGCGTGAAGTTCTATCAGTTGAACATTTAATAAGACCGATTCCCACCCTTAATTTAGATTTATATAAATAGGAAGACGGCTTTTAATGCCTGGAAGAAAGCCAAAACCTCTGGACATTTGCGTTGTCACAGTAATTTTGAGTTTTTTTCTTAAAAAAAAAAAAGAATTGAATCTATAACCATTATCATTTTACAAGCCAATATCTGGATAGCCAATATGGCCAAGCCAATATTGGAGCAATTATCTGAATGTTTTGCAGAATGAGGCCTGTAAAAACAAAAAGATAACATACAAATAAGTATATAAAGTGCAAATAAGTGGTCAGATATTCTTAAGCTAAGCTGACAGTTTGAACATTTACAGAGTTTTTTAATCATCTTACTACCCAACCTCGTTCCCAGGGTCTCTCTTCTTCCCTTCCCTCTCTCGCCCCAAGGGAAGGGAAGAAGAGAGATCCTGGGAAGGAGGTTGCTTTCTACCTTGACGGTCATCCTTGGAGACCCAGGGGCAGATAGTCGGGGCGAGAGGTAGATAAAACGGGCGAAATAGGTGCGAGCTGAAGCCTGGTGCGAGCGAAAGTTTACAAGACGGGCGGGAACAGCCCCTGGGAGGATACCTTTAACGGACTAGTTCAAGAACCCATTTGCGTTCTTGCTTCTGATTGAGCACAAATTTTGAGGCCGTGAATTTTTTGTGCACATTCAGCGATCGGCTTATTTCACCGTTCCTTTCGCGACGTACTTTGCTAAACCTTTTACCCAGATCTCATGCACTCGTGCGTACTGAAATCAACTTTCTATCTCGCTCGTTCGATAGGCCTACCATCGAAGAAAGTTTTCAATAGTAATATGCGAACCCACAAAGCCGAGAAATCGAGAAATTTGGTAAGGGTACTCAAGATAAAGAAAACAACAACTACGAAAATCAGATTGAGGTATTGTGAAAAGTTCATACCTTAGGTGTGAACTTTTAGAAGTGTGCAGTTAGGATTTACGTGCGATCCACAACATGTCTTTGCGTTTGCTCCAAACTGCACGCTTTCAAAAGTTCAAAATTTGTGCTCAATCAGAAGGAAGAACGCAAATGGGCTCTTGAACTAGTCCGTTAAAGGTATCCTCCCAGGGACTGTTCCCGCCCGTCTTGTAAACTTTCGCTCGCACCACGCTTCAGCTTGCACCTATTTCGCCCGACTTATCTGCCCCTCGCCCCGACTATCTGCCCTTGGGTCTCCGAGGATGCTTGACAGTTCAGTTGCCAAGCGAACAAACACAGTCCCACAATGCGTGCAGAACCGATGAAGTGTTGGCTGGTCTCGAAAACAAATCAAGCGAGGCGTGCCTGACTGCATGTGCGATAACAATCAAGCGTGCGTAACAGTGACTTTCAGCATGGCACAAGATGCGTAACTGTACCTTCCATGAAAGGAACAAGTAGCATGAGGGCTGCATAACTGTGCCGTCTGGCTTCCGTGCTGGTGTGGATAGACATAGGGAACTGCAACAACGAACACTAAATTTGACCAACTGAAAAAGCGACCAAAACCTGGTAACTATATTAAGCGGTTTTCGGTCTTTGCGTGTTTGGTGGCGGTTCTTCAAACCATATGTGCGGTCGCTTTATTTCCCTTGAAGCTTCTCCCTAGACAAAAGAGTGCCTTGTAGGGGTTCAGTAAGGCAGAAGTTTTTCTGCTGTCTCCCTCTGCAGGTCCCTGAAGGGAGGTAATTTGATAATAGGCCAGGCTTCAAGGCCAAAGAAAGCACATGGAAAGATGGCGGCCGTGGATCTTGAGTCAGATATTGTTAAAAAGGGTGACGGGCTTGCACGACTCCCGCAAGCGTGTTTTACCTTTAAAATGGCTTTAGAATTTGAGCCAGTAGTTGTAACTGTAGTTTTGTTTTGTGATCCTCTTCTTAAAGTCTAAAAGAGTTACAGGCCGGCGCGACTCCTGCGCGCGTGTTTTAGGGAACTCCCTCTTTTGTATGATGTTAGGGGCAGTTCTTTGAAAATGTTCTTAAGCAATGGTTGCTGTGTTGTAAAATGCCAGCTGTTCATGAGTATTGGTTTTAAGTTAGCCACTGCCGGGTGATATTGCGTTACAGAGGGCAAGATGTTTTTTTATTTTTGTCGGAGGGCTTTACTCCTGTCTTCAAAAGTAACTTCTGAGAGGGTTGTTTGAATAAAGTTCTCTAGGTATCCTCTCTCAAAAAGATGTGTTTTGAAGTTTGTGACGCTCTCTTCAAATAATGTTTTAGAAGAGTTAGTTCTGAGTAGTATTAGAGCCTCTCCTTTGATGAAGCCTCGTTTTACGTCAGATGGACGGCACGTTGAAAAATGGGTGTATTGAGATGTTTCAGTAGGCTTAAAGTGGGTGAGTAGCACCGACTCAGTTTTAAATCTTTCGTCTTTGTAAACTTGATAGTTTGATGGTGTTTGTTAGCTTGTTCAAAGAACTGTGTGACTTCTTCTCTGGTTGTGTTCCAGAGGGAGAAGATGTCGTCAGTGAATCGTTTCCAGACGAGCGGTCAGTTAAACCACTTTGTAAATAATTGATTTAAGATCTCTGTTTCTACCCTAGCCATGAAAATATTAGCGAAAGCAACTGTCATTTTGGTGGCCATGGCAGTTCCATGCATTTGCATTTGTATTTGTAGGTAGTTTTTTCTATTAAATTGGAAGGAGTTCTCCGCAAAGATAAGTCTGAGCGCTCTTTGCAGTTGTCGTGTAGGGATGAGGTTCGTTTCCGTGGAATGCTTTGTATGTTAGGCTTCGAAACCGCGGCCACCATGAGGTTACGAATAACTCCCCTGGCGCATATTACACAAGACTACTAAGCTGTGCTTGAAACATTCCACGGTAAAGGTGATCTAAAGTTCACACGCTTGTGTTGTCACTTAATTCATCACAGAAAGACCACAAGAGCACACCGAACCCTCTAAATTTAACAGGGCCGTAGCCAGACTTTTCTGATACCCGCCCGAGGCAACTGCAAAGAGCCGAAGGCGCAAGCAATTAGGGGGTCTTGGGGCATGCTCACCCGGAAAATTTCGAAATTTAGACTCTCGGAAATGCCATTTTTAGCGCTTTCCTGGTGGTATTTTCCCCGAACATTATCAAAATCCAAACTAACTTTAATAGCATTTATTCTTGCTATCCGTTCTTCTCTTTAAAATTTCCACAGCTTTATTCGCGTGCACCAGTTCAAGTGTACTAGTGCTGCAGTGTACTCTCTTAATCTAAGGCCTTGCTTTTATTTGAAGACGGCTGAAGCAATTCTCCTATGCTGATCACTGATGTCCCATTTTTGGTATATTTGCAACGGCTCTGGAGTGATGTCGCGAACGTATGCGAGGGCAAGACCTTTCAGGCGGTCTGTACCCATTATTGATTTTGACCACGTCTTGAATCGGTTACGAGGCTGGAGACTGTGGTATACGCTGACCCACTGGAGTAACTGGTGGGCTCGCGACCAGCACATAAGTGAAGTATTAACTGAGGTTATCACACTTTCGTGTACCGTTGGCGTGGTTTACTGCCAAAAACATGCTCTATTATTAAATATTATTAAATAATTTATTTTTCTATTTAAGTTTTTAACAACAAGGGAAAAGTTTTACCAAGCCAACTGCCTCGGTTGCCTCAATACTGGCTACGGGCCTGAAAGTTAAACTGTTATGTTTCGTTCTAACACCATGCATTCTTTGGGTTCGGTGAAACTGCCCATGCACTGATTGTCAAAACTATTGATGCTATTTAATCGCAGGTTATTGTAAGAAATTAGAACAAAAGATTTTATACACTTAAGATCTTGAGATCATTGTCAGCACGATTACGATTATTATGCGAACATACGGTAAAAATCTGTAAACTACTGTTAAACTCTGTGATAAGGGAATTTGCTGATGTTTCTCCAATAGTTTAAAAACATAGAATGGCCGACAGCAGTATGTTTGTAGGAGCCAACTTAACATGTTAACCACCAGTTCATCCGTATTGTAGTGTAACGCCTTAGTGTGAACTACCTGAAGTTTTAAGTAGTTAATCTTTAACAGGGTAACTAACTTGCCAATGATGGAATGGCCCAGAACAATAATAAGATCATTGATAACCAATAGCAGTTGAGGATTATATTAGTCGTCGAAAGATAATGTCATCTACATAGAGATTAGCATAAATACATGTGCTTTGTAAGTAGTTCTTCGGTTACGCCCGACTGGGCTATATGTTAACTCTTTCCCGTCAAGAGTTGTATTATCCCGACGTTGAAGTCGGAAACCATTAAGCCACTTGTCACGTCATCATTTTTGACGTCACCAGATTGTTTTGATAAGCAGCTAACACAGCAAGGACAGATCCATCCATATGTGTGTCCATTTTGAATATCGACCAAATTCGGGCAGAGCAAAAGCAGAAAAAACGTGTCCAATTTTGGGTGCAAAGTTGGTGATAAAATAGGACAAGTCACCTAGTTGATCAATGTTCCATTTCCAGGTTTTTAGAAGGGCTGAGGCCAAAACTTTTCCAGTGGATAGAAAGGGGATAAGGGGTAGAAGATAAAGAGAAAAGAAAGGGAGAGAAAAAGGAAAGCAAAAAAAGAGAGAGAGAAAAAATTGGATGTGAATCCGCATGGCTTATGCGCATGCGTGAAAGCAAAATATTGTACAATTTACAACAGAAGCTGGCTCAAAATTTAGCTAAATTGTAAGAAAACGCTTTTGTAGCAAAGTTTAGTGGCATTTGGCAACATAGCACTTAAAAGACCGCTTTAGCGGTAAAAACTGCGTTTTTCTAAGGAAAAACCGCTGACAGGAAAGGATTAAAAGGTGGTTATTGCGATTCTTTTACTGCCATAAAGGCGGTTTCGGTCTTTAGGAGGAAAAGAAAGCGGTTTGCGGTCTAGGAAGGATAAAATAAGGCGGATTGCGGAATGTGCGACCCCCTATAATAGACCCTCTATCAATTGGCTCAAAGTACTACCGGCGTTACTGAATGACGTATTGTTTAAAATCTGATGACTTAGATCAACTGTCTTCTCATTTCGAATATTGAATTTTGTTGAACATGGAAAGTTCAATGTCGATACAAATTCGTCCACAACTGACCATGCTTATACCGAGAGTTGCGAATATGTATAATACGTACATGCTGTGGTAAATTTAGCACTGAATTCAAAACATGATTCTCGACAAAGACGAACACAAGGTCAGAATCTGGCGAATTTCGTAAACAAGCGCAGTAGTCGCTGCACTTCACGCTCACGTCAAAGCATGTCTTATGACGTAACCGTTAAATCCGGTTCCTTCTCCCGCCAATTCCCAGTAAAAGTTAACACGTTGTCTCGAAGACGAAACGATAACATACAAATAAGTATATAAATTGCAAATAGGCCGTTTCTTGTTTATGTCGGCAGTCTCTGATCAAGCAATATCATATATTATGGAAATTTTTTTTTAGTTAGCTTGGCAATGAAATGAAAACACGAAAATTTGAAAGAGACTGGCACAATTAGAAAATTAGCAAATATGAGAGGAGAATGCTGAAAATTGAAGATAATGACTTTTTGAAAAAGGTCATATTTACAGACGTTTGCATGGCTAGGTGGCAAGAGTTGCCACCCAGCCATACGAACGACTGTGTTAACTAAATGTTGTATGCTCTTTCTAGTTATAATCTCTGTTTGTTTATCGGATGAATTTCAATTTTCAAGATGTAAACAATGACGTCAGCAAGGATCAGCCTATAAGTGGCCAGATACTCTAAAGTTTTATTCATTTTCGGTTGTGTCGATTGCGTGTACCCCGTAGGCCGCACGCAAAAGTTCATCAGTAAAATAATCATGTCCTCAAACAGGAAATTTACTTGGGAGGAGCTGGTGTCCTTGAATCAGAAACATAATGCACACGTTGCCGTTCGGGGAAAGGTAAGAAAAACGAGCATTAGAAAGATCAAGCTGCAAATATTGTCAATACTATTCTTGCGTTCGTGTCTGATCATCAAACCCCAACGGGCTCGAGTGACCTTCCACGCCGCAGGAGGGATAATTTTTACTCTCTTTAAACACCTTCTTGCCAATATTCAAATTTGTTTTGTATCTTCAAGTTTTGCTTTTCCGTTTAGGATTGGAAATTCACGTCCACGAGCAAACAGTTAATACCTTTATATTCCAAAGTTCAAGTTCTATGCATCATTGCTTTTCTCTATTATTAGGGAACTTAAGCAAACACGACGGCGACGGCTGATGAGAACGTCACAAAACAAAAGGTTTAATTAGCAAAACAATGACTCTGCACGTGCGATACAGATTTTGGTACATTTCTTTGCCGTCCTTTGCAAAACAACAACGTGAAATGACCAAATTCAAAGTTTTATGTAGAACGTTTACACACGACAATGAATTTTCATTTTTTTACCTGAACTGTAATGCCGTCCTTACAAAGTCAGCTCCTGGATAGTTCGGCTACATTAGACAGATTGAACGAGTTGAAACTATTGCGAACAAGTTTGAAATTTTTGGAAGTCATTTTTAAAGTGACGTTTTCCTTGGCGTTGCCGTCGTGGTTGCTTAAGCTCCCTAATGTAATATTCAGTGCAGCGCATGCATAAAAACCGTACATTAATTAGTTACGCATGGAGCTCTATCAGTTGAACATTTAATTAGACCGATTCACGCTGTTAATTTAGATTTATATAACAGCAATTGGCCCGATTTATACTAGAGACGGATCATCCGTCTGGGACGAACTTGGGCAAAGAACGGTAGTTCGTCTTATAATTCGTCTGTGTATAAATACGGGCTTTCAGACGGATCATCCGTCCAGACGAACTTTCACGGTAGTTCATCTTGACAGACGAACTACCGTGGATAATTCGTCTGGACGGATGATCCGT
Source organism: Siderastrea siderea (assembly GCA_964030785.1). NCBI lineage: Eukaryota > Metazoa > Cnidaria > Anthozoa > Scleractinia > Rhizangiidae > Siderastrea > Siderastrea siderea. Next base: position 27,433,734 of record OZ034969.1, read on the forward strand.
CTGTCTGTATAAATACGGGCAGAAGACGAACTACTCAAAAATCAGGATCGGCAAGGTGACGATTTGACTTGTACCCATGCCTTTTCGTCACGCTTAAACGAATTATCCGCCTAGTGTAAATACGGGACGAACTACGAGACGCAACGATAGTTCGTATCATAGTTCGTCCCGTGTTTATACTAGATAGCTGATTCGTCTTGACGGATGATCCGTCTGGACGGATGATCCGTCTCTAGTATAAATCGAGCCATTCTTAGTTTTTTTTTTAACTTGATCTATAACTATTGTCATTTTTATAAGCCGATATCTGCAACTTTAATGACAGTTGGGAGCAATTATCTCAATGTTTTGCAGAACAAGGCGTGCGGGAAAAAAAGGATAACATACAAATAAGTATATAACGTGCAAATAAGTGGCCAGATATTCTAAAGTTTAGCTGATAGTTCGAACATTTACAAAGTTTTTTTTTTGTCATCTTACTACCCAACCTCGTTCCCAGGGTCTCTCTTCTTACCTTCTATCTCTCGCTCCAAGGGAAGTGAAGAAGAGACACCCTGGGAACGAGGTTGCTTACTACTTTGGCAGTTTGCCAAGCGAACAAACAATGGCCCGCAATGCGTGCAAAATCGATGACGTGTTGGTTTGCCTCGAAAACAAAGCAAACGAGGCGTGCGTGACTGCCTCGTTCGATAACAATCAAGCGTGGCACAAGATGCGTAACTGTACGTCCCATAAAAAAGAACAAGTAGCACGAGGGCTGGATAACCGTGCCGTCTGGCCCCCCTGCTGGCGTGGCAGTAGTGAATATAGTCTTTTCTTGTGAATGGACATAGACGTAAAGAATTGCAACAACCATGCAACACTAAATTTGACCAACTGAAAAAGCGACCAAAACTGGAAAGGAGGGCTACCGAATTATTCACCTTCTCCTCGCCAAACATATCGCCGCAGACGATGCTTCCAACCTCATTCTCAGTTCACTCATGATCATTTTCCGCTGTGTTTTTGTCTGTCCTCCTCAAAACCGTGAACAAAAAAGCCGTGACAGCTCCTAAAACAGAAGCATTCCAATAAATCGGCAACAAAATTCCCACACATTTACCACAGCCTTACCATTGATCAGTGTGGACATTCAAACAGACGCAAACAACCCAAAGGAATTTAACTCCTACTTCTCACAATCGCAAAGAATTTGTACGGCATTTCATCTGCATATCCCTCTTGTAAAAGAAATGCAGAACTTTCCTAAAGCACAACCTCACATTTTTTGTCGCCAGGACTTCACTACCGCACCTATTTCCCCATGCCTGGGAACCAAGCTTTTTTCACAGTTCGCGTCAATCGTGTCAACTCGTGAATGCAAGAACGAAATAAATCACTGCTTCGTAATCAGGCGCATTATCCAGGGCTTCGTTCAGAAACTATAGGCTCTCTTCAATGTAACTCTGTCTAACTGTTTATCTCATTCACGGATTCACTGCTTGTCACTCCTTGGCTTCTCTGGACTCTGGGTTATACCTCATCCATGGCGGCGGGATACTGCCGAGCCGGTTACAAGAAAGCGCAATGGGCATTTAAACCACCCCCGATTAACAAATGTTAGCACGACTCAACGTATGAATTGGTTTCACGTACTAACCGGTGTTACTGAATGATGTTATGTTTAAAATCTGATGGCTTAGCTCAACTATCTTATCGCTTTAAATATTGAATTTTGTTAAACATGGAAAATTGAACAAAGTTGAATGTCGATACAAATTCGACCACAACTGACCATATACCGAGAGTTGTCGCGGAATATGTTTAATATGTATATGCTGTTGTAAATTTAGCACTGAATTCAAAACAAGATTCTCGATAAAGACGAACACAAGGTCAGAATCTGGCGAATTTCGTAAAAAGCGCAGTAGTCGCTCCACTTCGTGCTCACGTTAAAGCATGTCTCATGACGAAATCTTTAAATCCGGTTCCCTCTCCCGCGAATTCCCTGTAAAAAGTAACACGTTGTCTCGAAGTCTAAAATCGAACAAGTCGGTTCAGAAATCAACAAGTAAAGCAGTAAAAGAGTAACTGGTATATCCTTCTGTGCCTCTTATACTATCTCAGAGGATCGATCCAACTTGTATGTATACTGATGTCTGTGTAAAATTAATTTTGTATTTGTTTAGAGGTGAGCACAAATTTGTACTACAAAACAGTAAACACAACTCTGCGCTGCGAAAAAATTCCACCAAACCTCCCTCTCCTTTCTTGAACTGACGATTTGAAATGGCGACTCGTCAAAACTGGTTTTCTAGCGTTCATGTGACCCTATTCTCTCTCAGTTAGTTCCCAATTACTAACTTCCACTATTTTCGACTAGCCTTCGGTCGTTGTAATTTGGCCCTCAGGACAGAAAAAGAAGAGCTCTTGGATCGAGAATGGCATATCTACGTTTTAATCTACCTTCCGACGCGGACACTATCAGTACCAGGCCTACTCGGAGAACCGATGTCTTTTCCGTTCTTCCTCATTGCATAATCCGACTTCATCGGTTAAAAATTCTAGAAGACTATTGCCTTGCGTCGATGGACGTGTCATCTACATATAGGTAAACTGTAGATGAAAGATTAAATGCTTGAAAGACCACCAGAATTATGTACGCAACGTAAGCAAAAGTGAACAGAAAGCCAAACCTATGACTCTGCAATACCAGATCCCATTCCAGCCTGAATTCTTAAACGGAATATGTTTTGCTTTCTGGTTTGACATGGTGTATAGGTTCTCGGCTGTCGTGGTGGAAAAAGGGGGTAGCCTGCGTGGCAGGCGTAGACAGGGAGGAGGTAGGGGGAGCGAGAAAGTGGGAGGATAAATGGGGGGACTAACAATCTTCCCCTTCTTTCTCGCTTCCCTACCCCCCCCCCCCCCGATTTATTCCTGCTACGCAAGCTAAAAAGGAGTAGTACAATTATTCCTGGTTTGCACGTTACGTCTCGCCCCATGTTGGTGGTCATAAACAAAGGTTTTCTCATTAGCCGCGATACGACGCCATTGTCTTTTGGATCTCTAAGGATTGGTTGCAAACTACCAATTGAGATGAACAGTTCTAATTAATGAATGCTGTGGCACAAGCCATATTTCTACCTGTGTTTTAGTTTTGTAGTGAACTGAATGATTGGGTATTTGATTTTTTAGGTTTATGATGTCAGCCGATTTCTCACCCACCATCCAGGTGGCCAGGATGTTTTGCTTATGGCAGCGGGAAGGGATGTAACAGTTGTGTTTGAGTCATATCATGCTTTCAGCAGCATAGCTCCTAAGTAAGTTCTAGTTAATACAGTGGCTGAAAATATTCTTTCCAAGTTGTTTGTTGGCTACTAAGCCCAAAGAGGGGTGTTCAGATTTTAGATTAATGGGTTTAAAATTTTATATTTCCACACCCTAAGTGATACCAGACCACATATTTAACCTACAATAGGTACAGCTATTAGTTACTTTTGTATGAGAGTCACCCTCCTGGATCTGGCAGTGGTGGAAAACTGACCAATCAATGTTTTTTCTTTTAACAGGATGTTACAGAAGTACTATGTTGGCGACCTTGTTTCCACTGAGTTTCCTACTTTTCCAGAACTTGGGTAAGTTGAGTGCATGGACTTAAGATATGAAAAAGCTGTTACTGGTACTACTATAAATGGAAATTATGTTTTTCGTCGGAAAAAGACCAGCTCAGTTGTAAAAAAGGTGATTGATTCTCCCATCGAATCGTCAAATGATTATTCACATGGGTGATTAGCTGACTTGAGTTCACATATGAGAATGAAGACCAACCATGGAGGTATAGATTCTTCCGCAGACACCGCATGGAAAGGAGACATGAGAGAAAGGGCCCTACTTTTTCTGTCTTTCTTTTCTTCAATGGCAGCTGTTCTTTGGCCTTTAAAGGTCCTGGCCCAGTCCCTTGGTACACAGATTCTCTAGTATGATCTGTTAAGGGCAGCAACTTCCCAGGAAGCAGTATCAATGTTACAGCTTCTGAGATTCGCTTTCAGAGTGTCATCATATCTTTTGTAAGGCCTTGTTTCAGCTGGCCACGCAGGAGCATGCGCCTTCAGGATTCTGTTGCCCCCATGCAGGCAACACGTCCTCGCTATCTGAGCTGGCCCATCATGACTAAACCCTCCATACTGGATAAATTGCCTTTTTTCCAGGACCTGCAAGTTGAGTACTCTGTCTTGCAACTTGATATTGCAGATCGTTCGGAAACATCGTTAGTAAAATTTTTCCAGTTGTTGGATGTGATTTCGGTACGTTGTGCAAGCCTCGCAAAACTTGCATCAAGGTATCCATTACTACTGGTGTCAGACCCGAGTAGTACAACTCCTTGGCAGACTTGATGATCTCTTGGTTGATAATATGAATGAAGGTTGGTTGCAGAGTGACAGGGGCCTGAGATGACGAAGGCAGGAAAATCGCCTTAGTCTTGCTAAGGCTGACTTTGAGGTTAAAGCGTTTATAGGAGGAGGAGCCGCTGTCTTTTATCCAGCGAACATCCTGCCCAGTCATCTGCAAAGAGAAACTATCGACAAATAGCTTCAAACCCTTTTAATTTGGCCTGGAGACGATGAAGGTTTAGCAGTTTGGCTCCACTAATACGGTACTGGATGTACACACTCCTATCAGCACGACAGCAAACAAAATGGAGGAGCGATGATGTTAGTGCCGTGGTTGGTGCCATGACGCACTTCTGCTTCTCTCCATTTCTTACTTAGAAAGGTTCTGAGGAATCCCCGTTTTCCCCGTTCTGAATCCTTCATGCCACTGGGACATGAAATAATCGACTAATGGCCATGGGACAAGCTTTTCTGGGCAACCAAACGTGTGGAGAATCCTCCACAAGCCCTTCCCATTAACGGTGTCATATGTCTTAGTCAGTTCAACAAATACGATATGAAGCTCCATGTTTTGCGTAGGATACCATGACGCCATTCTCGTCCCCAGAGGCCGCGATCCTTGTGTTCAGCGCCACGGATCGAGACCAGGGACCGAAGCAGGAAGTCCACGAATCACTGACTTCCGGCTTTTGTGCCCAGCCTCAGAAATTTGAAACAATAACGGTTACCATCGGTTGCAAAAATGGGCAGCTATTGCGTTACCCTGGCCCCTGCCAGAGGTCACGATCCGAGCCGCTGGCCAAAAGGATCGCAGCTCTGGGGACGAGAATGACCATGACGCATGATAACTCTCGCAAGGACTCATAAACACTTATAAACATTCTTGTATATGTCTGCTGGAATACCGTCCGTTTTCCCAGACGTGTTTTACTTCAATGCTTTATTAGTCTCGGTGCTAGAGGAAGGATTGGCTTAAGACACCTTCACAAGCATTTGTGGGAGAGCTGTGATTGCATCTTCAGAAATTGTTATCCTCTGTTCAAAGTGTTCAGCCCAGCGTGCGAGTTTTCCTGTCTTCGCCGTAAGCAGCGTGAAGTTGTCAGATGAACGGATGAGAGTTGAGCCTGTGGCCTTCGGTCCATGCACTGTACGGAGACCATCGTGGAATGTTTTCATGTCGCTACTGTCAGCTACATTTTGCAGGGTTTGAGGTCATTTTTTCCCACCTGTTGTTCTTCATCAATCAGAGCTTCTCTTGAACAACCTTTCTGGTTTACTGGTTCCTTGGTTACTTCTTTGGACGTGTCTTAACATGAAGGTGGACCTTGTGTAACTTGTAGAGCATGTCGAGGAAGATGTTGATCAGCATGCAGCATTGCAGACAATCTCCTCCTTCAGTGCCCTAAGCGACATGCTCATTGCTAGCTAGAGGGGGACTTCGAGTTACTCCTGGATTTCCCCTTGGAAGGCTTCTTTGCTGACACACAATGTCCAGCTTCTTCGGGGTCTTTTTTCTCGTTTCAGGGCTGGCTTCATCTTGCTTCTAAGCAAGCGGTGCGTGTAAAAATAGTAAATACACTTCAAATGACTCAAATAACGTCCCCGTGTAAAAGAAAATTCCCTGGGTGTTTATCAGAGTGGGTGCATTTACCTGGAACGTTCTGTTACAACGTACAATGTGTGTCAGTTGAATTTTGTTCATAATCACTTCATTTTGTTTAAATGCCTTCCTTGATTAGGACTTCAAAGAAGCCGAACTTGTAACGAACTCAGGGGACATTTGTTTGAATAAATACTGTACTGACATTTCATATCAAGTGCTAAAGGTTAATATAAAAAGACTTCTTGCTTAGAATTGTGTGGATGTGTCATCAAACAGATCTAGATATTGTTACAATTCCTTGAAGCAAATGAGCTAATAGTTAACCATTTGCCATTTCTATAGAACCTTCTACAACACAGTACGGAACAGGGTGCAAAAACATTTCAAAGATACGAAGCAGGTGAGTGGGAAATGCCGGAGTCCACGAAAACAAGACTTGTTTTTGTGTAAAATAGCAATCAATGACAACGTGTAAGTGGAAAATAATTATCCTGACAATTTGCTGACCCGTTTCTTTCGCGAAAAAAAAAAATAAAAAACGTACGTTTTGGGGGGCCATTTCATTTCGGACGACCTATGACAGTTGTTTTACAACATTTTATTACTGATACCTGAACTCGCTAAAATAGAGTAATTTTGTCACTATAATTATCATTTTCATTATAACATTAACTGGTAGACAAATAATATACTAATCATAACTTTGTACAAAAGGTTTTCGGCATATACCACAGTAAGAACTGACTGCTGATAAGCCTTTGTGAAAAACGAACCTCCATAGAAGTTCTTTGAGGAAATAGAAGGCCAGCACATATATTTCACAGGGCGTCATTTATTATTAGAGTGTGAGTTGCGTACTTTTGTTTTTAGTTCCCCTTTATAATGTCTCTTAACAGGATCCTAAGAACTCACCATGGATGTGGTTAAGGCTTGTAATTATGCCAACAGTGGTGGTTTTGTTCTGGCTTACACAGGTGAGTTGAATCGTCTCGAAAAGGGTGTTTTGAGGGGGAACATTAGATTTAGCCAAGCTCCACTTTTTGTTTGTTTGTTTGTTTGTTTTTTGTCGCTGGTACCTCACTAGGCCTCTGGGAATCGAACCCAAGCTACAGATTTTGTAAGAAACCGCGATGACCACTCGGGCACGCGTGCAATGTCAACAAATTTGGTCTTCTTTTTAATACTTGGACAGCTGTTTATCATTAACAGGTCGATCGAGATAAACACGCAGGTTTTTTTCCTGGGAAAATGCGTTCGAACTGTCGCAAAACCATGGTTGTAGACAGAAAAAAACAGAATGTACTAGCCGTTCTTTGTTTGGCGCCGGGACCGCTGCGAAATGCTGACAATTCAAGCGGTGTGCCGACCGAGTTTCCAGCACAGAACACACAACGATGACTCCTCGAAGGCAAATTTCGTAACTTGAACTTTTCGCCTTTCACCAAAAGACAACTGAATATTCTTTGAACTTTTTCGTTCCATATATAGATATTAGATATTTTTTCTCAAGCTTAAAACGTCAACACTGTCGATCGAACAATCGTTTTGCTACGCTGGTTGCCAAAAAGCACCGCGCGATTTCCCGCCAAGAAAAGATGACATTCTCTTCCCCGTTGGCCGGGTTGCTTTGCGACTCCCGTCACCCCACTCCACCTTCCCCACCCCAGAGTCTGTACGGACGGGCGTACGCTGACGTCGCAACCAAATTTTCTCGCATCGATAGGTTACCAAATTTGCTTAGCAATGGTGCTCCGCTCTGCGGCCTTTGGCCGCTAAGGAACTCCGCTAAAACACTGGTTCGTGCAAGTTCCACTTTTGGCAAACATATATCTGGAAACTTACCAACTTACTAGTTACGTTTCTTGATTTTTCTTTTCACAGATGTTCTGGTTTTCCCATAACTTGCTTCTTAGTTGCGTTGCGGCAGCTTTCATGGGGTGGTTCCAGGCCCTGACAGCCATGGTTAACGTTCATGATGCAAGGTAGGTACAAGTATACTTGTCAATTTTTTTAATAAGAAGACTTCATTCCAACGCAGCTTTTATTTGTGCATGTGTCAGGGAATATATACGCTAACATTTTTTCTCGATTTTGCATCAAAACTATTAAAATAAGGGGCATGGGAAAAATATAGATGTCTTTGCTCACGATATAATTAATTAATTAAAGTCATTACTTTCTAGTTAGCAAACAGCGTTTCTCTCAGTAAAGATGAGCTGCCTAATTGATTCTAATTTGGCTCTACATGAGTGACCAGCAACTTTTAAGATTTCAGCATTTAAGTTATTTATTTTTGTCTGTTTATTTTTTCAGTCATTTTACTGTAACAAGGAATCCCATAGTGTGGAGAGTGGTTGGTCATATTCACGACTTCTTGTTGGGATGCTCCTACTATGTTTGGGTTTATCAGGTCAGGGTTTTAAAATCAGGGATTAGTTTTTAAGGGGAGCTCTTCAAACACCGAGGTAAATTTTCCAGAAAAGACCAAGTTTGCTGTCCGTTTCCGCGTTCATACCAAATTCCAGGTAGAATATCAGAAGATTGTAGTATCATTCCGTTTGGAAACGTTGTACATTATGTTTCAACAGTATGCACGGATGATTTTTTACTTCGTTTTGTTCGACACTCGTGACTCGAAACACTCAGAACAAAACGAAGATTCAGTTACTGAGGTAAACGTAGTCTCATAGAATGGAGCAGGGAAACTAGCGGTTCGAGTTAGTAAGAACTTCGAACCGACTAAGGTTCGAGTTATCGAGTTTCTACTTTACATTAATTAGCAGATATATATTGCATGATATTTTTTTTGTATCAATATTTTGTCTGGTTAAAAACAATCAAACGTCTCATATCCTTACAGCACATCTTTGGCCATCATCCGTACACTAACATTGATGGGTTTGATCCAGATATCAGTACAGCAGAACATGTAAGTTTTGTTGATATCTCATTCTTTTCTCTTCACGGTTCGGAATCTGAAGGCAGCTGCCACAAAAACACATCTGCATGGCTTGGTTAAAATCTTGCGCGTGAGCACGCCAAGGCAAATGGCATTCTCGTTCCCAGAGCCTACGATTTGTTTGGTCAGCGGTGGGATCGTCAGGCTCTGGTATCAGCCATTACCAGATGTCGGGAAATTCACGACATCCGGTAGCGCATGTCTAATTCGTAAGTTACTATTGCGCCTGCTCTATTCTCGTCCGAGGAGCTCTGGGCATGACAATTCTGACAACAACCGAGAAATTTGAATTCTTATCGATCGAGTTTAAACAGATCGACTAAAAGCTGTTCAGGACCCTCTAAATCTCCTGCAATTAGCGGAGAACCTGGAGCTGTAAAAGGAACAAACTTAAGAAGCTGCCTTTCGTGCCGAAGTTGTTCAGAAGAACGATTGTCACTGCATTTTGCTCACGGGTTTTGGATTTGTATCTTGCCTGAATAAAGGTATTACGTTAATGCAGGGTTCAATTCTACCTGTTACCATCCCCCCCCGGGCACACCCCCGGGGATTTGCAATTTTTTTCTTACTTGGCGGTCTATTCCCCACCCCCGGGAACGCAGAAAGAGACAATTCCCGACCCCCGGGACTCCTCATCGACCACAAATACGTTGTTTTGTGTTCAAAATTGATTTCTGCACAATAGCACAACCAGACGTTTTGACAAGAACTTAATAGCTTTTCTAGAGTTTACTGAACGAAGGATATTACATAGTATTAAAAAACATGGACACTACATTGAAAAAGAAAACTGAAGAAAAAGTCTAACCGCTCTGGCATTCGGCTCGCGAGTAAAGAAATGTTCTTCACCGCGTGCTTTATTCTAAATATAGCACATGCACAAAAGAGGTCCGGTGAGCAAATTGGTGACAGCATTTTAAAGGAGTTTTTCTTAGCTTGTTTCACAAGAACCCCTGACTTAGATCTCTGTTTAACTGATAAAGCCGTGCATTTGTTTCATACAAATACGCTGAAGAAATATTTCTATGTTTGTGATGAATGCCATCCATTTGAGTACGCATCAAACGCACCTTCGTTTAACAATTTATAATAAACGTGCCTTTGAATACAGATTATAATTTCGAGAGATTATTCTTCTCCAACCAGTCTGCTACAAATTCTAGAGATTTTCCCTGGAAATAGACAGTCTTCTCTACGCGGTCCGGCGCCATTGTGTCAACTGAGAAGTGATAAGCTAGTGACGTGCTTCACAAGAAAAATGAGAAGTTATTTTCGATTTGCCCCGCCCCCTACCCCCGGGACAAAACCGTTTCAGACAATTCCCCACCCCCGGGCCCGAAGGGCTGGACTTGTCCCGGGGGTTGCCCGGGGGGGGATGGTAACAGGTAAAATTGAACCATGCATAATTCAGTGTGCATTTGCGTTATATTGAATTGTATTAAGTTTACATTCGTGTGGTTTCTGTTGTGTGAGAATGTCAACTGTGTGCTTATCGCTTCGCCACTAAATGCTAGTCTGTATTACGTTTTACCCCATGGAAAATTTCAACAAGCATTTGGCGCCCAAGTTTTTAAACATCGACATCAAGAGATCACTACAAAAGTTGATGAGACAGTTACATTTAAGTTTATTTATGGACAAGCTGTAGTTTTGTAGAAAATGCTGTAGCGAGAAAAGAATCGCTGGCATTTAGCGATAATCTCTAACACTTTGACTTTTTTTTTTTTTGGATTCTTACTTGCTTAACCAAACAGCAAAACTTGGCGCTTAATCTGCCCTAAGCCACATTCTTTGCGTGGAAATTGATCAAGTCAATATAATTTAAAATTAAATGTAATGCCCTGATTAATTCAACCGGAAATAAAACGTTATGCGTAGAAGCCAAAAAAATTTAACACTATTGCGCATACAGTTTGAATCGGCCAATCAAAAAACAAAAATTTTGGCCGTTAGCAGAGCTACAAGAGATGTATTTAAAAAAAGCCGGGTAGCTCTGGGGACGAGAATGGGCATATGGCTGCCACTCTACGGGTGATTTGGCTGTGCGCATGCGTTAAGTTCTGGCCAATTCGCGGAGATGTGTGTTTGTGAGTTTTTGCTGTCAGGAGTGATAATGCATTTAACTTGCCTTGCGTTGCTGTCATTTGTGTACCCTTTTCGTGTCTTCTTTAGTTTTGTTACTCTTGGGGAATCTTGGGAGACTTAGAAACTTCCAGGGTTTTCTACACTGTAAAATACTTATTTCATTGTTTTAACTTCCTTCTAGAAGCCAGATATGAGACGCATTAAATGGAGTCAAAATTGGCTGCCTCGGTACTTCTATCAGCATATCTTCATGCCTTTAATATACTGCGGGGTAGGTTTGCCCAGTTGTACACAGGGGCGTAACGCCATCCACTGAGAATAACTTAGACACGTGACGCAGAATAACACACTAGACAGACTACTGACCATTACTTCTGAGTTCAAACCATCTACTCTGAGGTAACGTATTCTCACTACATACGCCAGCAAGGTTTCAACTGTGAGCAATTGTAGTATTGATATTAACTGACATTTCTCTAAAAACATATTTTTCCTCACCTATGTCCTACAAAGAAAATGTGAGTTTCTTTACTACATATTTTACTAAGCAAGTTATCTTTTTCTTCAATCTTAAGTTATCTTAACTTACTACATAAGTTATCTTTATTATATAAACTGACAAGAGTTTAACTGAGAGCAATTGTACTATTAATTTTAACTAAAGTTTATTAAAAATTTATTTTTCCTCATCCGTGTCCATAAGAGAAACATGATTCAGCGGTACACAATTAAACATATTTCAACCTGGCAATCAGTCAATTAAGTGGTGAAACCTTGTTTCTCAGTATTTGAACTGGATTCAAAGTTGACACTTAACATTACCTGTATGATCTTTATGAACTTCTCTCCTTGTCATGCTTGAGATTACGATGGTGATATTCAATGTGTTCTTTTAACTCTCTTGCTTGTAACAGTTAGGTATGAAAACCAGAGCCCAGGATATTTACTATTTGTTCTATTACAAGAAAAACAGTAAGTTGAATGTAAAGTGACCACTATTAAATATAGTTGATCGATCCCATGAAAGATGGATGGGGTTAGCAGTATACCACAGATTACCCGACAACGTCACCATGCAAGTAATATGAAATTGATAATCCAATTACGTTTGTAGTTGGTATGAATACACCAGGCCCGTAGCCAGTAATGAGGCAACCGAGGCAGTTGCATCGGTAAACGTTTCCCTTGTTATCAAAAACTTAAATAGAAAAATAAATTATTCAATAATAGAACATGTTTCTGGCACTAAACCACGCCAACGGTACCCTAAAGTGTGATAACCTCAGTTAATACTTCACTTATATGTGCTGGTCACGAGCCCACCAGTTCTCCAGCGGGTCAGTGTATACCGCAGCCTCCAGCCTCGTTACCAATTTAAGACGTGGTCAAAATCAATAATAAGCACAGGTCGCCTGAATGGTCTTGCCCTTGCATACGTTCATGACATCTCTCCACCAGTGATCATGGGAGAATTGCTTTAGCTTTCTCCAAATTTAAGTGAGGCCTTAAGTATAGAGTACACTTCAACCCTAGTTCACTTGAACTGGTGCACCTGAACGAGACTGATATTTTTTCGTCACGAATGCTGAAAGAACATTTCAGAGCTTTTAAAATTTCATTTCTGAATGAAACAGTGGAAATTTCTAGGAGAAGATCTGATAACAAACATAAATGCTATTAAAGTTAGTTTGGATTTTGATTATGTTTGGGAGAAAATACCACCAGCAAAACGCTAAAAATGGCACTTTTTTTAATGGCCTGCAATGGCGGCTGGTCGTAATTTCACGGCGCTCCTGCAAATATGGCTCTTTTTGTCTCTAACATCATATCTTACGGATTCTACTCACTGCCATTTGGAACAGAATTCGAAGATTATTATTGCTGCCGTTTTTCAGCTACTTTGGCAGCAAGAGAGTTTCGTAGTCAGCCGATAAAGCGTTCTATAACACTGGTTGCAAAGCATGGCACAACTATAATTGCACTTCGTGACAGTGGTGTGGTGTCTTTATTGACAACTGGAGGTGGTATTTAAGTTAATCCTGGCCTGATGTTATATCGACCTCCTGCAAACGTGTTTCCTACACCAACAGTCAATTACTTACAACGACGCCTTGCTCGCTTGGTTCGCCATCTTGCGTGCTGGATACTAATCAATCCCTTGGCTCGAATGGCCTATTAAATTTGGGAACTGTACAACCTCTCAGGCCTATTACTACCAGGATTACAAATAATAGGCCTTCTCGACAGTATTACGTGGATAAAAGGAGATTCAGCTCTACGAATAATATTTGTATTTCTACATTTAATCTATCTGGAATTGCAAATTGTTAATGAGTCTTCTATTCCTGTGAGTAACGCAACGCAGTGTCACGCAAACTAATCGTTCGCTTGGAAGGAATAAGAACAACATTATTCCGGTATGCAAGATGAGAATCCCATCGAATAAGTGTCATCCTCGCTTGTGATTTGGATTGTGGAATGCGCGCTCATTAAATAAGAAATCTGCGTCGATTTGCGAATTAATTATCTCTAAGCCTCTGGATATTCTTGCTATCACAGAGACCTGGGGTTCGTCAGGATCTTCGTCATCCCAGACTGAATTTAACACTGCGATTGCTGAAATAACTAATACCCTTCAGGGATATGAATTTACCCATTTACCAAGGCCTAGCAGAGGTGGTGGTGTTGGCGTTCTACTGAGAAAGGGTTTCAGAATTCAGGAAAACCAAGTGTCGATAGTCAAGTCCTTGGAATACATGAATGTGTCTTTGTCATCCGACAAGTCAGATTTTCGCCTGATCGTTATCTACCAACCTCCACCATCCAAAAAAAATAAACTCACGCCTTCGATTTTCTTTTCTGAATTTTCAACGTTACTGAACATTTACTGGTCGCAGGCGATTTTAATTTCCATGTTGACGACAGCAAAGATCGTAATGCCGCAAAATTCATCGATCTGGTGGAATCTGCTGGTCTACAACAATGGGTGACAGGTCCCACACATCAAAGCGGCTACACCCTAGACCTCCTCTTAGATCGACAGGACCAGAGTCTGATTTTATCTTCTAATGGCATCGAAATTCTATCAGACATGCCTTCCGATCACTGGGCTTTTATTTGTACAGTGGACTTACCCAGGCCACGCTTGTCAAGAAAGGAAATCAAGCACCGCAAGCTGCGCCAAATTGCATCGGACTCTTTTCGAGATGACTTGGTCGCATCGCCACCTTTCGTCCCGGCTGATGCTAACATGATGGCTGATCGCTACAACGCTGTACTTCGCGAACTCTTAGACAAACATGCACCTGAGAAAACGCGTTATATTACTCTACGTCCTAATGCCCCGTGGTTTTCAAATTCTGAAGAGCTTCGTGCTCTGAAGCAAGAAAAGCGTAAACGCGAGCGTCGATTTCGATCATCTGGGTTAGAGATTCTTCGTCAGTTATACCAAGAGAAGTGCCAAGAATACAAGACTGCACTCGACAGTCTTGACAGTAACGAGCTGTTCCATATGATAGATGGACTCTTCAAAGCCAAGTCAGTCAGCCCTCTTCCATCTCATTATTCTCTCGTTGAACTTGCAGAGACATTCAGTAAGTACTTTAATGAGAAGATCAAAAACTTGTGCGATAGTTTGTCCAATTCTGTGGACCCCACATCAGTACTTGCTGTTTCCTTGATGTCTACACCATGTTCAAGCGTATTTAGCGAATTTGCACCTGTGTCTAAGAATTTCATCACTGACTTAGTGGACAAAGCGTTTGCAAAGTCCTGCTGTCTGGGACCAGTCCCTACGCACTTACTGAAACAACACATGGACTTGCTGGTTTCCCCCATCACTAACATAGTGAATGAGTCTTTAGGATCAGGAGTCTTTCCGACTTCTCTCAAAGAGGGAGTGGTGTACCCATCATTTAAGAAGTCCGCGACTGACTACGAAGACTTTGCATGCAATCGGCCTGTTACTAATATCGCCTTCCTCTCCAATTTATTAGAGCAGGTGGTAGCATTACAAACTAGAAACTATCTTTTGGAGAAGGGCTTACTGCCGCTAATGCAGCCCGCATATAGACAGCATTACAGCACTGAGACAGCACTTCTTCGGGTCGTTAATAATATCCTTCTGGCAATTGACTCCAAACAGGACGTGGTGTTGATTCTACTTGACCTATCGTCAGCATTCGATACAATTGACCATGCTCTCTTAATCGACCGACTTCGTCACCATTATGGGTTCGATGGCAGATTTTTGGAATGGTATAGGTCATACTTGTCTGGACGTTCTCAGAAAGTTGTTGTTAGGAACACGTTGTTTCTAACAAGCCTTTGATGTTTGAAGTGCCTCAAGGCTCTGTTTTGGGGCCTCTGCTCTTTTCTATGTATTTCGCACCCCTAGAGGAAGTCATACGTGGCCACAATTTAGACTGTATGATGTATGCTGATGACACCCAGCTTTACATTAGGATAAAACCTTATGAAGATCCTTTCACTTCCCTGGTGAAACTTGAGCTCTGTATCAAGGATGTCATTACCTGGTGCAAATCCAACGCGCTTGTTTGTAATCCTAGTAAGACTGAAGTCGTCCACTTTACTTCACGGTTTGCTGCCTCTGAGCCCATACCTAGTGTCTCAGTGAACGGAACTCTTGTTATCCCTGTAAACTCAGCGCGCAGTCTTGGAGTAGTTCTAGATAGGCACCTTAGCCCTTCATCTCATGTGAACAATGTATGCAAGTCGGCGTCCTTAGCCATCCGTAAGATATGCAGAATCAGACGATACTTAAGTCAGAATGACACTGAGAGACTAGTCCATGCTTTTGTGACTTCAAAATTGGACAGTTGCAACAGTCTGATCTATGGACTGCCAGCATGCCAAGAAGCAAAGTTACAGCGAATTCAAACTTCAGCGGCACGACTCGTAGCAAGGGTCAAGAAATTCGATCACATTTCGCCAGTTTTAAATAACCTTCACTGGTTAACTGTGAGGAAGCGAATAACCTTTAAGATTCTTCTCATTACTTACAAGGCGCTTCACGGTCTGGCCCCTACATATCTATCGGAACTGCTCACTGTCTATAAGCCATTCCGCTGTTTACGATCTAAAATCACTAATCTACTCGTAGACCCCAAATGTAGAACAAAATTGTACGGAGAAAGAGCCTTTGCAGTTGCAGCTCCTACATTACGGAATAAACTGCCTAGTGAGATTAAGAACTCTGCATCTGTAGGTGCTTTCAAAACGAGTTTAAAAACCTTTCTTTTCAAGAATTAATCATTATTATTGTTATGTTAGTTCCTAGCTTAAATAATTATTGTAAATTAGTATAGATTTAGCATATATATATATGTATATGTTTTATTGTAATTACTTTTAGTATTAGTTGATTTCTTTTATCTGCATAGTTGTAAGAGCACTGAGACTCTGTTTAAGTGCTCCTAAGGCCGAAATATTATTATTATTATTATTATTATTATTATTATTATTATTATTATTATTATTATTATTATTATTATTATTATTATTTCCGAGCGTCTAGATTTCGAAATTTTCTGGGGAGCATGCCCCCAGACCCCTTCAAAGCCCGCGCCTTCGGCACTTTTGCAATTGCCTCGGTTATCAGAAAAGTCTGGCTACGGCCCTGTACACTCGAAATAAGACCGCCGTCTAATTACTTCCTTATGATGACATTTTCCTTTGAGTGGACAATATTTTAATTACATCGTAGTCAATACTGTAGCGTACTTTCATATCAGTCGTCCTCCCTTTTAAAGGTTGGTACATCCGGTGACATACCCTGCCATAAGTCCCTTTGATCTTCCAAAGTCCCCTTAAATCTTCCAAAATCTTCTGCAGTCGCCCTTCATCTTCCAGAGTCCCCTTCGATTTTCCAGTGTCTGCTTCGAACGTGCAGGTTCCCTTTGATTTTTCAGCCCCTTTATTCTTCCTAGTTTCCTTCGATCGTCTAGCGTCTCCTTCATTCTTTCGAGTCCCCTTCAAACGTCCAAACTCTCTCCGAACATCCAGAGTCACCCTTGATCTTCCAGACTTCCCTTTGTTCTTCAAACTCACCTTCAATATTCTAGGGATGTGTTTCGAAGTGTCCCCTTCATGAGACCCTTCGATCTTCCGAGGACCCCGTTAATATTCCAAAGCCCCTTCGACCTCCCAAAGTCCCGTTTGCATTCCAAAGTCCTGTTTTATCTTATTTTATCTTCAAAAGCCATCTTCAAACTTCAAGATTCCCGTTCTCTGTCTCCCTAGACTCTGCTATCATAGTACACTGGTAACACTCTAATGATCCGATTATTAATTTTTTTAATGTTTTTCAGGCACCATTCGTTTCAATCTACCAACCATGTCTCAATTGGTTGTGTTTATTACTGGGAAGCTCTTCTACCTGTTGTACAGAGTGGTCCTTCCGTGTATGATTCTCGGAGTTTGGAAAATGGTAAACTTTGTTTGCATGTCGAATTTGTTGCATTTTGATTTTTTTTAATCTATTCGGTGGAGTATGGTTTATTTCCGGCACGCTAGAGTGGCTAGTTTTGGGAGAAGTATTCATCTTGTACTAAAAACTCGATCCATTACTTAACCTGCTCACTAATATGTCTGCTGATTGGATAACAAATATGTGCTGTTTAGACGACATAAAATCAAATGGGTAGCCTGCAATGTAGGCGTTTTTCGGGGTCGCGCGAGTACCAAATCTCGGTTCGTAGCCGCCATGTGGGACTTTCTTGTGGACTTCTTTAGGGGCCGGTCATATAGTAGGGGGGGGGGGGGGTTGGCTATGAAAAATTGGGGGTGGGTCACTATTTTTCAACATGTCAAAAATGGTTGGCCAGGAAAAATGATGCACTGCATTAGGGGTAGTTCCTTGAAAATGTTGTTAAGCAATGGTTGCTGTGTTATGAAATGTAAGCTGTTCATGAGTATTGGTTTTAAGGTTACGCTGGACCTTCGCGGGTGTCCTCGGAGAAAAAAATTCGTATGTGCGCCGTTTTAAAGGAAAACGGGGCAAACGATATATCATTGGAAAACTACATAAATGTAGATTTTGGAAAAAAAATGTAAATTGCCGGTTTCCCCAATTCCGCAAAAGAAAATCGCAAAATGACTTAATAGGGTATCAGATCCAAGCGCATTGGCAACAAAGGATCGGTCATCAAAAGTTTGTGAGCATTTCTCGATATTCTGACTGGTTATTTTTTAATTAATCTGTCAAGTTCGAGCAGCAAAGAATAAGCGATGGCCACGGGTGAAATATTACAAATTTCAAAAATCCCCTTTTGTTTCACCACATCTAAGGAATGTTCAGGCCAAATTTCACAGAAATCTGCCAAATTTTGTTTGATTGAATGACGCATGGTCATTTTTGCAGTCATTTTGGCAATTTTCTTTTGTGCAATTAAAAAAAACTGGCAATTATTTTTTTTCGAAATCTACATTTATTTTATATAGTTTGCCGTACTTTCCTTTAAAATGGCGCGCATACGAATTTTTTCCCCGGAGGACACGGGAGGACAGAACTGTTGGGTGATATTGCGTTACAAAGTGCAAGATTTTCTTGTTTTGGTTTTGTCAGAGGGCTTGGTTTCTGTCTTCAAAAGTAACTTCTGAGAGGATTGTTTGAATAAAGTTCTCTGGGCATCCCCTCTCAAGAAGATGTGTTTCGAAGTTTGTGATAGCTCTCTTCAAATAGTGTTTTTGAAGAGTTAGTTCTGAGTAGGCTTAGAGCCTCTCCTTTGATGAAGCTTCTTTTTAATCCTTATGGATGGCAGGTTGAAAAATGGGTGTACTGAAATGTTTCAGTGAGGTTGAAGTGGTTGCGTGCATCTAGCACGTACTCAGTTTTAAACCTTTCGCCTTTGTAAACAGAGTTTCCAAGATGTTTGTTTCTGTTTTGGCTCTGTTTTGGATACTTCAGCCGTAAACGTGATAGTTTGATGGTGTTTGTTAGCTTGTTCAATGAACTGTGTGTAAAAAGAGACTAAAGTGACTAAAGTAGTTAGCCAATGCTGCCTACGTACCTATCACTGACATTACTGGTTTTGATTGGGGGGCACTAAGTTTTTCTGTGCCACTCCAGGGGTGGGCCGCCCCAATTTTTTCTAATAACTCGGGGGTGGGTTACTGGAAAGCGGTCTTTAAAAAATCATTTTTCATAGCCCCCCCCCCCCCCCCTTGTACTTTATGACTCGTCCCTTAAATGGTTTTCTTTGTACACTAGATTGCCCTCTTTGTGACTGCGGACATGGTAGGAAGTTACTGGATGGCTCTTACATTTCAAGCCTCTCATGTTATCAGCGAGGTAGGTAATAAAACGATCAACAAAACGATCAAGAGTTGGGGTAGAGACCAGCAATTCGGAACTGATCTAGGGATCGTAGCTAGGATCGTAACATCCTCCGTGGTTCTTTCACGTCTTCATTGGAGAAGGGAACCTTCATCTGAGTCACGTGAAAGGCTAAGGTCCATTTGCAGATGATGTAACGAAGAAAACACCCTTCCTCTTCAGTTGGTTTAAGCTTCTGAGTGTCATTCAGGCCGGGAGTCGAACCCAGGATCTCGCGGTCGGCAATCTGACGCCTCACCAGGCGGTGATGGCCATTAATCCCCTGAGACCAACAACCAACAATCTGGAAGGGAAGAGATGACCGAATTTTTCCTGACCGTAACGAGTTATCTTTTTTCCGCAGGTTGATTGGCCGCAACCGGATAAAGATGGAAAAATCAATCGTGACTGGTGAGTGACGATGATCTACTTTGTCTTTACATTGTTGGTGGTATAGCAATCAATTCCTTTTCCTTCACTCCGTAATACGTTATATCTTTTAAGTATTGTCCAACGACAAATTAAATTTCTGCTTGACAAGCGACGTCTAGTGGACACAAAAAAGACTGAATAAAAGAGGTCTTCTCAGTTCTGTTGTTTATGTTTTATTTACGCCTCGCTATCAAACTAAATTTGATGTGCACTCGGAAACGAGAAACAAGCCCATTTCAGCAGACGGGAATTTGGCCGGGAATGTTACCATTCGAGCCCTGTCCCCTCCTTCCCCTTCTCATCAACTACAAGAGGCCCAGGAATGTACTCACAAGTGAAGGTCCTTGTTATTCCAGGGCAGAGATGCAGATTGAGACAACCCAAGACTATGCTACAGACAGCTGGTTCCTCAATGTTTTCACAGGTGAGAGGAGGAAAGTCAACTTAAATTGGTGGTCCTGGTTGTTGAAAGAATAATTACGCTGGTACAATATTGACTTTAACTTGAAATTCAGAATTGAACTTCTCGAAGAAGATTTATGTTATTCTTTTTGTCAATGATTAATCTCAAATGTAAACTTTAAGTTTGTGGTAAAAAAAAAACGCTTTCAAAGAACAGAAACAAAACCCTTCGCTTACGCGTGATCGTAAGTTAGTTTATACATTTTCAAACAAGGGGCCCAAAGGTTTAAAATGAAGTGTCGTTCGTTCTTGAAAAATACAAATAAACAGTGTAACAGTCATGAAAACTAGGTTCTTGCAATCCAACATATCTAGTCATTATTGCTTTCCAAGAGGAACAGTTTCCGTCTTGTAGGGGAAAGAGGGCTTTTAGGACTTTCGAGGCTGTATGAAAATTGGGCGTTTCATTCAGCCCCACATTTTGTTGCATTTTACGGTGCACAGTTCGAAAAAGTATGTCGCACGCTAGCAAACTTCTTTCAAGGCGAACAATACTCTCTAATGTGAAAACGTCGAACCATGTCCAACTTTATATCACCCTCTCATTTCTCCGGAAGGTGGACAAGGATCTCTAAGATGCACAAGACGACCCATGTTGACGCATGTCTACCCCTAGCCTCCCACGCAGTCGTTTTTAGGGGAGTCGTATTACTCGCCTCCCCACAAACGCCTGCTTACCCGAGCTCAACATTCCTTTCCGCCGCTTAGCCAATCACATTGTACCTACTCACGTCCGGTAGGTTGACCTTGACCGCAGGACACTTTCGCGGGAACACATGCAGATAAACATGACGCGCGACATAAATTTCAAAATATTAGTGAACGTCACCTCAAAATCGTTGAGTGCAGGGATAACTAGTAAGTTTCCGAAGCTTGCAAATGGCACATTGATCTTAGATTTTGGAGAAACAAATTTATTTAAGAGCGCGATTTGCTCTGTTTAGACATTAAATTTATGATATCGCGTTGCAACCGGGTGATTCAATAAACCTTATAACGTGATGCGTGGCATTACGTGAATAACTTTTTCCAAAAGCATTCATTGAATGCAGGAATAACTACATTCTCTGAGCTTTCAAATAGTACATTTAACTTAGAAATTCAGGGATATCTGCAGAAATCCCTCGAGGGATTTTAAACTGACTGATGAATTCATCGCAAAAGATATAAGCTCTGTGTATTCACAAATAGCGATTGTAAACTAACATTCCCTTCTGCTCAGGGAATGTCATGCGAGAAGAGCATGTGAACGCGCGTTGTAATAACCGCCTTGACCCTTCGACGCGAAGATCGTAGAAACGTTAGCTGAGTATTTCGCTGCTGAAACGCACTTGGTTGTTGTGCCATGTGTGATATTTTCATCTCATTTATCGGTTTATCATCTCGTTCGGTCCTTTGCCGTCTTACTCTTTGCTTTTCAAGTCGTAGAAGCCACGTATTTCCCTTCGCATTACATTGCTCCATCAGTTTGAGAAGCGCTGAAGTCCTCACTGACGATGAACTTGATCAGGCAAGCAAGATTAACAGCGCTTTGTCAGAAAATTCGAACTTTTTCGAAAGATGACGGAATAAAAGCGTTGCACAAGAAACACCCGCGTCTCTGAGGAAAAACAATCGTGGGAAATATAATACAGAAGCGTATGTTATAACGACTAATTTGATTGCACATCGTCAGACAATGCCTCAATGGTGATTGGTTAGATTGGCTCGCAAGTAAAACAATGGGAAAGGAATGTCAAACTCGGGTAAGCAGGCGTTTGTGGGGAGGAGGGTAATACGACTCCCCTAAAAACGACTGCGTGGGAGGCTAGTCTACCCCTTCATCTTTCTCTTAAGCGGGCAAGGCTTTCTAAGATGGACATATGAAGTTAACCCTTAAAATCCTTCATTTTGTGTCTCTCTAAGACGGACACGTAAAGTTCACCTCCCCCCCCCCCCCCGGCCTTTCGTTCCATCCTTTGCTAAATTACCTTTAACTTTGTTTGCTTGTTTTTTCTAGGTGCCCTGAACCATCAAACCGCCCATCACCTGTTCCCAGGTGTGAGCCAGATTTACTATCCGCAAATAACTCCTATTATACGTGAAGCGTGCAAGGAATTTGGCGTCAGGTACAATTACAAGGACACCATATTCCAGGCTATTGGCTGTCACGTCGCACATCTCAAGAGACTGGGACAGAGGCAGGAGAAAACCAGTAGCACCAGGCATGAGGGTTGATTTCTTATATAAACATTGCCGAATCAACAACAGATATCCTTTTCATAATAATCACAATTATTATGACGCATTTTAAGAGCCTCGATGCGTTTACAACGCTGAAAGTGCGAACAAATGTAGTGTTATAGTAAAAATTTAACCAAGGTAAACCTAGCTTCAAATAAATGAGTTTTCAAAAGTGATTTGAAATTAGATAGTGAGTCTGCATTTCTGATTTGGCTTGGCACGGAGTTCCCTAACCTTGGAGCGGCAATGGAGAAAACGCGGCCTCCATAAACCGCCGAGTGTGATGTAGGGACAACTAACAAATTCTTGCGTGAGGTGCACAACTGTTCTAAGAGATTAACTACTGACATAAGAATGCACAAGGTAATGTAAAACATATACTAAATATTTCTAAACACTAACAGTAATTACCAATTTTGGCACAGAACAGTGTTTAAGAGTAATGACCCTTTTACCTACCCTCAATGTCCTCATATTTCTGATCTTTAGGAATTAGAAATTGTGTTTGAGGTATAATCATATCACAAGTAACAAGAAGAAGCACTTGCCGGGAGAGTCACTTTGTCTGAATTCGCAAAACATTGAGGCAAGGTGCAGCGTAGTTTTTTCACTAGTGTCTGGTCGTTTTTCCAATGGCCCTGTCGTTTTATGCAATTTATGGAATGGGAGAAGATCGCATTCCTCCCAGCTAAAATACTGCAAGTTATAGACAAGTCTATTTCTGTGAGCCCGCGGTTTTCTTCAGCAGAGTTGCTTGACAGCATGAGTTAATCTCATGACGTCATGTTGACGTAGCGTGTTCCTAAGTACGCCCGAGATTTCGCTCTGTTCTATTTTGTTGTTGTTATTATTATTATTATTATTATTATTATTATTATTATTATTATTGTTTTTGTTTTATTGTTTTATTGTTTTGTTTTTTGTTCTTTTTTGGTTAGAGAATGATGCATTAATTACAAAAAACCTTTCTAAAGGTTTTTTTTTCGACAACATCGTACAGTTTATGCGATGTAGTAATGATGCTTTGTTGTTGTTGTTGTTGTTGTTGTTGTTGTTGTTGTTTTCAGATTTAAGTCTTAAGCCAAATTAAATTAATAGTGATCTTGGTATTCATTAATTTGTATGTGTTCTGGTAGGCATTAATTAAGTAGTTTGGCTCTAATCTTTCTGGTTGCAGCCTCCTCTTAATTAAATATAAAATATTTAAACTCAACTGAACTATTTAGGTGTGTGTGGAGATGTGTGGAGATGCGTGTGGGGTAATTTTCGATTTACAATGTTATACTCCATTAAGTTAACTGTGATGGGGTCTTGGACTGTTCTATATAGTAGTATACCGTAAAAGCCCTATTAAGCCCCCCTGCTGTATTAAGCTCCCCTCTCTAATTAACCTCCCACGCAGTCGTTTTTAGGGGAGTCGTATTACCCTCCTCCCCACAAACGCCTGCTTACCGGAGTTCAACATTCCTTTCCGCCGCTTAGCCAATCACATTGTACCTACTTATGGCTGGTAGGTTGACCTTGACCGCAGGACGCTTTCGCGGGAACACATGCAGATAAACAGACGCGCGGTATAAATTTTAAAATGTACAGTAAAAGGTCATTTCAAAATCGTTCTTGAATGCAGGGATAACTAAGTCTCCTAAGCTTTCAAATGGTAAGTTAAACTCCAAAATCTGTGCTTAGATTTTGATGAAATAATTTTATTTATGTGCTCGATAAACCCTGTTTAGGCATAATATTACGATATCGCGTTGCAATCCCACGCGGCACTAAATTTTTCCAAAAGCATTAAATCACTGATTAAATGAGGTGACAATTATAACTACATTCTCTGAGC
Organism: Siderastrea siderea; assembly: GCA_964030785.1. NCBI lineage: Eukaryota > Metazoa > Cnidaria > Anthozoa > Scleractinia > Rhizangiidae > Siderastrea > Siderastrea siderea. The sequence continues at coordinate 27,458,043 of OZ034969.1, forward strand.
TCTCAATTGGTTCATTTAACTTAGAAGTGTAGGATTATCTATACTCTATAAGCTTTCAAATGCAACATTAAACTTAGAAATCCGCTCGAGAGATTTTAAAACTGATAAATTCAACGCAAGAGATAAGCTCTGTGTAATCACAATGGTGATTGTAAACTAGACTACGCGTTATAAACTAGGACTAGCAGTCTTTTCTGGTTTAATAGGGAATATCGTGTGAAAAGAGCATGTGAACGCACGTTGCAAAAACCTCCTTCGTCCCTCGACGCAAAGATAGCAGAAACGTTAATGGATATGCCAGCGAATTTAGTTTGACAGATTTCGCCGCCGAAACGCACTTGGTTGTTGTGCCATGTGTGATATTTTCATCTCATTCATTGGTTTATCATCTCGCTCGGTCCTTTGTCGTCTTACCCTTTATCTTTTCAAGTCGTAGAAGTCTCTTATATGGGGGGGGGGGGGACAGGGGGGTTTGAACCTCCTGCTTCCCGTACCCTTTAATCCCGGTTCCCGCCCAGTATTTTTTGGCTCCCGCTCCTTTGCATTTTTTCGATTGCGAAATATTGCGCAATGTTGCGTAATTTTTCCCTTTTTCTCCCGCTTCCCGCCACCTTGGGAATCCCGCTTCCCGCCCCCTCTTCTCCCGCCTCCCGTACACCTCCCGCCCCCTTTTCTCCCGGTCTCCCGCCCCCCTGTCCCCCCCCCACTTATATCCCTTCGCATTGCATTGGCTCCAGCATTTTGATAAGCGCTGAAGTCGAACGGGATAAAAGCGTCGCACAGGAAACGCTTTTAATCACACGCAATATATTTTTTCCGATGTTTCAGCCATAATTCGTCATTCTAGAAGTAAAAAATATATTCCAACTTCCCGGCACCAGCATCTCTGAACAAAAACAATCACGGGAAATACAGAAGCGTACATTGTAACGATTAATTTGATTGGTCTTCGTCAGACAATGCCTCAATGGTGATTGGTTTGATTGCCTCGCAAGTAAAACAATGGGAAAGGAATGTCGAACTCGGGTAAGCAGGCGTTTGTGGGGGGGAGGGTAATACGACTCCCCTAAAAACGACTGCGTGGGAGGCTACTCTCTAATAAGCCCTCTTTGAGATATCGGATTTTGTAATAAGCCCCCCCCCCCCCCCCGCTATTTACAACCTACCCATATAGTTTTCAAATTTAACTCATGATTACAGATGTCAATAAAATGATTTGCATCAAGCCAATGTGAATATTTTTCAACCACTTTATTAGGAAATTTGGTCTTTCAATTTCCAGAGTTAGGGAATAAATAATGATGTTTTAATTGAAATTCAGTGCTACACACATTATCTTTTTCCCTTTTAGTCAGCGAACTAGAAGAATGTTGGTAAAAAAAAAGTTAAGACCCCCTTAATAGAGCTTTCACGGTGGTTAGGGGATTTTAACTTTAAACGTGTTACGACTTCAGGGGCCTGTTGTTAGACAATAAATTCTTGGGTTTACTTGTTGTTGGTGTTGGAAATTATACGCATTCAAGTTTTATTTTGTGGTTGACGTATTATATACAGGAAAATAGTAATCTAAGTAATCAAGTGATAAGTGTAGCATGACAAACACTGTAACTAGTTAGTAGTAAGTAGTGTGTGTAGTGTTAGTGTAATATGTAATGTTAAAAAAAAAGCATGTATACCCCACATGTAAGTTATCAGTAATATTTAGGTGTAATTAGGTGCATTATTATTAAGGTGTGATTAATATTTACAGCTACAATTAAGCGTACGTTTAGATATTGTATCTTAACTCCTGTGTGAATTGTAGGTTATCGTTTTTGTTGTAATTACTTATATGTCTTACTCGTAAGACATATAAAAAATACAAAAAAAATACAAAAAATGATAAAAATTGGATGGTTTATTCTTCTTCTAGTTTTACCTTTAGTATGGCACTGATTTCGCATTGATCAAATGATGCTTTCTCCTGTTATAGATTCGGTACGAAGCAGATATTCTTTTAGAAAGGTTTTCCCTATATATTTTCATCAAAATATTTCTAAACTGGCTTTTCCCCCTGAAATAACAATAGGTTGTTTACATTAAGCTTTCTCGATATTTTATTGGTTTTGCCTTTAAGATAGCTTTTAACTGGAATCTACCTGGAAATGACCTCTCTTCTTATTTCAGTTAATTCTTCGTGTTTCCTACCGAATTCATGACAGACGATTTAGTTAGCAATATCCTGTAATATTTAATTAATAAAAGCTGGAATACTGTTTAATTTTACTGTACGTGTTTATGATAAATATCTCTTGTTATAAAGGTGCACGTACTTCATTTTAATTGCGAAACTGAAACTTGTGGATGTGATCTACTGTAATTTATGGAAATAGGCGTGGGATCAAGTCGAGCCCTTCTCCATGGACAAGAAACGCACTCGTAGTTTTACTAGTTGTTGCATAAGAGTCTTCAACTTGATTTTACTCTTATGTTAATGTCGTATTGTCTAATTTTTATCGATACAAACATTCCTTGTAATTTTTATAATTCTCCCATTGCTTTCTTTTGGCTGGTTGTTTTAAGGAATCACAAGAAAATCTTAAAAGAAATGCGTTTCGTCTCTGGTAAATAAACCGAAGGAAAATTATGATAATTTAGATTTTCCACCAGTCATACAACAGATTATGTCAGTATCGGTTACAAAATGACGAAAGTTTGACAGCACTCTGTCAATCATCTCCAAGCCATTATGAAAGCAACGCGAGAAGTTCATAACGATGATTGTCTTGTAAACTCAGTATACTGAACAGTAAAAAGTAAGCCATCAAAGTTCTGGTGTGTTTTGTTGAGTTCTACCCGTTTATTCTTCCCCCGACGACGGAATGTAAGTTCTTCCAAGGGTTATCCTAGCCCTCACACATTTACACGTCGTTTTTACAAGACATCTAGGGGTACTGTTCAGACGGATACTCGGGATGAATTCAAACGTGATTAAACGGACGACGAAACGGTTATCTTCAACTAGAACTAGATTTAATCAGCTGCTCCTGAATTACAAACATCACCTAACACGAGTCGAAGGCGATTACAAAGGTCGATTAAACTCGTTGCGTGACATGTGATCACGTGTTCAGTTTTGGCGCGAACAGGTACCCTTGCAGGAAGGGTAAGATTTTCTCCTTGACCTTCCTTCAGCTGGGGACAACTCGCCTGCCTGGAAAACCTTTTTCACCTTAAGTTAAAATCTGACTTTGATACAGTTGAAAATGGCAAAAGTAGATAAGTCTCGATGCAAAGTACCTTATTCAATTTCAAACAAAAATAACTTCTTCTACAAATAAGTGTTTTTTTGAGAAGCATTTTTTTTTATTTCAACAGGATGTTTTCTATTTTCTATTGCTTTGTGAATTGGAAATTGAAAGATAAACATCTATAGGCTGATAATTGAACTGTACAGACATAAAGAGCTTTGTGCATTTCATTAATTACTTTAACTTAAACGGGTTGCGTCAACATTTTTTTTACTGTTAAAAACCAATACTGAAGTGGCAAATCAAGGAACTGTCCAATTATATTCTCATAATTTGCGAGTTTAGTCCTCGTGAGCACAATTCCAATACAGATAACATTTTTTTTAAAAGACAGAACAAGTAGTTTTCACAGACAGTGTAAACGCAGAGCTCACTGTTCAAAGGATAAAGTATGAGCTTTATCAACAGGAGATGAGGATATATATTTACCCAGAAGGAGTAATCAATTAATTTTATATGGGGCGGTTCCGCCTCTATAGGTTGCCTTTCATATACCCATTTATCAAAATGGTAATTCTTCTTTATACCTTTATTACTACCATGACTACCTCAACGTAAGCCAAAAACGCAAGATTATCGTGGGCTATTACTCGGACCCTCGTTTCGTATGTTTTTGCGTTGTAATTTCTGCCAAAATTTTGCTGTCTCTTTTCAGTGGTTATATTTAGCTGCTACAGCGGAACCTATATTTAACGAACTGCTTAGGGACTAGGGAATTGGTTCGTTATATCGAGGGTTCGTTATATCGAGGTTCTTTTCCGTACATTACACTATTACTGGGATGAAAATATCGTTCGTTATACTTCGTTGTATAGAGATTCGTCAAATCGCGGTTCCACTGAGGTTTCACTTTTAGTTTCAAGTGTATTTCAGCGACCTTCAAAATTCGAAAATAAAAAAAAAAAATTCGTACCCTAGCCTGTCGCATACTGCAAGCGCAAAACAGAGACCCTTGGGGAGAAGTCCCCCCCCCCCCTCCAAATATCCCAGTATAAGGAGTTGGTATCCTCCGGAATACTTAATTACATATTGTTTGACTAAGCTGGATGGCTGACGCGTTTGGATCATCTTCTCGTTTACAGGATACCGCCCGAGGGAATAATTTTGAAAAACAACCTTTCCAGGTCACAATCGTGTCTGATTTGTAGAATTCACAGTATCTTTGCTTTTCAATTAACACCTGGAATAAAATTTTTAAAAAACAAGGGAAAAAGTGAAATGCTATAAGATAGTCTGATCACGAGACACCGAGTCAGATTGTAGAGAGCGACAGAAAGGCAGCCTGAGGAGGCAAAGAAGTTCTTATGAGGGGTATTTCTTACACAGTTGTCTGTACACAGCAGGCCTAGGGCGGTTAATTTGCCATTCGTTGGATTCTTAGCCGGGCTACACCCTCTCAGGCTAACGTAAACACTTGAAGGTAAAAACTACCCTCATTTGTCAGTTAACGGGTAAAATGTCCTCACCTACTAGTTAAAGCTAAATGCTTTAAAAAATTTACGCTTCACTGTGCTGAAGTTTAAAATTTAATTTAATCATTTGACGGTTGACAGCTTACCATTGAGAGCCTTTCAAGTAATGGGTTTTTCTTATCTGACGCTCACAATATTTTTTCTTATCTTGTCGCCTTTCCTACACCACAGTCTTATTAGCTAGAACACGCTATAATAAAAAAAAATTCAAACTGTAACAAGAAGCAAACTTGAAATACTCAAACGGTCCATTTTTGAACCCTCAGTTCTAGCAGGTTAGTTGCTTAGTAACAAAACCAACAAAACCGGGATAGTAGCAAGCTCACCTGACAGCGTATGTGGTGTACGTGCTGCTTCTTATTGGGTTAGGTATTTGTCATCAACAGTCTGAAGTTACCACCCCTTATGAAACGGTTTGCAACGACTGGTTTAAGCATCAGACAATTATCGAACATTATGTTAAGACTACTTGCTCAAGGGCATTCATCTGAAAATGTTTTTCCAAACGACCGTAACCAAGTTGTAATTACACCAACCCGTTGACCGTTGACTTGTCACGCGTCCCAGCGACACACTTTTGGCAGCAAATTTGTTCAGGGAACCAAGGACGGGTGTGTAAGAGGGGGGGGGGGGGGGGGTGGTCTCTAGAGCCCCGGAGTCTCAAACTTTTTGCTGTGGAGCTCGTAACCCAATTTGTAACCCAATTCTATAGTTGGAGCCCTGACAGGAATACTTGTTCTGGCAAAAAAAAACAAACAAACAAACAAAAAAAGAGCCTGGGAGTGAAACGATGAAGCCCAAAAGCCACGATTTTTCCGTCTTGGGTTCCTACTACAGGGCTTGGTTGGTCAAAGGGCAACTAAGCTAATCCTGCATTACCATCAACTTTTAATCGGATAAAAAACTAATCGATCCAAGAAGGTTTTTCCAAAACTTTTGTTCCCCTTCATTTTCGGCATTGACTTTTCTTCTCCTTTCAGTTTGAATTAGCTTCTGAAAACAATAAAGGGTTAATCCTAGTAGCATCAATTAAATCGGCTTTTGTGCAGCTAGACCTTGGAGTCCTGCATATTTAGTCCGGAGCCCTGGACCTCTAGGACCCTGTTCACTGATTTTGATAGGACCAGCTATTTTGCTCGGAAAGCTGCGCGCTCACCGAGAACAAGGGAAAAGAAACAGTCAACTTGTGGAAAGAACATAGTAGGGCGATTGCAAAACCAGTTGATTATTCGGGAGGAAAATGAACACGCAAGTCTAGCCATGCTGAATGACAAGCACGCAAAAAACGCAGAAGTCACCGCTGTTTTATTTATTAACCTTAACATCAGGTCAAATAAGCGATATTAGATATCTGCTTCATTTAAAATATATTTAGAAAAAAGAACAGCAGGCGACATTTTCCGCGAAGTTTGTGGAGCACAAAATATCTCCTACTGAAAGTTTGTTTCACGTCAGCAAAGATGACTTCTTTCGGAACATTCCAGTGTGTTGAAGTATTGCTATTAAGTGTGGTTTTTCTAAGCCTGTTCATTTGCGCACAAAGTGATGAACTTTACACTAAAAGTAAGTAACTCCTCTTTCTTAAATTTTCTCATTTATTTTCTGTACAGGTTATATCCTTTACCAGTAAGTTTCATGTAGCGATATTAATTTTTGCTCACTGAATGAAGCTCGACCGAAAAACCACGCCAATCCTCCTACTTGTCACGAGCCACCACGAAATTACTTTAACGCGGTTTTCTTTTAAAACATTGCGGTGCTGAACGGGTGTTTTATATTATATCATAGTAACAGAAGTACTTTCCCTCATTGTTTAGCGTTTTTAAGTTAATGTCGACGCTTTCGAAACATGACTGGCTAGTACACTCAGGCTGAAAAAGAAAATGGACCAACATGAGCACGAGTGGGATTAGCTCATTGGAACCATCATGTAATTTTTTTTAATCTCTCACGTTCAATAAACCTTTTTTTTTTAAGTCAAACCAAACCTTCATTTACGTAATTTCTTGCTAACCTGCGCTTTAATGACCAGTGAAAGCTGTTAAGTTGGTATTACTCCTACGTATGTCTTCTGGGGCTGGTTGCATAAAACTTAACGTCTGGTGTAACTTCTAACGTCAGACGTTCCGCTCCAATCAAAGTCTCTATTTTAACATCTGACGTTAGCAGTTACGCCTGGCGTTGGGTTTTATGCAACGCACCCCTGACGTTTTTCACTTATTTCCAAATAAGAAATATATTTTGAAAATTTTTCAATTTTTCTACAATGAAGTTTTTTAGTGAAAGATTTCTCAGTGTTCCCTGCGTGGGTGAACACGCGTTGGACTGGGCCGGGTGCCTTTTATTATGAATATTCTGAAATTACATTTCGTGGAAATCTTGCACATTTCCATCCTCTAAAATGTTCAAAGACGTCGATACTTTTTCTTTGTCCGTTTGGATATTTTTCAGCAATCAGCAGTAAAACAAATAGGTGAATTTTTCAGCTTATGTCTCTCAAAATACTGGAAATAAGCCCCAAATCCGACATTCACTTGGTCTTTGGCGAGGTTATTTTACCGGCGCGTAACCGAAGTCTAATTGCCCACGGGGTGTGAAAAAGGTGTTGTATATGTTTAGGAAGAAGTCATAAAATCAAAAGGAAATAATCCAAGTAGAATTACGTGACCTTTTAAATCCGACGCCTGAGTTTTCAGACGCACCAATAGTACCTACGGTCATTGTATTTTTTGTGATCAACCCTTCGAGAAAAAGGAAAGCGTTCGAGAAAAAGGAAAGAATTCTTAGTTCGTTATTGGATGCAGAGTGAGAGTTCAATGTGTTTAAATAGCCTATCTATCAGACTTTTTGTTTTAGCAAAATCTTCCCATTAAAACCTTCACTGTATTTGAAGGGTTGACTGATTTTGTTTATATTTCTTTGTTTGACGCTGTAATGATATTGTAGGGGAAAATATATCTAGATCACTAGTCCCAAGAAGATAAGACTCAATTCAATTTAGTTCTGTTCACAAAAAAAGATCACCAATGACTTAGAGCTCGTGTGATAAATTAGATCTCTTTACATGTATAATTAGCCCTTGAAGTAAGGAATAATAACAGTAGCAGCTTTCCTTTATATTTGAGATCACTGAACACGGTTTTCATGGTAAAAAAAAATTCTCCAGCTGGGCTATGTAACTATTTAGCTGTCAACATAGGAAACGGTACTTCATTGATCCTGACCTTTTTTCGTCTTAATTGAAAAATAACAACATGGTTATTACTTCAAATGGTAAACAGGAAAACAAACATTGGTTGGAAGTCAGAAAATCAAAGTTATGCGGGTTGTAAGCTAAGGGTTAACATTTTTGTTGTATTAAAGAGTCAAGTTGTACGTGATAAAATGAGGTTAAAAATTTGAGTCCGTGCCATGTGTGACATCCCTATAAGTGTAATCAAACTTTAACGCGAAAAGATCTTAAAAAGTGACTGTTAACTTGCCAGTTTTTCTTTTTATAGGTCGATTTTCAATTTTTCAGATTTTTACTCTGATGTACCCCTGGTTAAAGGGAGGCCCAGGGAAGTCTCAAAAAGCTCTCTACTCATCCCTAAGTGTTTCTTGACATTGTTCGCTGTGGAATTTTCTCCTGGGAAAAAGGGAAAAATCAGCTTCCAACGGGTACTCCCATGTATACGCGATATAAGCATATGCCACCATGAAGAATGTGATTTTCAGCTACAATAGTATATCAGTTATCGGCAAACTGAACTGTAGTATATGAATTTGGTCTAGAATATGAATTGACACTTGGTGAGTCTAAGATAGGGTTGTGATATTTGGTGACTGGTATCAGAAGCCTATCACTGCTGGTATAAAATAGCGTAAGCAGTTAAAAATGGTCTGGTATAAGCTAAAGGTACACATCCACTCAAAAATTCACCCCACCCCACCCCAGCCCGGATGATGGGGGCAGGGAGGGGAGGGGGCTTCAGCTAAGTATTTTTATGAGTCCACGTTCAACGGCACGGAAAAATACAGTAATGTAACACAGCTGGCTAAATTTTGTGGTCCAGTTCTTTGCGGATGTTAGCGGATAGAACCCCCAAAATGTACCAGAATTGTTTTGTAGGTTGGGTTCGAATTGATTTGTTTACCCCAAATGAGTACCAAAACATATCATTGCGGATATTGTTATTTTTAATTGCAACAAAGGTAAGATTGAGTCTATTTTGATGGACTGAACAACCGAGATGGTTTATTAAAGATTCTTCTGCACTATTACAATATTATTGTTATAGTATTATAAATGATATTGCTCCCAGGTTAGCTTAGTATGCAGTCTGTAGTCTGCTTTTTATTGTCAGTCTGCAATCTTCAGTCGGCAGTCTGTACGTTACACTATCTTACATATGGGTGAAACCCAAGCCGTGGAAAACCCAATGATTTCCGGCTGAAGCCCCCGTTAGAAAAAGTTACAAGCTTGATAGCTGTATGCACCTTCTTTTCCCTAACAAGCCATACTAGGCACAGAAAAGAAGGAAATTTTCGAGTTTCTTTTGTTTTCAGGAGAAAAGCGGAATGAAACGCAAGTCAGTCACAACGATACGACATCTTCTGGAAAAGCAAGGTGATTTTCTTACGTCTTGGCAGCTTAGTGAGGGGGGCATTGGGGGGTATCCAAAACCGCAATACCGCGAAAAAAACGGCAAAAACCGCAATACCGCATCAAAAATCGATGAAATACCGAAACCGCACTCGGAAATGTTATATTGTTGACCTAAAATAACCTCAACCTCTTTCGGGTTGGCGATGATTTATGGTGGACTGAACTTTTTTTGTTGGCAACATTCCACGCAAAATAGCTAGACTACGAGCAGTCTCTCTTTCCGCTCAGGGATAGTCGAGGAAAACGAACAAGCGAGTGAGTGCGAAATTACCTGCCGCGTTGAAACGTGACGCGCGTGTCGAGCCGCTAGCGTAGTACGACGCAGGCGATTTTCGCGCCCGCTCGCTTGTTCATTTCCCTCGACTATCCCTGAGTGGAAAGAGAGACTGCTCGTAGTCTAAAAAATAGCATGCTAGTAAGGGGCCGTCGACATATTCACAAGTTCCCGCTTAACGTCCACTGGACGTTTAGGGGGGGGAGGGGGTCGAGGAAAGTCAAGATTTGGACGTTAGAGTGGGGATTCTTGGACAAAACTAAAATAACGCGTTGAGAAAACACATTTTTCTTATGTTGATAACAGAGCATGAAGAGAAAAACGTACCACGGTAGAAAATGAGAACAAATTTGGTGCCGTTGTGATCTACGTTGTTTGTCACTTATAAAGATGGCGCAGAAGGAGCACGCGCTCGCTAGATTTTACAAAACTAAATTCATTGGCTCTAGAAAAACATGGAGTGCGAAATTCCAAGTGGACCAGGAGGGGGGGGGGGAGGGTGTCTGACGTTAACGTCCAGTGGACGTTAGGCGGGGAATATGTCGACGGTCTCTAACCTTTTACATGTTCATTACTAATTTAAGTCAAATCCTTTCCAATTTACATGTAGGAACATGTAACAAAAACGAATTTTTATACGTGAAATGGGCAAATTGCACTCTGTAACTTATCACTACTATTAGTTTATTTATTTACTTATTAAGTAATTTACTTACTCGTTTACTTGATTATTTTATTGTACTAGTTTCGTTCAGTTTGGTCTTAGCAACCCTCCTCTCCGCAGAGGCCTCCTACAGTCGCGCCATGACTGCACGCTTGGGAAAAAACGCGCGGAAGCTGGGTCGATGGAGAAAAGTAAAGCGCACGGGGAACACTCCCATCGCGTATCGTTCCCCGCGCTCCCATTTTCTCTTTCTACACCGTTGCTTCCTGTTTTCTCCCACTGTAGTTTACTAATATGGGCCCTATAGGAGGAAAGAGTCTTTGCGATAGCTTAAAAGGTCGCAAAGGATATATCACGTCAGTGGATGTTAAACGCCCTGGATGTTAAACTATGTAATTGTTCATTAAAAATGAATTACTATTATGTAACGTTTTCAGTCGCGCAAAAAGTCTCAAATTACAAGCTGTTTCAGAAATGCTGATTCAACGGTAGGGAAACTGTATTATTTACCAATATTTCAAAAGGCACAGCCTTTTGAAATATTGGTCTTACAGAGAATGACTCTAACAGCAAAAACATTACAATTTAAACTAAGGGTATAAAATATGATACTAAAATAACAACTAAAGCAGCTTGTATTACAACGTTTAAAAATTGGCGTAAAAATTAAAAACGTCACGATTTGAAATTTATATTTAAAGAGGTTAATATTACAACGTTAAAAAACTGGCGAAAAAACTAAAAACGTTACGATTTAAAATTTGAAAAATATATAACATAAGTAGGATACGTGATACTATAATAACATAAGCTTAAGTGATAGGGATAACGTACCGAGTTAAACTCTAAATACGTTTCAATTCGAAATAAGAAAGTGGAAAGGCTGTGCCTTTTGAAATATTGGTAAATATACAGTTTCCCTACGGTTGAATCAGCATTGCTTTTTTATCGTACTTGGTTCCTAATTTTTTGCTAGACTGCGAGTAGTCTCTAATTTTGGCGATGGCGATTGTGGCGCGGGCGAAATACACACGCGCGCGTGAAAGATCGAGGAGACGCGACGCGAAGGGAGCGCCGAAAATTAATTCTAATTTTCGGCGCTCCCTTCGCGTCGCGTCTCCTCGAAATTTCGTGCGCGCGTGTGTATTTTGTCCTCCCCACAATCGCCATCGCCAAAATTAGAGACTACTCGCAGTCTAATTTTTTGCTGGTTAGATCCTTTACTACAGGATCCGGTACTTTTATTTTGTTACGGTGGTCCATGCAAAGTTTACTGTTTCAGAAATGACCAGAAACAGGAACACCGGTAAAATATTTCTGTTAACCGAGTGCCGTCGACCAAAATGCTTACAAACCGCAAACCCAAGGTCTGGATGAAACCGGAATACCGCACTTTAAGATTCAAATTACCGAAATACCGCACGAAATATGGCCCAAAACCGCATTACTGCAAACCCCAATGTCCCCCTCCTTAGTCGAGGGAAATCAATATTGCATAAAAAAAAGCATGTTATTGTCTGGGGCTCAGTATTGGCCCATACTGGGCTAACACTGTTAGGAGATTGTAACGATGATAATAAAACGCAGTTGCCCCAAATTTGCTCACAATGGCGTTACAACTCATATACGTCACGTTTGGACTATATGGACAGCCTCTGGACTATGGCTGGGGGGGGGGGGGAGATAACAGCAAATCTCACGCTTTGATTGGTCCTTTACCACTAGACTATCACCTCTGGTAGGTTACGTGGTTGAGTGAATAATTTTAAAAAAGCTCTGAAGTAGTATTTTATTTCCCTTTTTCAACCGCCAAACGTAACCCGGATGCTATCCTTTACTAGAATTTGCTGACAGCAAAACAAGGCAACACGTGACCCATCAGATGTTCTGAATCTCCTTTCACTTTACCATTGACGTGGAATTAGTATTGAAGAACTAGACCCAGATCACGACCGGTTATCGTGTTTGAACTTGAATTCCTTTACTGTTTTCCGACAGCCCTTGTCTACCATAAATTAGACATCTGTGCAATGAAGGAGAGAATTAAGCTTAATTGAAGCTTACGAGAAACAGTCAAATTCAAAGTTGTCGCCGAGAGATATTTTTTCTCATAAACGTACAAGGCAACTTAGAAATAACTAACGCAAGTATAGCATTAAAATTGTCATTCAAAATTTCTTCCAATCACGCTAAAAATTCAACTGCTATAACATATCCATAAGCGTAATCTTGACGCAGTACATCATCTCTACAGTTGTGCGCAAGCAGAACTTTCCGCCGACAGGACTCTGAGACGAGCTCTCTGCCATACCTACCGCATACGCAAACGAAAACCGCTCAAAACAGATGAGACACCACAAGTTTGTAGATCAGTTGTGGGAGATGAACTCCTATACACCACACCGGACGAGCAGGAATGGCGCGAGAACTTATTTGTCACCTACACCGTTCGCTTACGTGGCGGTTCTGGACAAATACCGCGCATGCCCGAATCCCCCAGAGGGCTGCTCACCAAGTTTTGCTGGCAGCTCATCATACACATGTATTGCAAGTTTCTGTTACCTAAATGTGACCTGACGTCATCTGTACCTCAGCCCCAGCCCATCTGCAAGGAAGCGTGCCGCGAGTTCAGGAACCGATGTCAGAGGGAATGGAACCAGATCCAAAGAACCTACAAGTCGGTCTCTTGGAGGGTTCAGCAATTTGCTTCTGGCGCGGAAAGAAGTTCCTCCCTCATGTGGTGCAAGGACCTGCCCAGGAGAAGTGGACCTGACATTCCTGAGTGTTACTATCCTGAGATGTTGAAAGGTAGTTTTACGCATGACGTACTACGCGGTAGTTTGCTTGCTATAACCTTGCAGACCCAATGGCAGGTAGATAGGACGGGCGAAACCGGTGGAATGAAGTTTACAGAAGTGTTGGGAAAGTCCGTTAAATTGCTAGTGCCCAGGGGCTTTCCCGCCAGTCTTTTAGACTTCGCTCGCACCGATTTCGCTTGTTTTATCTTCGTGATCCCCGACTATCTGGGTCTCGGAGGATGTGCGTGGCACAGCTCAGCTAAATTAACAAAAAGTAGACAAAACCAGACGGGTTAAAATTGACAAAAAGTGACAATTGCAAATCACTGTTTCGTTTCTTGTCAGCCAATAACAGCACGGCTTAACTTAGTACATAAAAGCGGCAGCAACTTACGATGTACGATTTTCAAGACTCCGCTCAGGCTTTCCAAACGTAAGTTAATTGAAACAACTAACACTCCATTTCAAGACTATTCTCAACCAACTGATCATACTCAACGATAGAGGATTGACTCTTGGCGGGGTATTGAGATAGCCATTTACAAAGTTAATTCCACTGAGGTTCTATGAAATAATCACTCCTCCAGATAAATGAAGAAAAGATACAATATTGTGCTCCGAATCAGTATGTTTTGGTCCAGCTTATACATATCAAGAAACTTTCGATACATGTCAAAAAGTGGAGGGGAAAATTCCTTGCATCGTAGCAGATAAGACGTGCGGGGAACAATATATCAAGGGAAATGATGATAGACGAGTGAAGAAGCCATATTCTGCCTTAAATATTTAAAAATTATTTGGAATATCTATTTCCTAAGAAAACATTCAAGGGTTTTCTTTAGTTGACACTGTTCCTTTAATTTGCTTCAGATAAAGCAGCTCCCCCGGTTCCCATCACAGGTTAGTCACGTGTACGAAATAATTTTGAGTTGTCTGAACTATAGTTAGCCCGCGAAAAAATGTTTTGTGAATCTATGCAAACTTCAAAGGCAATAAGGGACGTTCTGCAATTTATGCTCATCAGGCAAAACAGTCTCTTTTTGACGTTACACACTATAGCTGAATAACCTAACAGAATCGTTGCTTACTGTTTTCTGCTTAAGGAAGACAGTAAGATAGGAAGAAAGAAAATCTATTCTACATTTAACCAAGGTTGTTTTCGGTCTACAAAAATACTTTTTTGCATTTAAGACGAGCCTCTCTTAAAGTAAACTTTTTTGCATACATACCCTTGCTTTAAAATTTTGTTTTTAACTTGGCCCTTGTGTTGCGTTACTGATACAACTGGCCCTTCAACTCTTCCACAGACACCTGTTTCTATGGCGACGGTCAGTCCTATCGTGGAAACGTTTCTGCGACCCGATCGGGATACCCGTGTCAGTCCTGGTCTTCTCAGTGTCCTCATCGGCACTACAGAAAGCCTAACAACTTTTCGGAACTGGAAAACGCTGGCAATGCATGCCGGAATCCTGGTGGCCAGGCCCCTCATGGTCCTTGGTGTTACACAAGAAATCCCAATGTACGATGGGAATATTGCCGTGTGGACAAGTGTGAAGTACAGAAATAGAACAAAGGTTTGTTTGTATCATAAAAGTCAGGCCGGGGTTCGTACATTACAACAGGGAGCACATTGTTACGTCCCATTCGTAAAAAATGCTGGTTGATTCAATCACGGAAAAAATTATTAGATGGATCTTCCAATTTGACTGACCAAAATTAAAGTAACAAGTTAAATTACATACAACCTCCTTATCTGGACCGTTCAATTTTTCGTTCACAACAGTCAAACTTGTGACGCGTGCGCCGCCGTAATTTTCAGTTCATGGAAAATACAGGCATATATGGAAAGTCTCACTGCAAAACTTAACGTCATTTCTGAAAAAATAAGCTTTTTAAGTTCAATATGTGTTTAAAATATAGTAACTGTAATCGACAAGTTTTATCGGCGTTATACGAACTTTACACTCGTGAGTCTGACCCCTTTGGAAATCTCGTATCCTTCACAGGGGTCAAAAATACGACACGTACGAAAAATACGGACATATGTGGAAAAGTCTTGCCGTAAGACTTGATGCTGCCTGAAAACTGATGCTATTTTACATTGAGTATGTGTTTAAAATAAAGTAACTGTCATCCAGAAGTATTATTGCGCGAAATTGGGTTTGTCGGAGTTTTATTCATCGTTTTCATTCGAACTTCACCTTTGAACTGATTCAAACTTCAAGGCTCTGATAACCAGACGTGACGTGCGTTTTGCGTTTCACCGCTGTAAACTCGTATCCAATCACTCAAGATCTTCGGTCAGTGGTGCTTGTCTAGGCAACGATCCGATGTCAGCCGTAGCCACAGACTCTTAGTCTCGTGTCAGGGTCAGCGTGTTCCACGGTTGGTGGATAGCCCCTGACTGAGGAGCCCCGGGGGAGACTAGGGGGGAGGAGGGGAGGCGGCAGTTGCAGTCCCCTAATAAAATAACGACATTGTCTAAAGCGATGTAGCCAGTCCTGTCTCAGGAGCTCAAATGTTGACGAGAACTAACCTCTTCGATCACCCATTTTTTGTTGAGCAAGTCTTCTGTCCGTAATCCTATAGGCCGATCTTTATTTACCGCGACAGTCTTTCATCTATGCATTACAGAACGTTTGTATGGAGCCGTGTAGGAAGAGTTGTGACCTTACCAAACAAACGTCTGTGGATGTTTTATCTTTTAAATGCATCGTTTGAGGCCATTTTGCATCCTTTACCTTTCAATCATTTCACGTCAAAGAAATTTTGCATGATCTTTCCAGTTGTGATGCTTGTTAGTTTATCGCGTGAATTTCAACTTTCAAGATGTAAACAATGCCGTCATGGCGTCGCCCTAGCTAGAACAAGAGCCTCTGAGAATGAGTGTGTATCCCCTTAAGTCAATACAAACTTTAATTAAGTAATACCTCTTTATAAATGTTTCAGTTCAACCAGCATTCATACCGGAAGTCGGTAAAGCATGATCGTCCAGGTGGGTATGGTCCTGAAACGGACTGTTCGTGGTGACATGACTGATCAGAAGTCACTTTGACTCTGATGATGACTTCCGCTCAGGTTGAAGTCAGTCAATATCACCACAAACAGTTCTTCTTAGGACTACATTCACCTGGACGATCATACT
The DNA here is from genome assembly GCA_964030785.1 of Siderastrea siderea. NCBI lineage: Eukaryota > Metazoa > Cnidaria > Anthozoa > Scleractinia > Rhizangiidae > Siderastrea > Siderastrea siderea. Next base: position 27,474,334 of record OZ034969.1, read on the forward strand.
GCACTGACTTATAACACGACTTTCCCTCTCTCTGTTCCTTCACAGCAAGCAAAGCGTCAGTGAAGATTCCAGTCACACCTAAGACGACAGAAACTGCAACGACCAAGACATCGTCCCCTCTTCCTCCAATAATTTAATTATGCTAGTATAAATAAATTACCAATATGATGCTCCAAATAAACATGTTGCTCTGCTAGACTCGCAGCTGTCTGTATCTCCTTACCATAACAAGTATACAACTAAAACAGCAATTATGGCCGGTAGCTCTTACGACAAAGATAAGCACCCTTCTCCACCTCTCGAGCAATGAAGCGATGTTGTTGACGAACCTTCAGTCTCTCGGTTGCATTTCACAACAAACCGTAGCCTCCCCCACACAAAGCTTGCACTAAATAATCGCAAAATCGCGCACAATTTATGATAAGCAATCGTTATATCCCACACAACTTACCTTAAACAATCAATCACCAGCAATTTGACATAAATGATCGTGAACTCACAAACAATTTTAAAAAACCATCGCTAACAGACGCAATTTAAGATAAATAATCAATCGAAAAATCACACGCAATTTATGCTAAGTAATTGTAGGAATCGCATGTAAGCCACGTTAAATAATCGTAGTGACACGCCACTTACATAAATAATCGCAAAAATAACACCCTGTGTTGAATAATCGTAAAATGGCGTGCAAAATAAGTTAAATAACGGCAAAATGACAGCGCAATTTACGTTACATAATTAAAGTGGCATGCAAAATACCTTGAACAATCGTAAAATGGCAACGCAATTTATGTTCAATAATCGTAAACCGCGTACAAATTACGTTAAATAATCGTAAAATGACAACGCAATTTGCGTTAAATTAACGTAAATTGCGGTGCAAAATACGTTAAATTACCGTAAAACGACAACGTAATTTCAGTAAATAATCGTAAAAGGGCATGCAAAATAAGTTCAATTATCGTAAAATGACAACGCAATTTCGCTTGAATAATCGTAAAATGACACGCAATTTACGCTAAATAATTGTAGAATCGCATGCAATTTATGATCAATGATAGTAAAATAACACGCAATTTAAGTTAAATAATCGTAAAATGAAAACAATTTCGGTCAAATAAACGTAAAATGGCATGCAAAATACGTAATACAATCGTAACATAACAACGCAATTTACTCTAAATAAACGTAGAAGGACAACGCAATTTACGTTAAATAAACACAAAATAACATGCAAATTACGTTTAATAATCGTAAAATAAAACGCAATTTACGTTAAATAAATATAAAATGAAAACGCAATTTACGTTAAAAATGGCAAAATGGCATACAAAATACGTTAAATAATCGTAAGATGACATGCAATTTACGTTAAATAAACGTAAAATGACATGCTAAATACCAACGGAAAAACTACAACGCCATTTACTGTAAACAATCGTAAAATCGCAAGCAAAATACCTGAAATAATCGTATAATGACAACACAATTTACGTTAAATAAACTTAAAATGGCATGCAAATACGTTTTATAATCGTAAAACAACATGCTATCTACGTTAAATAGTCGTAAAATGACATACAAAATACCGTAAATAATCGTAAATTAACAACACAATTTAGGTTAAATAATAAATGGCATACAAATGGCGTTAAATAATCACAAAACGACAACGCAATTTACGTCAGATAACCGTAAAATGACGTTAAAATACGTTGAATAATCGTCCAGGGACACTTGGTAAAATGGCATGCAAAATACGTTCAATTATTGTAAAATGACAAAGCAATTTACGTTAAACAATCGTAAAATGACATGCAAAATTACGTTCAATAATCATAAAATGACAACACAATTTTGTTAAATAAACGTAAAATGGCATACAAAATACTTTAATGATCGTAAAATAACAACGCAATTTACCTTAAAGAAACGTAAAATGACATGCAAAATACGTTAAATAATCATAAGATAACAACAAAATCTACGTCAAATAATTAAAATGACATGCGAAATACGTTAAATAAACATAAAATGAGAACGCCATTTCGGTTAAATAAACGTAAAATGGCATGCAAAATAAGTAATATAATCGTAACATAGCAAGGCAATTTACTTTAAATAATCGTAAAATAAACACAAAATAGCATGCAAATTACGTTTAATAATCGTAAAATGAAAACGCAATTTACGATAAGTAATCATCAAATAACATGCAAGATGCGTTAAATAATCGTAAAATGACAACGTAACTTACGTTAAATAATCGTAAAAAAACATGCAATTTACGTTCAAAATGGCAAAATGGCATACAAAATACGTTAAAAATCGTGATGACACGCAATTTACGTTAAATAAATGTAAAATGGCATGCAAAATACACTTAATAATGGCAAAACCACAATGCAATTTACTTCAAATAATCGTAAAATCGCACGCAAAATACCTGAAATAATCGTAAAATGACAACGCAATTTAAGTTGAATAGTCGTTAAGTGACATGCAAAATACGTTCAATAATCATAAAATGACAAGCAATTTACGTTAAATAAACGTAAAATGGCATACAAAATACGTTTAATAATCGTAAAACAACACACTATCTACGTTAAAGGAGAAGGTCACTCCAGAAACCGTATATTTTTTTTATTCACCAATAAATATACCACACTGAGTTGAGTTGCTGACCGTCGTTTGATCTTCCATAGTGCATCCGATCCCAGTGAAATTCGTCTCCAAAGAAGCAAAAAATTCACCACGGGAGCTGCCATTTTTTATAGCGCTTAGGAGCCTGGCCGCATATTCGTGACGTCATTTCGCCCAACTTGTCAGTTCCAAGCTGTCTGTTTGTATTCCGATACAATGGCTGCACTCAAACCGTATTGTTTCGAACCAGAAAGTGCCGGTAATTCCGAGGACCATGAAAGTGGAGATGATTAAATGAAGGAACGGTTAGAAGGTACATTTTGGTGCACTTGTGAAAGATGTGAAGTGATGCCGACTCCGAGGGAATGCGTTTGCTGTCGAGAAGAAATTTGATTTCGCTTGTACATTGTTTTAAAAATTAAAATGTGACTTAAATCGAGCCGCAGTAGGATTGTGGTCTTAATCTGAATTGTCTGTGTTTATTTTAATTTATTGCTTGTGGTGAAATATGCAGGTATTTCTTGCGTCACAGAATACGAGGACTTCCCTCTTGAGTGCTCAAATCCTTTTCCGGTATTCCCACCCAGGAGTTGGTTTCAAGGCAGTCAGCATTAAACTGCTCTTAGTAAGGGTTAGACAGTGAACGTGAGTGTTCTATGGGATATAGTGTCCCGAGCAAAGACAGAATGGCACGAGGCCGAAGGCCGAGTGGCATTCTATCTTGCGAGGGACGCTATATCCCATAGGACACGAGCGTTCATTGTCTAACCGTCTTAGAACATGGTCACACCCAAGAAGAATTTCGTTTTTGCGTGCAGATTGTGGTTGTTTACCATTTACATGGGCAAACTGGTCGGTTTAGGGTTCGGCTAAATGGTAAGCAAATTTCCGTTTGGGGAAATTCCGTTCGGGACTGGCGCTTACCATTTGCAGAAATCCCTCACATTTACGAAAAAATTTGCATGACGGCGAAGACTAACGAGAGGTCACAAAACAAAAGCTTTAATTAACAAAACAACGACTCTGCGCGTGCGTTATTCTTGGTACATTTCTTTGCCTTTCTGTGCACAACTACAACGTGAAATTACAAAATTCAAAGTTTGGTGTAGAACGCGAACACACGACGGTGAATTTTCGTTTTCAATAATAATAATAATAATAATAATAATAACTTTATTTACGGTTGAAGTGATCTAGCACCCTGCAAAGACAGGGCGCTAACTGGGGACACATAGCTATTTTCTAATGAATTTTTTTATTGAAACGCCGTCCTTACAAATTCAGCTCCTGGATAATTCGACTACATTAAATAGGCAAAACGAGTCGGAATAATCACCAAGAAATTTAAAAGATTGTGAAGTCATCTTAAAGGTGACATTTTCCTTCCCGTCGCCGTCGTGGTTGCTTAAAGCTCTCTAATTTGCGGACAGAAAATGGCCGCGAGAGCCTGCAACTGGTATCAAAGATGAGGTTTGAACAAATGCAACACGAATTTCCGTTTGGAACATTCCGTCCGGAAAAACAGGACCACCTTTTCAGACGTTCCGTTGCTCCCGGAAATTTCCCACTAGAACGACCCGAAAAGTCGTGTACCATTTACTTTCCTGACCGGAATTTCCGGAAAGTTTTTGTAAATGGTGAACAACCTGTATTTTTGCAATTTAATTTTTTAGTTCTCACCTTGAAATCACATTGCTATTTTGTTTACGATATTTCCGCTATTGTACACATGCCTTTGAGTTGCAATGTTTTAGAATGCTTCACCGCGCGGTTTGTCCAGTTGGTGCGTAAACAGCCATGACCCAATACACGGACGGAAATTTGGAACTCGAGGCAGTGATTGCCGCTAAAGATTTACTAGATTTACACAGGTGAAAGCAGTCTTCGACGCCCTTCAACCACCGACACCAGCAAGTGGGGAACCCGCAGGAAAAGCCAGAGGCCAAACAATACTCGTAGTCCGGCAAACACGGAGAAACAAGCCTGTCCTTGTATTTCAAGGTCTCAACATTATCTTATTTTATGTAAAGTAATGGTTTTTCTTTCGATTTCCTTTTTGCTATGTTATGACACCGTAAGAGTGCAAATTTTTTTGTTAAGACACAAAAAAATCATGAGTGTTTCTGACATCGCCGTTGAAGCTGTTGTTTTTATCGATTTAGTTATAAACATTCACAGAGAATTTGTGCATTTATTAGTAAATTCTACTTAGTCATTAGTATTCTCTATATAGAGCATACTAATGAGGCTTCCAAACAAAGGAAAACAATGCCTCATTAGTATGCTCTATGAGATAGAGCATACTAATGACTATATAGAACTGCTAATGAATGCAGAAATTCTTTGTGAATACTAATTTTACCCCACAATTTCCCTGTGCTTCAAAGCCCCCGCCACTTTACATAATTTAAGACAGTTTATGGAATATAGAGCATCGAAATGCTGGACACTGATTGGCTGAGTGGGTGTGGCCATGTTCTAAAGAAACGTAGACATTTTTTGGGAATTCCAGTTTTTCGGGAAAGCCAAATCGCTGATGAGAGCATCACAAAACAAAGGGTTTAATCAGCAAAACTTTGACTCTGCACGTGCGATACAGATTTTGGTACATTTCTTTGCCATCCTCTGCAAAACAACAATGTGAAATGACGAAATTCAAAGTTTTGTGTAGAACGTGAACACACGACAGTGAATTTTTTTCTACCTGAACTGTAAGTCAGCACCCCTATTGTTAGGCTGCATTAGACAGATTGAACAAGTTGAAACTATCGCGAACAAGTTTGAAATATTTGGAAGCCTCACGCGAAAAAGTGAGGGTTTTGTCTTCCTTAGTGACTAATTAACAATGCATCTAAAGGGGCCAAGGGTGATAGAAATCGTAAAGGATGAAAGCTATACTAAGGGGATCGAACTCTTCGACTTACCATGCAATGATTAACGATGTCGATACTTGGGGCAAGTTTTGGTGGCCTAGTCCGAAATAGAAGACAATATAACCACGGCAACAAAATGACCAGTATGCGGTCGGAATGTTTGGTTTACTCTCAATAGGCGTATTCTGCATATTCTGTTATTCCTAAACCGGAATAGGAACAGCCAGGATGTTCCCAAAATACTTGACCTGTTCTTTCACCTCTACGCACATTTTAAGAAGTATTCGAATGCTAACATCTACTGACGATTCACGACTCCGCGCTTGACTATGATGATGACTTCTGCTCAGGTTGTCGAAACGTCAGTCCTTCTCAGAACTACACTGGCCCGGACGTTCATACTTCACCGACTTATGAAATGACTCCTGAATTCAAACAATTTACATGCAAAGTTTATGTATGTGTGTATGTGTGTATGTTTCAGACTTTTTAACCCTTTCCCGTCCGACTTTTTGCCTTAAAAAACGCAATTTTTACCGTTGAAGCGGTTTTTTGAGTGCTATGTTGCCAAATGTCACTAAACTTTGCTACAAAGCGTTTTCTAACAATTCAGCTAGATTTTGAACCAGCCTCTGTTGTAAATTGTACTGACAATATTTTGCTTTCACAGCATGCGCATAAGCCAAAATTTGGACTTGTTTTTATTTGGCTGATTCATTTCTAATTTTTTTCTCGCTTCTTTTGCTTTCCTTTTTCTCTCCCTTTCTATTCTCTATGTCTTCTACCCTTTATCCCCTTTCTATCCACTGGAAAAGTTTTCGCCTCGGCCCTTCAAAAAGCCTGGAACTGGAACGTTGATCAACTAGGTGACTTGGCCTATTTTACCACCACTTTTGAACCCAAAATTGGACACGTTTTTTCTGGTATATCTCTGCCAGAATTTGGTCGATATTCAAAATGGACACACGTATGGATGGATCTGTCCTTGCTGTGTTAGCTGCTTATCAAAAGAATCTGGTGACGTCAGAAATATGATGACGTCACAAGTGGTTAAATGTCTCCCGACTCTAAAGTCGGGAAAATACGACTCTTGACGCGAAAGAGTTAAGAGCAGAAAATAATCAATGAGAAGAATCCACGCGAGTTGGAGGCCAAACGTGAGCGAGCGTTTCAACTATTATCGACTGCAATTAAAATCTGAGCAGATTCAAACTCTTTGAGGGTCCTCTAGAGCGCACTTGAGTTTCAGGCAATTTGAAATTTTGGAGAGTATTCCGTTCCTGTTTGGTCCATATAATAAACAATTATTGGAGGAGGTTGAGCAAAATATCGTGATTTGTCAGTGGCGAGCAGATCAATTATTTGCCGATGCCGAAAGCAGAGGCAAATAATTGATCTGCGAGACACGACAAATTACGACATTTTGCGAAATCAAGTTCAATAATTGTTTTATCATTCAACAAGAAGCTTCTCGTGTACAGTTCGCCTTTCTTTTTCCTGGCTTCGTCGTAGAACGTTCTTTGTAGAACACCTACAAGTTTAACTTTCGACGTAAGAGGCTCCTTTTCGTCGACTTTTCTCTCTTCTAAATATTGTCGAAATACATTTACAGTAACCTTAGTTGCTTTCTTGGTGTTATCGCTGTTTTTTGTTCAATTAGGCAATTAAGATTACTCTGTGTTAACTCAGGAAATCTTGCGACCATGGTGGAGTTTCAAACGTGGACTGAAAAGGTGACTCAACTGTGCACAAGCAGAATTATTCGCAGCAAAACAACTTCGCACCGTAATGCACATGAGCAGACAATTATTCGTAGGCAGTTATTTGCAGTGACGTAATGGTCTCTCAGCCAATTAAAACGCCGGATAAAATAACATGAATGATAACACTGATTAGATCTAACTGGGGAAAACTAAGTACTGATTATAACTCAGAAATTAATGACTGACGAATGAATTTTCAAACTTTTGCATTTAGGTTTGCAATGGCATCAAAAAGTGAGAGGCTAAAGCCCCCTCAATCCATCCCTCGCGCAGTCCCTAGGTTGGTACAATGAAAACAATTAGTACAATTCGGATACAATTGGTACACTTGGTAGGATTTATACAATTAGTGCAATTCCCACTCCAGTTAATTCTAAGTTAGAACATTTTGTACAATTGATAACGGAGTGATTTTACTTAATCTGCGAAATAGATACTCAACTATTAGGCACTACTACACACAAATTCATTGCTATCTTTTATTTAATTTGACTAATGGGCACCAATTGTTAGTTACTGTTTCACAGGTTACGTTAAACTACTCTACTGTGATTTAGTTAAGGTAATCATCGGTAAAGAATTCTTATACAGGTGGAACAATTAATTCAATTGGGACAATGAGTAAATTTCCGATAGAGTTGATACAGTTGAAACAATCAGTAACAGATCAAACCTATAAATAACGAAACTCTGCATGACCATGTTCAAGACAGAACACCCAGAATCCTAAAATAGCTTACCCTATCTAGCAGCCGCAAGTTCTGGTAATTCCTTGTAACACAGTGACCCGGGCTTTGAGGCCGCCAAACCACAACCCTACTACCCTGCGAGCAGAGGCCCTTCGATCTGCCTAGATAAGTCGGGAAGAGGAAGGGATCTCTGCCAGCCGCCTCGACTTTCTTTGATTTGCCGCTCATCCACCGAAACGGATGAGTCAGTCCGGTTCGAAACCAGCTTTTTCCGTTTTTCCTCAGTGCGCATGTGCCTTGTTAGAAATTGCTGACTAAATACGCGCCCACGGTACGTTCGGTACACTCGTGAAGTTCACAACAGCGGAGGTTTCTCTTTCGAAAGATGTCTTTGATAAAGCCGTGAAAAGTGCACTGGGAAGAGTGAATACTCATGGAATAAGCAATCTCACACAACACCAGTCGAAGGCCTTGCTTTATTTTCTGTGTGGTAAAGATTCTTTTGTCTGTTTGCCAACCGGCCATGGCAAATCGCTAATTTACCAACTGGATTGCGGTTGCTTTCGGACCAAAAAATTTTACTTCTGGTTTGAGCGGGAATCGATGCGAAGGGCTACGCGAACGTGCACTTCAACGCTTATTTTTTGGCGAAATGACATTTATTTTGGTCAACGGCGAGACAAGCAAACGGCAAGTGAAACAGTTATTTGCCGACTGGCGGCCGGTAATTTTGGCTTTACCTTAACCTGCGATCAGGCTCTATTTTCGTTTCGCTCGGTGAAACATTCCGGCGGGAAGGGCGAAACGAAAAATAGAGCCTGATACAATTCTTCTACGGAACGTCTGCCGCCCACTTTTTTGATTGATTGACATTCAACAAAACGGCCAATCAAAATTTGTTTTGCTTGCACGCTCCTCGGTATGCAAATTTCCCATATGTGTATGTAATGGCATTCGCAAAAAGTCCTCAAATGTCGGCAAAAATAAGAAAATCACAGGCTACGACAAATCTTGGCACTAGCGTTCAAATTTACAACTTGAAGGTACGCGCTCCGGTATTGTACATAGTTGTTCTGTCTGAGCCGAAACTGAATGAAAATTCAGAACACGACGAGGTTGTCATGTACCAAAATATGCTGCATGTTTGAATCCTTTCTCATTTCAGGTGGTATCCGGAAATATTCTCTACGCATTTGTCACCGATTTTCTGCGTAAAATACCTTGGGAAATTAAGAGAAATACCTTCAGTTTCACTCTTTAGAAAAAAGATATCAATAAAACCGTTTATAAACAAACGAGTGTTTTGTAATTTAATTTAGTTCCGGAAGTGCTATAAAATACTTGAGATTACCAGCGAATTTCATCTCTAAACAGCAGCGAATTTTAAAACGAAGAACATTTATTATAAACCTAGTCAGATCCTTTGATATCAATGTCAGAGATCATTAAAACGACATTATTAACACTGAATGAATAAACTGAAAATCTTTATTACTAAGGTAAAAATAAATACAGCATCTCGCTGAGTGCGGCTCTCACTAAAAATTATAAACATCAGCTTATCGTTAAGTTTACGGAATTATCGGTTGACTTGCTGATCACTTTTGGCGAAAGATACTTGCTGTTCGTTTTGTTTCGTAAAACGCGGATACAACCACTACTCTGCTTATATTTTCAATACTAGCTGAAAGCCTTCAAATGAAAATTTGGAGACACGATGCGATAAAACGGGATACATACTTCACTGTTGCTGTACTTCTCTGCTCCGAGTGAGAGACAGCTTGCGTCAAACCGGACGCCATTCTCAGGAGAGAAAGAAATGATGACAATTCTCCTAGAACGACGAGAATATCTTTGAGCGACACGTTTACCTCGGCAGACTTGTTCCTTGGCCATGGCGGTCGGATTGAAAATTGTGAGCAAGTCTCGTAGACAATTTACTTCCGTTGACAGCTCTATTGTTAAAGGGCCAATCAGATTGCGAGATTCCCGCGGCCAAAATTTGGCCGCCGACACGAACTCCTGTGAGAGATTGTATCAGGCCCTATTTTAGCGAGCGACCCACGTAAGAGAATATGAGAGCGATGCTAAAATTCGGCCTGATCGCAGGTTAGCTTTACCTCGGTGTAAGAACCTGTGAAACTCACGGATGACGTAAAACAAAGGAAACAAAAACATTTTAAACAATACCGTACAGCAAAACAAAAGCTAACAAACAAAGAAAATCTTGTCAGGTTCTTACACCGAGGTAAACCCGTAATTTCACAGGTAACCAAAGCATAATATGAGAGTTTGTATGGAGCTGAATTCGATCGAAAATAATCGGCGGTTTTCCGCCGAAAATACATTAAAATCGAAATAAAGTTTCAAAAACCATACCTGTTGTGTGTTTGCTGTGTTTTTATCGCTTTTCCGAGCTTCCGGAGGCCGTTTTGGGCGATTTTCTGCCTAACGGTCGATGCGACGACATGTCACGTACTAAAGAGAGCTAACCTTAGCTTTCTTTAGTACGTGACATGCCGTCGCATCGACCGTTAATTAAGCAGAAAATCGCCCAAAACGGCCTCCGGAAGCTCGGAAAAGCGATTAAAACACAGCAAACACACAACAGGTAAGGTTTTTTAAACTTTATTTCGGAGGACTGGGACGAGCATGGCGGCGGAGTGAACGTGTTTCGCCGAGCTCCTTCTCTTTGGTCGTTTTTTAAATCCTTAATGAAGAATTTTGATGCCTCTAAAGCGAAAGGACAGACCAATAACTTCTTCGTTATCATCTCCAGAGTCTAACAACTCCCCGGACGAAAAAAGATTGAAACCCGGGGCTGACGAAGTATTCGAAGCTTTTAACATGGTGGACGCCCTAGGCGTTAAAATTGAGGCAATTTTGAAGAAGCTAGAAAAGCTTGATGTCATTGAATCTCAACTCAATGAGGTCAATACAAGAATGGCGAATATCGAAGAGACAGTAAGTAGATTGGACTCAGAGGTTAAAGTCTTAAATAACCAACAGAAGAAGCTAAAAAAGAATGTGGAGGAGCTACAGGAAGGTATGGAATACACCGAGGATGATATAAGCGATTTACAACGCGACAACAAGAAACTTGAGAACGACGTATACGAGTTGAAGAAGCAACTGATGTACATGGAGAACTACTCCAGGCGGGAGAATCTCAAATTTTTTGGCCTCCCAGAAAACATCGACGCATCACTCAACAGCATGAACGTGGAAGAAGGATTACCCCGTCAGCACGATGCATCAGAAAACACCAAAGAAATTATTTATAAATTTCTCGAAGACCAGCTTAAAATTGATCGCCCACGCGGAAAAATCGAGTTTCAGAGAGTGCACCGTTTAGGAAAGCCAAACCCTCAAAAGTCTCGCCCCATCATTGCCAGGCTTCTCCGATACTCCGACCGAGAACTCGTTATGGAACAGGCACGAAAACGCCTCAAAGATAGCGAGACCCTCCATGTTTTTGACGACATCCCGAAGGAACTGTACGATCTCAGGAAAGAGCAAATGAAGAAATTGAAAGAAGCTCGACAGAGAGGCCACACGGCTTATTTCAGCAAAGCACATCCGGATAAGCTGTTTGTCAACGGCAAATATATTGCCCCAGGACGGCCTTTGGAGTAACCAAGACTTAACTTTATTCATATTTATATATCCTTTTGCAACAACTTTATTTAATGTTTAACTTTATATATTTTGCTACAACTGATAAGGAGCTAGAAACTGGTGATATTAGCATCGGCATATATAGGTTGTGATTGAAAGATCGATTTTCAATGCTTTTTCCCAGACCGATTTTCGTTATTTTTAGCTTTTGTGTGTATAGATCCGTGTATGATTCAATGTTTTCCTTTCCCCTTGTTGCGTTCATATTTACATATTTGTACCTTTTATGATAATCACCAAATCACTCTATTGAATAGCTGCTCTCTCGACACCTCGTGCGAAGGGACTGACATTCCTTTTTGGGTATATAATGCAAACGTTAATGCGAGGTGACGATATGATAATTTGCTCCCTAAATGTAAGGGGTTTGTCCAACGATAAGAAGCGAAGAGAAACCTTTTTATGGTTGAAGAAAAAGCAATTCTCCATCTACTTCTTACAGGAAGTGCACAGCACAAAAAAATCCGGAATGTATTGGCGCTCCGAATGGGGGTACTCAACCATATTTACGGAATTTTCCAGCTCTAAGGCAGGTGTTGGCATCTTATTCAATAACAACTTTCAATTCAAAATACAGAAATACTTAACGGACCCAGGAGGAAGATTCATTATCGCTGATATAGAAACCAAAGAAAGAACATTAACACTTGTGAACATCTACGCGCCAAACAACGACGACCCCTCTTTCTTCAGGGTTGTCAGTGAAAAAATGTCTTCTTTTGAATGTGACTTAATAGTTTTCGGTGGTGACTTCAATCTAGTTTGCGACATCCAAAAAGATAAAAAACGCGGTGCTCCTACAACGCACTGGAAATCAAGAGTGGAAGTGTTATCCCTTAAAGAAAAATTCGAGCTTGCTGATATCTGGCGAATCCATAATCCGGACATTATGCGCTTTACATGGAAAAGGACAAACCCTGAAATTCAATGCCGCTTGGATTATTTTTTGATAAGTGATTCTCTCTGTCCAAACGTTTTTGAAGCTAAGATCCTTCCCGGGTACCGAACTGACCACTGTATGAATACTGTTAGAATCAGCGCCACAACTAACCTCAGAGGACCAGGCTTCTGGAAACTAAATACCCACTTTCTAACAGAAAACGAGTACATAGAATTAATTAAGAAAACTATAGGAGATGTCTCAAAGGAATATAAAGGTCACCATGAAGTTGACAAAATACTATTGTGGGATGTAATTAAGATGGAAATTAGAGCCGCTACTATTAAATATGCCAAGGCGAAAAAAGCACGCTCACGACAAAAAGAATGTAATTTAGAAAAGGAAATTTCAGCACTCGAAAAAGAAATTGATCAGCAAAATCTCTCAGAGGCAGATAAAAAATCCCTTCACGCAAAATTAAGAATAAGGAGACAATATATGGAAGACGTAATCCGCTACCAAACTGAAGGGGCCATTTTGAGATCCAAAGTAAAATGGTATAATGAGGGTGAAAGAAATACCAAATACTTTCATAGTTTGGAAACGCGACACTTCAACTGTAAAACTATAAGAAATCTTAAAACCGAAGGCAACGTAAGAATATCTAAAGACACAGAAATACTCGACGAAGCCAAAAAATTTTATGAGTCCCTCTATTCTTCAAGAATAGATCAAAATGTCTGCAACACCATAGAAGATACTTTTTTCCCAGAACACAATGAGATAAAGCTAAATTACAATCAAAAACTGTCCTGCGAAGGTATGCTATCCGCAGAAGAGTGCTTAGAAAGCCTAAAAACAATGGATTCAGGTAAATCTCCCGGGACTGATGGCCTACCCGCAGAATTTTATAAAGTCTTTTGGGAAGACGTGTCAACTTTTTTAATAGATGCCTTAAACCTATCGTTTTCCAAAGGTTATCTTTCAATCTCGCAGAGAAGAGGATTAATAACTCTGTTACCAAAGAAAAACAAACCTCGACAGTATTTGAAAAACTGGAGACCAATTACCCTGCTAAATTGTGATTACAAAATTGCTGCCAAATCAATTGCGACAAGGTTGAAAAAGGTTCTACCGCATCTAATCAACAACGACCAAACAGGTTTCCTCAAGGGTAGATTACTTGGAGAAAATATCAGGCTGATTAACAGCGTTATCGACTATGCCGAGAAACAAAACATCCCAGGCTTGTTACTTTTTGTTCATTTCGAAAAAGCCTTCGATACTCTGGAATGGACTTTCATTGAGAAAACACTCTCCTTCTACAACTTCGGAGCCTCTATTAAAAGTTGGATCAAACTATTCTACAGCGGCATTACAAGCTGCATACAAAACAACGGCTGGTCCTCCGACTTCTTTCAACTCGGTAGAGGAGTTCGACAAGGCTGCTCTCTATCGCCATACCTCTTTATTCTATGTGTTGAGATACTAGCTAATGCAATTAGGAACAATGACGGGATCAAGGATATTTGTATATCAGACTCAGAATGTAACTTAAGTCAATACGCAGATGACACCACCCTTATTTTAGACGGTTCAGACAATTCCGTGAATACCTCCTTAAAATTGTTGGACTCATTTGCAGAGCTTTCAGGACTAAATGTTAATTATGAAAAAACTGAAGCACTTTGGATTGGCTCATTTCGCCTTCAAACACGAACGATAGAAACAAATAAAAATATACTGTGGGCTTTTCAACAAAGTCTTCGCTCTAGGCGTCTGGTTTTTCCACAATCAAGGAAGAGTCAGAAACTTTAAACCTCCAAGAGAAGAAAGAAAAAATAAATAAAATAATAGAAAATTGGCAATTCAGAAGGCTTACACTTCTCGGGAAAATAACAGTTATCAAGAGTCTGCTTGCTTCGCAATTAGTTTACATTTTATCTCCACTTCCCACGCCAAGTGAATATCTTAAGGAAATAAACAGTTTGTTATATAAATTTTTATGGGATGGTAAAGGAGACAAAATCAAAAGAACACTAATGATTAATGATTATTCCAAAGGGGGACTGAAAATGCTAGACATTAAAAGTTTTAATGACGCCTTAAAGGCAAAGTGGGTTCAAAGATATCTAGACCCTAACAACAAAGGCAAATGGAAATTGTTTCTTGATTTTTTCTTAGGAAACCGCGTTACAACAGCACTTTTCTCCGGTAACCTTGATCCAAAGGATGTTGCCTCTCTAGAAATTGAGGATCCCTTTACTAAGGAACTTATTGAGGTTTGGTGCCGTCTCAATTTCAGCCGCAGCCCACCATCTCTCTCACACACGCCAATATGGTACAATTCTCTTGTACGTATAGAGGGTAAGCCGCTTTTTTATAAAACTGGTATTTGGCAGGAATTAAAAAAGTAAGCAATCTCCTTGACGAGACTTCGTCAAAGGTTTTGGACTTTCGAATCTTTCAGAGAGAAATATTCTCTGAAAGCCAACTTTCTTCAATACCGCAGCGTTGTGACAGCAGTTTTGGGCGTGAAGCACAACTCTGACTGTTCTCAAATGTTAAATACTGAATCACTACTGGGGTCAAAGGATTTTTGCAAATTAGCCTACACAATACTCATTGAACGACATGCATCCCTGCCGCAAAGAAATCAGAGTAAATGGAAATCTGATTTCCAAGCACATGGTGCTGAAATGATTGACTGGAGTAAGTCGTACAGTCTGCCTTTTCTATGTACTTTCGAATCCAAACTGCAAATTTTCCAGTTTAAACTACTCCATCGACGAATTTCCACAAACAGATATCTTTTCAAAATTGGGCTGATATCAAGCGAGCTTTGTTCTTTCTGCGAAAGTTCAACGGAAACCCTCCTACATCTCTTTTGGGAATGTCTTCGAGTCAAAATCTTCTGGAACGAAGTTAAAGACTGGTTGGGTACCTTCTCCTGTTTTTCGACAAAAAGTTCCATCCTCCAGTCATGTTTGGGATGTGTGGAAGACGCTTCCGATCTCCTCTTCCACCACGCCCTTTTAATAAGCAGATATCACATTTTTTGGGCAAAATCAACGCACCACTGCCCCTCACGTGAACTTTTTGTCAAGAACTTTTTCACCTGCTTGGAAGTAGAAAGACACTTTTCAATTAAACATGGACTTTTAGCAAAATTTAACAAAAAATGGGGAGCTTTCCTCGCTGAACAAGAACACTAGCTTCTCTTTATTTTGGACGATTTTTTATTTTCTATTTTAGTCGTCTCCCTTTGCGCCTGAATGTGGAGAGAACAGCGAAATTTCTACTATCTTTTTTTTCTTATATTAGCAGCCATCTAGTTTGTTCTTACCGCTCTCAAAACAAATAATATGCAAAAAAACAAAGAAACAAATTAAACATCTTCGTTCGTTAACACTTTCCACAACTAAATTAATTAAATAAAAATAACGTATGCTGTAAGAATGAAACATAATGTTTATTTAGTAAATAGGTGATTATCTCTATTATTTTTTATTTATTATTTTTTTTCCTGTAACTAAGTGTAAGGAAGTATTTAATTTTTTCCTTGTAATAGTAGCGTCAGTGTAAGTATATGTTAATGAGTGTGTAAATATAGTACTTATGTGTAAGCAAAGTAAATGTGTGGAACTGTAAGTAAGGAAGAGTATGTAACAGTAAGTGTAAGTGTATGTAATAGCATTCAATATTATTTTCGATCGAATTTCAGCTCCATACAAACTCTCATATTACGCTTTGGTTACTTGTGGTAATTTTGAAGACGAAACGGTCTCAGTACAAAATATAATTTACCGCATGACGTCCGAGAAGTTTAAATACGAAACAAACTCGACGCAAATGCGTTTTGTTGAATGAAAGCCGAGAATGTTGAGGACGAAAGAGACTCAACACGAAAAAACTTCTGAATGACAGGGACAAAAAAGGGACAAAATAAAATAAATATCTCGAGGACCAAGATTTCTATGCGAGCTTTCCGTGGACTGTAACAACATGTTGACAGTCGACAAATCGCAGTTTCTTGATCAGCAAAAATATCTCGAGGCTGATAAGTTTTCAACCAGTAAAAGAAATTCGAACAGAATTATTCTCAGCCTTACGGTTTAATCAAGGCTTTCCTCAAATCTCTTGTGTTACGACCGAAGTCTTAGTCAGAATAGTTTGTTGTGGCCGCGGCTGTCATTCAGTAAACATGTTAATTGTAGCGAGGCCGACTAGGCTCGGTTAAATTTGAATTTAGCGCATGCTCAACAGGAAAAGTCGAGGCGGCTGACAGAGGTCTCTTCCTCTTCCCGACTTAGGGACGGACCATTAGAAAAGTGATGGGGGGGGGGGGGGGAACCAAAAAAAAATTCATGCAAGGGAAAATGTCCGAAAAAAAAAATGAATGCACAAGATGGGCCTCATTTTGATATGAAACCATAATTCGTTCTGCCAAAGTGCTCAAGTAGTGTCTCCAGTGTTTAAAAAACTGGAAATTTTCTGCGGCTCTACCAGGATGCTATAAAATATTGTTTTCATAATTAATATTTCTTTTGTCGGGAGGGTGATACCTTCGCCTGGAACAAATTTTTTGTTGTTTTTGTAGTCATAGTCATACAGTTGAACCCCGTTATTTTGAGCCGTCAGGGGAAACAAAAAAAGTTTGAAATAGCGGGAGTTTAAAATAACCGATAGTAAATGAGTGAAGGGCAAATCCAAGCCGAAGGGAAATTGGTTTAAGTTGGGAGTAGCAAGGAGCGACAGGCCTGCACGACTTCTAACAATCGAAACATTTAGATAATGTAGCCTCTAAATATTTTTGCACTGACAAGTATGTGATTTTTACGAAAGGATATGAACAGTGGCTCGTAAGATTTGTCGTTGCAATGACTGTCTTGGTTTTATAAAGTGCCATTAAAACGTGTTTGAGCCTTGGCACCGTTTGTTGACATTGAGTTCAGTCAAATGTGTAACAATTAGCCTTTTTCGAAACTGTGAGTTTCGTGTCTATGGAGCTTGATATGTTTCCTCCTTTTGTAATCAAGTCTTTCGACTGCCGATTTGTACAGGCAAGACCATGGTTTCGACCCTCCACATGGGTCTCATCAGTTTCCGGGATTGGTTTTGCGAGTTGCTCTTATGCAACCTCAGACCTCATGTACGTTTTGAGAATGGCAAGGCATTTTGTTTGGCAAACGTTTGCCGTTGTGTATTTATACCCACTGTGTGGATCAAAAATCCAGGATTTCTATTGGTTAATCAAAGGTGGCCAACTGTCAAATGTGGTTTTCGATCCTTATCCGTTTGAAGCTTACGTGTGTTTGTATATGTTGCGTTTTTGACATTTTAGCACTCTCCCACTGTGTCTACATCCTCAAAAAGCTGTTACATTAAATTATAACCCTTAACTTCCCAGCAAAGGGTTAGAAGGTACCTGTATGTATTTTAGATCAAAAGCTTTAAAGGCAAATTTATGAGCTACGTTTTTGAAAAGAACTGTTTTTAAATTAAGGAAATAACAGTGTATGTACTGTATATTTTATAAATTAATCTTTCTGGACACCACTGTTTGTATCAAATCATTTCATATTAATACGTGTTTTATAAAAAATCCATACATGTATATCAATAATATTACACAGTTTTTCACTATAAATCGCTATTTACTTTTGAAACCTCCTTCAGTAAATTAAATTTTGAAGCGAACATTACTAAAAAGTGTTTTGTAATAAAATAAACTTAAAAATGTAAAGTAACGTAACAGTACAAGCTATGTATTTAGTAAAACAAAGTTGCATTGTTTTTAATTAATTCAATAGCAAATTGTGCATAAGGAAAATATTTTCTCAAAAAAAAAATTCATGCATAGGGCTGTAGCCAAAAAAAATTCTTGCACAGGAAATGGGCCAAAAAAAAAATTCTGGCACCCCATCACTTTTCACCCCATCACTTTTCTAATGGTCCGTCCCTTATCTAGGAAGATCGAAGGGCCTCTGCTCGCAGGGTACAACCCTACTGAAACGGAAACTTTAAGGTTTTGTGAAAATGGGGTTAACTGCAACATTATCCTTCGTTCCCACGGATGAAAAGTAAAGCAATGAGACTCTTGAAGTAATAAAACAACTTGGTGATGGTTTGAAGCCAGAGTTGTCATATAGACAGCACCTAGATACAGAAAATAGTGGGCTCTGATTGCTTCCAAGCTACAAGACTATATTCTACTGGTAGAGCAGTCAGCCAAGCAAATGGTGAAAATATAGAATATTTCCGCGACGAAAATTTTAATAAAATTTATTAAAGGTTTTGCAGCTGGGGAAAAGGGGTGGGTGGCAGACCACGGATGTTTGGGCGTGTGCTCTTAGAGGCTTCGCCCAGGCCTCCTCAGCCCTCACGCTGTTTCAGAGGTAACCTTAGTTGAGAGGCAAAGCAAAAGAATCCATTATGTAGATTAGGTAGCAGATGTCACAGACGTAACAAGCTTACAACAACACACTCGGTTACCCTGCGGATTGCCACGATAAAGTTTTAAAATTCGTACAAATTTTATAACCGTTCCTTTTCCGTTCATCGATATCGAAAACGGGAAGTTGTTACTCGGCTAGCTAAACAGTTCCTTCCCTTTTTCGGGATTGGATTATACCAACTCTTATCAATGCTGCATTTTTGCCATAAAAGGTGCACTATCAAAAATAGTTTTTTTGGAGCCTTTTGTTGTTGATAGAACTGCCTAATCTAAAAAAATCCGAATTGGTTCAAACAGGAAAATGTACATTCTTGCTATGCATGTGACACAGTTTGCCGTGAAATTCGAAGAGTCGGGGGAAACACTCAGTCAAGTTGGCAAAAACTTCGAGTTATTTTAAACAACATATTTATGGTGAAGAAGGGAAAAACTTTTCTTATATTCGTTCGAGTTGACTTCTGTGAATTAGAAATTATCACCAATCTACTGTGAGAGGTTCAGTGTGATAACTCTTTAAGTAACAACATATGTCAAACAAAAGGTAAAGATATAGTGCAAAGTTAATTAATTTCATCAGAGAGACAATCGTCGCTGTTTCCGTAATTAATAGCTCAAGGGGATTAACAAGCGGTGAGACGATTGTGATATTTTAAGAGATCGCCACGGAAAGGGTGTGATAGGCTGGGTCACGCCAAACAACCCGCAGTCAAGTATCAGGGAAAACCTGAAAGATTTGTATCAGGCGTATTTTGTAAAGATTGCGCGTTTGTTAAACAGAATCAATACAACAGATGATGGCTGTTCAATGGCCCGTAGGTTTGTTGTCGTCGTGTTTGGTTTTGGCATGGCTTGTAGCGTTGGGGACGACGGAAGACAATTTCCCTGAAAGAGGTAAGAGCGTTGAATAAGTAAGTGTTATATATCGGCGCGGCGGGTCATTAAGCTTCAATATCCAAGCAAATAGAGACCGCGAGACCGGTTATTACTCTTCAAGTTGTTTAAAGTCAGTCTTTTAATAGCTTCGTTTGGCTTCTACAAGTGAACAATACACAACCAGTTACATTTTTTTTGCACTGAAGTGCAAGACAGTAAACCTGTATTCTCTCCCTCAGTAACTGACGGGAGAACGTCGAGGTCATTCGTGTCTTTTAAGATCCGGGGGATGGAGGGATCCGAAAGTAAGGGTGGTAAATGTTTCACAACAAAAACAGTGGACTCTTTGTCCAGTAGGTTAAGTTGTAGTAATACCAATTTTATTTTTAAAAGGATTCGGAATGAAACAGACAAATTTTTGACGGCCTACCGGGTTACGCCAAGTACGTAGTTAATTATGTTTTCCTCAAAGTCCCCAAATACTGGGATTAATCAAGGTTGCCAAGGGAGGTGAAAATTTGCTGTAGCACAATAAGCACCGATGATTTCTCAGCAGTTCTAGCATCCACTATGCTTCATTCAACCGGCTCCTTAAGTTGAGTCCAACAGTCCATCTTAGCAAAGATAACTGGATTTTGGCCATACATCTGTCTTCACACGGCTTCCTTGTGTAAAGGTTTTTTTCCCATCAGGGGTGCCTCCTAGAATCAAATGAAACCCTTCGTCACCCCTCCTCACCGCCTCCAGCTTCAAAGTAATCTCACTCCACTAATCCATGTTAAATGCTTTTTTTAAGGATTTAAAAGAAATAAATACTAAAGCTTATTAGCAATTATTCATACTAATTATGTGAGATTGAAATGATTACCCGACGTCCATAAGACATTATCCTACCATTTCATTCAACTGTAAAAATCACTTATCAGATTGGCAACATGCAACACAAAGGACCTCCGTTAACCCGCGTTGGACATGTACAGGACTAGAAGACAGACTGTCAAAATCCTTAATTGCAACGATTAATTAAGTCACGGATTAAAACATTTATGTGGTGATTTTTGGTTTTGAACATTTTGTTAAACTGGCTGACATGATTTGAGGGTCATTTGAAGAGAACTGGAGGATCACTGTTGGGATTCACCATTTCGAGTGATCCCCTTTCAACACACTTCGTATATAGGTCGACGAAATATTGTGTCAAAATAATTTTTTCTTTGCAATAAGTAAGATTATTCCCCAGAACTTCATAGACAATCTGCCCCCATGACAAGAACAGAGATTATATTCACTTTTAAATTCTAGATAAAAGATTATGTGATGAAGGAAAGGAGGAAAAAACAAAGTCAACTAAATCGTATGTTTTGATTCGCGCTTTGGTAATCTTCCTGACACGCTAAGTACATTAGACCAGAATCGAAGTACGAAGCATTTTTTCTTTCTTTCATTTTTCTTGCTTTCTCTTTTTTCCTAGAATGACACAGAGACAAATCTATATCCAAAAAGCTAGGGTACACACATGAAATTTGGTGAAGGCTAGAAAGCGGCAAGTCAATCAGCCCGGCCATAATTTCTATCATTTAAAAAAATTCCTTAACTGTCTGAATAAACATTTCCTCCCTATCTTACGCCCCGCGGCACTTATTCTTGAACACTGGTGACTGTCCACTGGATATCTATATTTAGGGGACGATCAGGCGATGAAGTGAGAGCAAATGAGGAGTAAATACACCTGTAAGAAAGTCTGAAACTTAAATCAAAGTGTTATCGATCGGCGTCTCTTATGCTTTTAACAGAAAATCGAAATATCGTCCTTCCGGAAATGATCACCCAATATGGGCTGCAATAGCCTTCATTCAACTCAGACGTGCTTAGAGTTTCTCACGCAATCCACTCCTCCCCCACGGAAGGGGAGGAACGCGTGACAAGCCCAAAAGATATAGGACGTCTGAGTTGGGGGATAGAACAGCAAGTTATCCGACAAAAATGTCACTAGTGGTGTGGAATCGCCTTTGAAAATTTAGTACTGAAAATAATAAAAAGTCACGAGCCAGGTTTTCTTAATATGATTTGCAGATAAAATTTACCATTTAAGTGTCAGATGTGTTCCGATATATGGTCTCTCGAATTATGGGATAAGATCTTTAAAAACGTAAAACACTTAAACCAGTTTGGTAAGGGAACTGGAAACAAATCTGAAGGCTATAAACATAATCTGGACAGACATTACCTTCTTTGGCCATCCTCAAAATTAGAGTACTCTTCTAAAAAAAAAAAAAAACTATCATTTTTGGGGCGTTTGGGTTTCCTGCGACAGCACCCCTAACCATTAAAATTCCTCACATGACAAACGCACTATAATAATGCTACTTTTTAAAATAGGGCTGGATCACTCCGTTTCGTCAAACAAACAAAACTGACGAATCCTCAACCAATTCCGTCACATTTATAATAGAAGGAATGAATAAACAAATTTGATCTTTTGTTTGATTGTTTCGTACTTCATCCATGCATTCGTTCGTTCATTCATTCGTTCATTCGTTCGTTCATTCGTTCGTTCGTTCGTTCATTCATTTGTTCGTTCATTCATTCATTCGTTCGTTCGTTCATTTATTTACTGCTTGTTTTTCTTCTTAGGCACTCGCGCAAACATTATCAATGAAAACTCTACGCTGTCGGCAAACAAGCCGAGGTGAGTTGTGAAGTGAATATTTCACAATCAAAGTCTAATGACCAAATCCAATAAATTTAACCCAATAAAAATTTTGTTTTGGCTCGATTTCCGTTCTTCTCTCGCGTCAGATCTGTAGTCTTCCTTCCTCTGGAAGGAATCACCTCCCACTCGACCGGCTGAAATTTTTCTACGCCTACGTCTGCCCATTCGGGTTTATCAAAGGATTTTTAAATCAGAAATCAACATAAACCGCGATCAGTATTAACAGTATTAATACGTGTATTCCACACAAAAGTATATAGTGCTGTCCGCCAGCTGCTCAAATATCTACCACTCTTCGCCTCCAATTAGACGGGCAATCAGAAGGGGATCCAGGGGGAGGGATGAGGGAGTTGCACCCCCCCTTTGGGAAGTTTCCGAACTTGTCTGACTCCTCATGTCTATCGCTTTTTCATCACAAAAATAATAGCATATTGTTGTTTTATACGGAGTCGCCGATTAACTGATTGTCAACCCCCCCCCCCCCGCCCCCCCTTTGGAGAAATCCTGGATCCGCCTCTGGTAATTGTCTAAAATTATAAAACGCTTAATTACATTTTAACAACTTTCACTTGCCCCAGTGCAAGCAGTTTAGCGAATAATCGTCTTTTGCTCATCTTTCTTATTTGTCAGCAGTCCATGTGATCCAGCCAATCCTCTTCCCCCATCTCCAACCACAGCTGAGTGTAATCCTTACAGATACAAAGAAAACGGTGTTTGTTCAAGCATACTTGGGGATTACCTTATTTATGGTTCAGCACAGCTTCAAAATATAACGGAGACAAACCTGCAAAGTTTCAGACCAATAAAGGCCTATTTCCTTTCTATAGGAGATATATCTGATGGATGTGTTCGAATTTTGGAAGTAATCTACTGTAACCACTACTATCGAAGATGCGACACCACGTCTGAGCGGATACTCGCGCGACCAGTCTGTAGAGAAGCCTGCGAGGATATGGTTCAACGTCATTGTGAAACAGAGTTTTCTAGGGCTCGTAAGATAAACAAGGCCATACTTAACTATTTACAGGGCTTTGACTTAATAAACTGCACAAATCTACCTAGAAGAAAGGGTGGTTCTATTCCAGAGTGTTATTTTCCCCAGGAACTTCAAGGTAAGGTTTCCTTAAAACGGCTCTGTAATTATTGTTCACCACCCCTAATATTTCTCTAAGTCTGATCATTTGACAATCTTCAACCACCGAGAGACACTATCAGGCAATAGTATAGGGACATCTAACGAAAATACCCGAAGGCTAGTCTGCAAAACAAAAACAAACATCTATACTAATGTAGATAATAAATAAATAAACCTTTCCCCTAAAAATCAAATTGTTGAGCTGTGAATTCAAAATGTCACTGTCAGTGTTTTTTGTCAGGGGAGAATTTAGTGATGAACCATGAAAACAATAAAGAGCTTATGTCCTCATAATTTACAGCATTCATGGCGTATCAAATTTCGAAGCTTCGCTTCCCGGGCTAATACAGTACGTTGAAATTCCAGCTAGAGACTACCCAAAATGTCAAACCTAGGTGGTTGCTTGCGGAGGGTGGTCGCATACGAACCACAGGGGGTCAAAATTTCGATTTAGCTTCAGGAGTTTCTTTTCTTTAATCCATACACGAATAAACACATAACCCAAAATGAAGTGTAGTATATCAGTTTAGAGGAGAACAAGTGCCACAAGTAAATTACCTTAGCACTTGAGTCATAATAGGGTTGTGGTGTCGCCATATTATCCAGTTTGAACCTGGTGAGATGGGATCAAATGGTCGCTTACTGAGGAGTAAAACAACAAAAAATTTCCAACTGGTAGCCCAAAAAGTGGCCGTGGTGGCTTACGAGAGGTGGCCGCCTACGAGAGGTTCCGAATGAAGGGATTTGACTGAAAAAATTTTTTTATTTTGGAAAAGTGGTCGCTGACGGGAGGTGGTCGCATATTAGAGGTGGTCGCATAGGGAGGTTTGACTGTATTTATTTTATGAGATTGAATTTCCGCGTGCAACCATCAGCCGATAGTCCCTGGACAGAAACCCTCTCTTGTTTAATTGGAGGAAAGGGTGAGGACGAATTTGGCGGTTTTACACAAGGGACCTTTTGTGTCTGCTAGAAGTTTAGACTTCAAAATGGAGTGTTTGTAATTATTAACCGTAATGCATCGCTTTTGCAAATTTGTTGGAACTATCTTTCTTTGCAATTGATTCTCTTTTGTTTGAACAATCGTCCTGGTAAATGTGTGTAGCGTCAGCATTGCCAAGAGATCTGAAATTGTTAGGTCATCTACTAAAACTATGCGTTTTAATCTCTTGCTCCAGGAAACAAATCAACAGACGACGTAAGTGGTAAGTACAAACTGAGAAACAACGCCTTATCCCCGGGGCCTTCGTTTTTCGCGACAAATAAATTTTGCAATTTTAAAAATACGATATTTCACGACGCTTAATTTTCCTGAATTTGATGAGTTTTTGTAGTAACAAAGCGATTTTGAGTTTCTTTTCTTTTTTTTGTTGTTGCGATTTTAGATAATGATGCAACGTAAATATTTGATGTCATATGCTTCTGATGTCGCAAAAGTTTCCTGTCATAAGCGAATTGCGTTTACAACATTTAACTTGCAAGGGCGATTAACGTATCTATTTTCTCCTAAAAATACTAGCCTGCGTGAGACGTCTGCACGCAGGCTAAAAAATACCAATGCACTGCCAAACGTACCGGAAAAGAGAATAAAAATACTCGCTAACTAGCGTTTGTTGTTTATTTCTGACACCAAATTAGTTTTTTTACTTTCGGTGTAGAGACAGGGGTAAACAACTGTTGAAAACATAATTAAATAAATCATAATCTTTTGAAGGGGACGCGCGGTCTAATTTCCAGTAATGCACGACTTCTATGACATAGAAATTTTGCTTTGATTCTCGGGGTTGAAGTGCTTTTTGAGCAAGCACCAGAAGCCGAAAAAAGTTCCTACGTGCGAAACTAACGTGTTGGGTAAACAATCGCGTGAATCCTGCCCTCTGGTAATTTACGCTTTACCTTCCGGGTCCCAAGGGAATGGGGCAATGATCTCACCGTTGCAGAAAAAAATACGATCTATTAAAGGAACTGAAGGCTGAGCTCGGTAATTAAAGAGTGAAAAGCCATGCATGCATTGACAACGAAAACATTAATTTCTTGATCCTTGTGTAACAGATGTGTGTTCCTATGGTGACGGTCAGTCCTATCGTGGAAACGTTTCCGTGACCCGGTCAGGTTACACGTGTCAGTCCTGGTCTTCCCAGTGTCCTCATCGGCACTACAGAACACCAAAGAACTTCCCTGAACTGCAAAACGCTGGCAATGCTTGCCGGAACCCTGGGGGCCAGGCCCCTGACGGCCCCTGGTGCTACACTATGAATTCTTCAGTGCGTTGGGAGTATTGTGACATCCCAGTTTGTGCTCCAGGTGAGGCTTAAATTGGCGATTCCGTGTCACTTGAGTTGCATATGTAGATCTCCTCTACTTTAAGTTTTTTCAGTGTTGGTTTTATATCTATCATTGGACAGTATATTGACGATTAGTTTAGTGGCGTCCGCAGTTTGGAAAGTAGCAACAACCCTAATCAATTTGTTAAGGGACACTCTCTTTTAAACGGTAAGACATACGGTAGTGATGTGAAGGGGAGTTACTCATGTTTTGAACCAAAACATGCTAAATCTTCACAAAATAATCGAAATGACAAAGCGATTTAAGTGACATAACAAGCTCTACTGTCATCAAAAGGGTGTCAAAGCGTGCATTAAAGGTTAGAACACAAAAAAAGTAAATTTTCTGGAGAGAATGGATATTCTCGGAGACTTGGAGATCGAGGATTACTTAAATAGGAATAGCGAGAGTTCGGAAGGGGTGTGCGCGATTTTTGAAATAATGAACTTTCCTTCATTTAGACACTGAATAATGCGCCCATCATGGAATGACATCTGGTGACATTTCTCCGCTTCTATATTTTCAGAAGATGCTAAACTGTCAGAATGGAGTCCGTTCTCCTCATGTTCAGTATCCTGTGGAGGAGGGCTCAGAACTCGGAACCGCACGTGTGACAGGGCGCGGTTTGGAGGGAAATATTGCTCTTCACTAGGAGCACTTACCGAACAAATGCCGTGCAACGTTCACGACTGTTTAGGTAAGACAAACATACATTAATTGAAAGGTTAATTTGATCATTTGGAGGTTTTATTAAAGTAGACCAATGTAACAGAGTGATTTTATCATGAACCTGTCGTACACCAACGTACAATACGCGTTGCAGCAAGCGGAAGCTTCTCTCGTACCTTGACTAGTTCCTGAGCCTCCTTATTTCTCTACGGTTGATTTGTTTGGGGCCACGTGGTCTGAATGAAAAATCTGTGTTCGTCTCGGATACGTCACGGAAATGAACAGGACGTGAATACGTGGGACAGTAAGGAAATAAGCAATCTCGACCGCAGGCATGCATCGGTGTGCGTGGAGTTGTGGGTCTCCTTGTCAGAAAACCTCGCGATCATATTTTCCTCTCGTTCCCAAAGAAAAGCAAGAGCACGTAAACCTGGGGAGGAGGAAGCAGACAGCTGTCATGGTTCCAAAAATAGTATCGTTAAAATACGAAACGAAAACTCTCACATGCTTGGTCTAAGTGACATAAAGTTATGTTTATGCGGTACCTCGTGAAATGTGACCTCATACTGTATTAAATTGAAGACAATCAAAATAAGTGACCGCGGCACGAAATTTTAGTTAATTTGTTTGTTACATGTGACAGTACTATTGCTACACATGCGCTGCATGGATATCTTGTCGTAAAAGTGACGATGGCGTGGCTAGGATTTTCTGATCTAACTTGGTACTGCAATTTATTTTATAGGGCCTGCTGACTCGTTAGACGAAACCGACGTCAATTCTAAGTTAACAACAGCTACAGGTTAGTTTAGTCAGAGTTAGAGGACCTTTAATGGTTAACGTGTCTCTGTAATTATCAATTTCTTTTCTCACTTATCATCATCGTTTTAACAAAGCACTTGTAAGATGAAACAAGAAAGTAGCTTGTTCATCAGACGAACCTACACCAGACGAACCTACACCAGAAGTACAGACATAAGACTTAAATACACTAGACGTACATACACCAGACGAACCTACACCAGACGAACCTACACCAGAAGTACATACACAAGACTTACAGACACTAGACGTACATACACCAGAAGTACAGACATAAGACTTACATACACTAGACTTACAGACATTAGACGTACATACACAAGACGTACATACACTAGACGTACATACACCAGACGTACATACACCAAACGTACATACACCAGTAGTACAGATACCAAACGTACATACACAAGACGTACATACACCAAACGTACATAGACCAGACGTACATACACCGGACATACAAACACTAGACGTACATATACCAAACGTACATACACCAGACGTACATACATAAGATGTACATACACCAAACGTACATACACCAGACGTACATACATAAGACGTACATACACCAAACGTACATACATCAGACGTACATACATAAGACGTAATCTGAACGCAGTCTAGACGCAATCTGGACGCAGTCAAGACGCAAGCTGGATGCAGTCTGGATGCAATCTGGCATTTTGGGCGCCCCTTAGACGCAATCTGCCCGCAGTCAAGACGCGTCTTGATTTGCCCTCGAATGCCAATGATTACTTATAAGTATTACCGTAGTACTTTAAAGTATATTAAAAGTAAAACAATCTTAAAAGTAAAACGGTAATAAGTAATAGTATGTACCGTTTCGGTAACCTTTACAGCGTTATTAGGGACGTTTAGATCAAAGTACAAGAACGACAGACATTTGAATATCAAAACCAGGGACGTTCCTGGAGTCATCGCTCCTTGTCATACTTGTAGAGAAGAGACGTTTTAGGGACGAGATATGTCGTGATGCTTTCATTTTTCTATGTATTTATTGAATGCAAGAGCTTGAGAGAATCAGAGCTCCTCCCACCTTTAGGATCACCTCATTTAATCCTTACTTGGCCTGCTTTTGCCTCGTCCGAAATTCAAGGGGTGTAACAGGATAGATTAGTACGAGTAAAACTTTTAAATTTGGGTTGGAATAGTCCCATGGTAGCCAATCCCGGATAAGTACTCTGAACAAAAACATCTAGTGTCTTGTTGCTCTGAAGAAGGTCTGACAAAACAATTATCGTCCCTGCTTTGATGTTTTTTACTGAATTAGTCATGTCGTATTTCAGGACTGACGTTCACGGAGATCACCATTGTTTCAGTTGGTGGATCAGTGCTTCTCTTCCTTTCAGCAGTACTCGTGGTCATGTGGTGCAAAAGACACAGTAAGTTAATCCACGCAAAAATTACTTTTGAACAATCAGTTTTATACAGAAATCTGGTCACGACTCGTGCCAGTCATGCTGTACTGGGATACTTCACAGCAGTCAAACGAACGGCGCGTGCCCAATTCCCATTTCGCAAAGAAAAATAACAGCACTGTGGAAAATTTCAGTTTAAACGCAAAACTAATTTCGGCGTCAAATTTGGTTTGTCTGGGCATTTATTGCATCCTTTTCAAACGAACATCACGCTCCCGTAAACGTTTGAAACTGGTCCTTAATTGTAGCGTATGACCGCTGTGACTCGGGATACCCGGTGGACCCCCCCCCTCCCCCCGTAGTACTCCGCCCTCTAAAGTGACCATTGATATTTGATTTGGCTACCAGTTGTTCGCGAAACGCTGTGCTGATAGAAAAAAGTACCTTTTGTCGTAATCGAAATGCTCCCAGAGCATGCGAGCAAGATATCGATTAACTTTCAGAGAATATCACTCGATATCTTCTTGTTCTTACGGATACGTTGTAGTGACACCTTCTTACAGACACGTCCCAAAGAAACATATTCGTGTGAACACAACCTCCATAAGACATCACCATGGTTAGGACATATACCCTGCTTCTTGCTCCTGCCCGTGCGTCACCGTGCGTCGCGTTTTCACGCAGTAAGCATTTTTTCGCACTTTTTTGCGTGTTGTCTCTGAGCAGAAAGATGAACAGCTCGTAGTGTACTGGATCTGTCCGTTTTTAAGGGATTCAACAAAATCTGAAAACACTTTCTCTTATGTTTGATATATTCCATAAAACCTTAGACTGTTATTGACAACTAAAGGTGAAATTGAATCCTAATGCATTTCTTCAGGGCAACAAAAGCCAAATGTGCCGGATGAAGACGAAATAACGCCATATGCAACACTGCATATCAGCGGTGTTTTCGCGCCAAATGCAGAGAACAACCGCGTTGGCGTGGGTCTTCCTGGCATGTACGAAAACCCACTTAAAATCCTGCCTTTCCATGCGAGGACACCTCTAGGAGAGAGACCTGAACGTCAGCTGGGAAAATCTCAAAATTCACTGTATGAAAATATCGACCAACTGGGAAGACCATCTGCAAATCCACTAGAATATCTCTTCTTTCAACCTCGTTACGAAAACGAGGCTGACAACGGCCCTTGCGATGTCCTGATGATAAAGCCTGGGTACGACAAGCTGACGCCTGGCACTAGACGGAAAAGGCGGGAAAGTCACGCGCAATTTGGACGCACGCCATACGGAGGTATCGACAAACGTGGGATACCTGTGTACGACTCTATCATCCGGGAGTTGGAACTCACGTGCAGAAGTCGAAGAATTGATTTCTCTGACAGCGAGAGTGAAAATGACAGAGATATCCACACAATACTGGAAGTGCCTTCTTGTGACGAACGTAGTACAATGAGCAGAACAGGGAATGGCGACAGCCACAGTGAGCTGATGAGCGAAGTTGACGACACTGATGATGCGATCTCGCTAGAAGATATTGATTTTGGATGTATTGGGATTGAATGGAACACAGATGCGATTCAACCGCAACCGTTAGCTTCCATGAAAAGAACTTCGCCAAGTTCTCAAGCAGCTCTAGAAATGGAAGATCGAACCGGTTTATTCGGGTTTTATAATAGTAACCTCACGCATGACGCCGAGGCTTAAACAGGAACATTTGCTGGACGAGGCCAACTGACCACTGAAAGACTGAAACGTGGTAATTCAAACAGCAGAATTCCGCTAATCTGACCACCAATGGCCTACATAAATCTGGCCGCATTGACGAGGCCATGTGTTTAAGGGGATTTTTACAGTAGAAAATCACTGCATGACACTCTTCGAGGCAAAATAAATGGTTGTAATGGCCGTATTTACCTGTTTACGGGGCTGCGTAAGTCGGGGTTCCACAAAATTCGTAAGACCCAAGCCACGCCATTTTCCAGTAGAATCTTAATGGGTTTGAATGTGCAGAATTTTCTTCAAATCGAAGGGCTGTTGCCTTGTTACGGAGGCGTAAACGTTGACGCCAAAGAAATGGTAATAGGGACCTCACCACGACGACAGTATCGAGAACGGCACTGAATCCTACATTTTGGTACATTTCTTTGTTTTTTGTTCTCTGTAAAACAACGTCGTGAAATGACCAAATTGAACGTTTTACGGAGAACGTGAACAAAGGACAGTGATTTTTCCTTTGTTTTGAACACCGTCCCAAACAACGCAGTTCCTGAATAATTCGATCATATTGTACAAGTTGGAATTATCAAGGACCGGCTCAAGTAATATGGTTTCATGTTTTGAAGAAACGTTTTTGTTGCCGTCGTCGTCATCACCGCTTACGATTCACGATATACCTTACAGGACAAATTAACAATAATTCTACAATCACGCGTTGGATACGAGATAATAAATAATTCAACTAGTATACAATTGAGGGGGAGTAGGTATATTACTAGTTGTTTAAAGGGGCCGTATCACGGCTATTTGCCAGTCTTGGGGTCAAAATGGTGGCTAGATCAAAATTACGAAAATTTTCTTATACACCAAATGGTCTTAGAACTCGAAGAAGAAGATATAAAGACAATTCTTGAAAGGAGAATAAATCATAATCAGTTTATCATGGATTTTGCTAGACATGAGGGAAACTTGAAAAAAAGTGGCCCGGTTTTTTCAAGTTGCAATCCGTTTTCCATACTGACCATCCTTTGTTAAACGCACTTATCTACAGTTTAAGTGCACTAGTAAAGTAGTTTTAAACAAAACCGGACCATTATTTTTGGGTTTCCATCCATAAAAACATGTCTTTCGACTTTGTAAATTAATACTAAAAATTGGAATTTACACTGGCCGTATGGACCGCTTTCAGCCCGTGTGCAACTTTACCAGTACAGTTACTCAGTGACGAAATTTACTGTGAAATTCATTTTCTAATATACTTTTGGCTTAAAAGAGGATAAATATTTCATAATTCATCACCGTGGTAAGCAATCGTAGCTTTACAATTACTCTAATGATCAGTGGCTTTTGTACATTCCGTGCAATAATTGAGGTCAATTTTATTGACACCTACCTCATGGACATGTACATCATATTGAAATAAAAAATATAGTATTGTGTACAATTTTGCTGTACTTGATTCCTCGAGTCATGCTTAGTATTTGTCAACATATTATTTAAATTAAGAATAAATAATTAAAACGAGATAAAAGAGTTTTCCTGAATTAGAATCCTCTTTTGTGAAAATGAAAACTTTGTCATTATAGTGTGCACGACGAAGAATTCATCTCACCACGAGAAATTCGCAAATACAAACTCTGTGAAGAAAGAGTTTCTAGCCACGTATTCATGTCAATTTCTCCGTCGTTTAATAGAGACAGAAAAGTCAGACGAGAAACCCTGGGATGACGATTTGGACGATTTGCCCCCTGGGATGCCCAGAGGGCAAAATCAATATAATAATAATAATAGGTAAAAAGGTCTATTGGAGCAGACAAAATATTATAGATTCGCCCTTGAGATCTTCGTAGCAAAGACTCTGACCGAAACAACTACGAGCCAGTTGGTCACATGATTTTGAGATAGAACGACTGAACATTAGGAAAGTGGCATGATAAAAATTACTTTACGAATTAGCATACGTCTGAAAACGATGAAAATCGTTTAACCAAAGAAATCGGTTTCCTTAAGCCTGAGAAACCAGCCGACGTTTCACGAGGTCGCCAATTGAGCCCTCGCAAAACGACGTCTGAGTAACGTCTGACGGGTTGGAATTTTCTAATCAGAAGCACTACTAAGATCTGGGTAGAGACACGTCATCAGTATGGAATTTCTGCGCTCGTTACTCAGACGTCGTTTTGCGAGGGCTCAAGTGGCGACCTCGTGAAACGTCGGCTGTTTTCTCAGGCTGGGTTTTCTCAGTTTTCTCAGGATTCGTGGCACAATAGCGCCCTCTTTACAGTGACGGAGTTCTTCTTTGTAGTAACATTGAGAAAACGCTCGTTACAGTTGATAAGTCGTCTTGTGAAACACTAAGATCCTCTTTAGTCGGGCGCATGGAAGAAGGTCCCTAAGAAGACCCTCTCTATAGTAGCGCCTACAAAGCTCTCTTAAGAGGCGCAAGGAAAGGCTCTTCATCGAGCGGTCTAAACTAAAGATTCCTTTTTCTTTGTATACGGTGACAGACGAAAGGAAGTTCTCTTTCTGGTGGCACATGGTGGACTGTTATGTTTGGTGTTGAAATAAAAGCCGGCCTCTGGAGTCGCATGGAAGAAGGGCTCTTTGGAACCTCTTTCCAAACAGTCGAGCGTCCTGATATGAATACACTTTGATTCCTGATTCCTGATTCACTTTGATTCAGCTTGGAACTTGAAACAAGAACACGGACTTATTTTTGGTCCTCATACAGCACCGACGGCAATGCTACCATTTTCGTGACGAGGCATCAGAACTTTAAACTGCTCCTGCGTGAGCTGAGTGATGGTGCGAGCACGCTTCATGGCAGGGGAGGGGGTGCCACGCAATGTTCTTATGCTTCCCTTTCGGATATTATCGGGCAACATACTGTCCTCATCTGTAACCACACTAGACATAGGAGAATCCAAACATGCGGTCACCATCGCTGGGTGAGCACTGAGTAACTCGAGGATTTTAATGGGCTCTGGTCTGTGGTCTGGGTTTTTCCTCCAGCACTCTGTCAGCAAAGTGTTTCTAAAGAATAGAATGAGTTACATCGTGTCTGATTATATATTATATACCAAATCAGTGGATAGTGTTTTTCGCGCGCTCTGATTGGCTACTCAAACTCGGGATATGTATCTGCTGTTCATCTCCCGGGCATTTTTCTGGATTTCGCGCGCGATTTTCCCCTCATTTCTCCGAAAAAAAAAAAAACTACTGGGTGCTGGATATCCACTGGTCTGATATATACTGAAACAAATATTCACCTCAGCGTCGGTGAAGGATGGTGGATATTTACTTCAGCATATATCTACCATTATTCAACTCCACTTCGGTAATAATTGTTAAATGGTACATCTTCAACCTGGTTTACACGAAATAAATATCACACAAACATTTTACGTGTCAAGGGCTTCCAGATGACTAAAGGCGATCTACTAGGAAGGGGCAAGAAGATACATTCTCTTTCCTGTCAGCTATACGAACATACTGTAAGCATTTCAAAGTTTTTCTTGCAGGAGTAACTGACGAGAGGCTAAGATAAACCTTGGCAAAGTAAAAGCTATAATAAAAGAATCAAATGAGTGAACAGTAAAATCGAGGAAAAATACGAGGACAAATAGCAGTCACTTACAGAGAAAAGTTCGTGAGCTACGAGGCACTCGTGTGAGAATTAAACTGAAACAACGTTTAAGGTCAAGAGGATTCGGGCTTAGCCATTTATCGGCAGATTTTTCATCTTACTTCAGCCCAACACCAGCATTCAAACTGTAGCGCGCGCACGTGAGCCCCAAATAAAACAGAAGTCAGAATTCTAGCTAGAAAATGAGACGTATCCTCTTGTTGTTTTGTTTTTTTACCGCTGCAGATCTTCATGGCGAAGATCTTTGCCTGGTGCTGTCTACTCTTGTAATGAAATGGTTTAACCAAGAGTAGCGCGCGAGTTAAGGTCTCCAGTTATACACAAGTGATATAACAGTACAATCAACACACTGTAATACGCTAATAGGCTTCTTTGTTACCTTAAGCCATCCTCTCAAAGCGTATTTGCATGTAAATGAGACAAATTTGCATATTAAACACCAGACACCAGGCCTCGTTTTGAAAATGAGGATAAAAGAAATATTTGGAAATGGCCTATAGGGCAGAGGACTGTCCTCTAAGACTTAAAGAGGTATCGCTATAACAAGTTGCCAAGGCACATACAGTTCACTCGTGCACCCTTGTGGTTTGTCCATGGTCCGTCCCAGTTTCACTCTCTCCACAACCTCTCCGTTTGAGAGGCCCTGGTAAGGAAAACTACCGAACGAAGCCAGCTCCCACAAAGTCACCCCCAGGCTCCAAACGTCAGACTTGGTCGTGAATACACCATCCACGAGGGACTCCGGCGCCATCCACCGAACAGGGAGCATGGCTATTAGTAAGAATAAAAAAAAAAACAAGGTTTCTTTGTACAGTTTATGAGCCCAAAGAGCTGGGAGTTGGGTTGTAACGACAGTTAACAGTGATGTAAAAAGCAACTTTACTAATTAAATCACCTTATTTTTTGAAACAAAGAACCCTACCTTTGGAAGAAAGATCACTGAAATATAAAACCAGTCCGTGGGATGAATGAATCCCACGGTTTCCTCGAAAAATAGGATGTAAACAGGTTTCTACATCTGAGACGAATGGCGTATGCTATCAGTCAAAAATGTGTACACATGCGCAAACTTATTAAATTTCTCGCCAAATCAACGCTTGAATCGATGAAACTTTGCAAGTCTATAAAAGTAAAGATGCTCTAAAGGTTACAAGTCGACATTCGAATCCTAGGCTGGTCAGAAAATTAGGCCATCCTCGTTTATATGAACCAGACTGTTACCTTTTCGTCCAAATCTGTAATAATCTGAATCGTACATAGCTCGTGCCATTCCAAAGTCTCCAAGTTTGACCACATAACCTGATCCAACCATGCAGTTCCTTAAGGCAAGGTCACTAAAAATACACAACACAAGATTTATGTATTTAGCGCGCGCACGTTCGGAACTTGATAGGTTTTCTTTGAAAGCTGAGCTGTTCAGAGAAATAAATGGTCGTTTTCTCGTAAACGAACTCGGTGAACCCACTTTTTTAGACTATTTATTTAAGGAAAATACGACTCTACACGATATATCCAAATTTGAAGAATTTTCCACCATTACAATCTGATTTTAGGCGCTTCACTGGAAGCGTGCAGACGCTCGATTTGCCTATTATTTCATTACTTTCATTTTTACGGGAACGTTTAAGGCGTTTCCCTGTAACATTATTTTGCTATCATAAGAATAATGCTTACTTTTCATTCCTAGTAATAACTTTGTTAAAGTAATGGATGTCTCTGATACAAGGAAAGGTTTCTTAATATTGCTGTCGAAAGCTAGCGAAGCGCCTATATACTACAGCCCTGTAGCGTAAAATCACACACGATGACCTCCTCTTTCTATTTCATTTTTTCAACTTACTAGGTGTAATTAATAACTGTAGAAAGTGTCAAAAAATTCTCATTACAACTTCTTTTTCGACGGAATCACCTTAAGAGAATGTACAGGAAGTTGCTTTCCTTCTTCTCCAAAGCTACCCGCCCCACCCCCTAGATTTAACCTTTGTTCTTTTGTAGGGTATCTTGCCCCAGGTAACTTTTTCATGATGTAGTACGCACGTTTCCTTTCCAGTCAGATACGAAAGAGAAAAATTGGAGGAGGAAAGTTAAACTGAAGAAAACAAAGGAGTAGGGTAAGGCCAAAACGAGGTGAAGGCAAGAGAGCCAGGATGAGGTAGATCTCGTATGTGGCATCTAATGCGGTAGACTGAAAAACAGCCGACGTTTCCCGAGGTCGCCACTTGAGCTCTCGCAAAACGACGTCTGTGCAACGAGCGCAAAAATTCCCGGCATACTGATGACGCATACTTTTTGCGCTCGTTACTCAGACATCGTTTTGCGAGGGCTCAAGTGGCGACCTGGGGAAACGTCGGCTGTTTTCTCAGGCTACTACTGCGGCCAAACTGGTGAAAATAAAGGATAATATGACCAATCCATCGATGACCTTACGTCACGTTTGGAATATGCCCGCGAAACAGGACGATTAAAAGTGTCTTTGAGTGGGGTACATAAATTACAGCAACAACTGTGTCTCGCAGATCGATGCAAAAACAATTTTCTATGCTGTAAGGTTAAGCATAATATTTTCCACTTTTATGGTGGTGAGTTCTTAATTTTGTGTCATCTTTAAAACCCTTGCTTATGTTTCATCGCTGTCATGACTCTACCAGCTTTGCGTGACTGAACTAGAATCTAGACTCACTAATCTTAGATGTTTTATGGAAATGAAAGTTAAATAAGAGCGATAAGAAGCGGCGATGTATACATACCGATGGACAAACTTCATTTCAGCAAGGTAAGCCAGTCCATTGGTGATATCCATGGCCATCGTGGTCAACTTGTTAGGAGTAACGTCTTCAGCCTGAAATGGAATGGCGAGCGTATATTAACATCAACCACTTAAACGTGTATAGAAAAACTGAAAGATTAGGTTAAAAAGCTTGTAAAACTTTGTTTACATCTACGCTTAAATGCGCAGGGATACAAAATGGCCTTAGTTAGGCCAAAGGTTGAGTGTCAGCGACTTGTTTGCCATTGTTTGGTGTTGACGTGCAACCGTAACTGTTTGTAGTTTAGACTTAAAGTAAAGATTAGCCCACCACGTGGTTAGAGCAGTCGACAGGTCTGCGGAAGATCTTAAGTTCAATTCTCGTCGGGTACTCGGATTTTTTTTTCTGTCCCACGTTCGTGACATGCTAATTATTAAATCTTTCTTACGACTTTTTCCCCCAAAAAGAAAGTATTTATCGTGATAAATAGAGTCCATTTCCTCGGCAAATCCTTTTACATCTTGTCCCCTTGGTTTCCCTATCTGCGTAATAAACGTCGAACTGTGTCGGCTTACACAGTTTTTGTAATTCAAATCAGTGCCAGACAACTCAGTTTGGGCACAATCTATACTCACATTAATGCTTGAAGGTGTTCCATGTTTTTGACAGTCAATCAGAAATGGTTTGTCACTTAAAAACGTAAAACAGCTTGTATACTAAGAGGAAGAAGAGGATTTTAAAAATAAAACTAGAATACATACTAGGTACCTCTTTGGAGTTTTGATTTGCAAATTGACGTCTCGCCAATAGGAAGTTTTTTAGGTCACCTAAAAAACAAGGAACAATGATAATATTATAAGTAAAGAAATCTTGCGGGGAGGGTGTCAGATGTCTTGAGAGTTTGAAATAAAATAAGTTAAATGTCATGAATTGAGAAATGTGGCAAAAAACTTCATAAACCTGAATACATAAACTTTGAAAACTATTAGCTATTTACCGTGTATCATGAGCTCCATGACTGCAAAGGCAGGTTCTCCCTTGGTGCAGACACCTAACAGCTTCACGATATTCTTATGATCAAACGCCTTCATTGTTTCTGCTTCGCTTAGAAATTCAAGCTGCAAGACAAACAACCATGGTCAATTTTCCACCGGCTACGACTTAGGACATGGACATAATAGTAAGGTGCACTATCAAAACAATACCTCTGATGACGGTTAACCTGGTTATTCTTAATTAAAGGAGTGCCTGGAATAACGTCCCAAGTGACTTCTGATGAACTGCTAAATTCTCCTTCCATTTTTCCTTGTGTATGTTTGTAAATCAAAGGGAGAATTTGACTTTAGACCAGGAGTCACTTAGGGCCTTATTCCATGCACCCCTTCATTTGCAATTCTCATTAACAGTTTACTTGGGAGCTCTAGGTTTACCTACAGACTCCAAAATAATTCGCACCTTGTTTTTTGTTTGTTTGCTTGTTTGTGTCTACACATTGACCTTTTTTCAACGAATAAGTCGTTTCTACATCGGCATCGTTTCTACAGCGTTCACCAGCGTTCAAGACACATTATAATTTTCGAAATCAATGTACGTTTTCTTGATATATCAGGCTACAGAGGTATTTTACGTTACCGATGGACGCGTATCAGGACATGTAACTGGTAGGAGAAAAGGTCATAGAAGATAATCACAGACAACTTTGATTCCACTCTTAGGTTTTAACAAGCAGAATGTTTCTATCTGTCCACAATTATTAGTAAATCCGGCATCGATTCAGTCTCCAAGATCGTCATTTTATCAATAGCAATTGTTGCAACTTTCATTTCGTTGGAAATACTAAGATGCTAGTGTTGTCAGGAGAAATTTGCTTAAACTGTAAGAAAATCAAATACGAGTTAACTTATCGACGTACCTTATCTTCAGGCAAAGATCCAATTTTCAGAGACTTAACAGCCACTGGTACCCATTCTCCCTCGTCCCTGATGCCAATCACTTCACCACCGCACACAGCACCAAACGCTCCTTCACCAAGCTTACGATTGAGGATAATATCCTCCCGCGGGATCTCCCACTCATCCAGGTGTAGAACTGGAGACTGTTCCATCAGACCTAACTCCTCCATGCGCTGTTGCGTTTCCTTGTACTTACGATCGTACCTGGGAAATAATTAGGAACCTTCACTTATCCGAACAAGAATAAAATTGCGTACGAAAACGACTTGCGAGTTCCTAACCTGTCACATTTCCAGACCTTTGGCTTACCCCTGTTACAATCCGTAAGCCTGCGCCAAACGCGTCAAAACGAAAATAACACTTGACGAGAGTGCAAACTCTTTTTGCGTCTCTTGTGCACTCTCAAAGAGTTCAAATTGCTCAAATTGTTTACGAAGAACTAACTGAAGTTCAGACACTCGCTCTCGTTAGGCCACTAACTCTAACGCTCTCTCATTGACTCTCTTATACTCTTAAAGAATTGGAACTCTAGCCGACTCTCGCTCTTGCTTGGCCTCTGACGCACTCTCATCGACTCTCTTGTACTCTTAAAGAATTGGAACTCTAGCCGACTCTCGCTCTTGCTTGGCCTCTGACGCACTCTCATCGACTCTCTTGTTCTCTTAACCCTTTCACTATCAGAGTCAGTTATAGAGACACTGAAGATGTTTCTAACTTTTGAGTCTGTGGATGAAATCCTATGGTGTGACTATTCAAATGAAACCTCTTCAGCAGTACTTTCACATGGTACTATTTATTTTAAAGTAGTTTTCAAAATGAAATTTGGGATTTGTCTTGAATTTTGATTTTAGGCACTCTTGGGAGTAAACGCGTCAACGATTCTGAAGGCTAGTTGACTCCCGTTCTTGTTTCGACAAGACGTGCGATTCTACAGCATGCGTACTTTTGTAGATTTAAAAATTGTTTGCAGACTCAATCTTGTGTCTGTACTTAGATCTAAGTGTCCTGTTATTGAGCATGACGCAACACGATGCCTCTAGCTCGCAAGATCTCTGCGACACTGAATTGAGATGTACTTAAAAGAAGTAAGATAACTTCACGTATACTTCATTAAAATGTGAACTTGGCTTAGGTTGCATAACCCTTACAATCTGAAAACAAACAGATGTTTCCTACCTCCTCTTGATGCAGACCCAAATGAGAGTTATAACAACAACAAGGAACAGACCGATAGCTGGGGAAACAAAACCAAATTAAAACCATAAGAAATTTCTTGAATGTTTACACAAGTCCTTTGGAAAAGAAACAGTAATCGTCCCTCAAAGATGGAGAGATGTCTTCTCATTTTAGATACCTTTTGTTCTAGCAAACTCGTGATATCGTTAAATAAGAAGTTCATAATAAACTCTGAGTAATTTTGTGCACTGACCCCATGCCAAGTAAGTCCGAGGTTTGCTATGTATGGAAGCCTGCCATAGTTTGAGACACCCACCTGACTGCAGTAAAATTGTTTGCACATGAAGTTAAGTGACTATTACCTATTGCATTGATAACAGCTATGGCCCCAGTACATGAAATACCAAGAGCAGCTCTGAATGACTCCACGGAACACACCTCATGGGTGGAGGGTTCTAAAACAGAAAGAAAAAACGTGTTGAGAACACGCTGACAACTAAAAGCAATCTAAAAATATCGCTTGCAGGAACTTTTTATAACAATGATTAAATTCAAGCCAACATAAGTCCAGTTCAGGTATGAAGTGTTGACCATCTCTTCGCAGTTGTGCTGGATATATTGGGGAAAGCTGAGGCACGAACTTCCTGACTCGAATTCAGACAGGTCTAAGACCATTCTACATCTGAACTGCTTTAAAGTGCTTTGCAGGAAAGAGCATTCAAATGAATGCTGTTATGC
The DNA here is from genome assembly GCA_964030785.1 of Siderastrea siderea. Taxonomy (NCBI): domain Eukaryota; kingdom Metazoa; phylum Cnidaria; class Anthozoa; order Scleractinia; family Rhizangiidae; genus Siderastrea; species Siderastrea siderea. The sequence continues at coordinate 27,515,220 of OZ034969.1, forward strand.
AACTTTGTCAACCTCGTCCCCAGGGCCTTCCCCTCGTTCAAAATGGCGGTCGGAGAAACCCCTGGCCAAGGCTACTGAAATACTCCACACTCCACGAATCGTTAAGTATTTTGTCGCGTGACACACGATGAAATGGCTTTTTCGGAGGTTGTTTCCAGCGTCTGGCGGCCCTGTTTGTTTTCTCCAATCGGTAACCGTTATTCAAACAAAACGAAGACTTTCCCGGGTATATTACGAACCAACTTAATGACCAGCTCCCAGTTGGCTTGTTAGCTCAACTGGTTAGAGCGCTGCACCGGTATCGCAGAGATCAGGGTTCGAATCCCGGCAAGCCTGATTTTTTCACGCTTTCTTTTCGCAACTGCGTAAGTTGCGTAAATAACTGCGAGGATCTTCTTTACATTTGTTTACATATCATAGTGTTTGCGTGACGAAATTCTAACGAACTTTCGGAGCCACTTTGGCAGCCTTAGCCATGGGTGTCTCCGACCGCCATGTTGAAAGAGGAGAAGGCCCTGGGGACGAGGTTGGTGGAAACCCTGAGATGCGGCCACTGAAATAAAAGCTATTCAGAATCACATTCTTGTAATGCAAAGTGTTTACTTTAATTTGGGGATGTTTCTCTAACATAGCATAACATTTTATTTATACACGATGGAAAATATTCAGCAGAGAGCTGGTGGGTCGTGTGTTCCTACATATAAACTTCTAGAACTACAACATATGTTTGTAAGTATAAAACTAATTCTTAAGAGAGCAGTGTAGTTGAAGGTGACACAGCATTTACCTGATCTACCATCAGTAGGCCGAGTCCCTCTTGGCCAATAGATGCTTGTCTCATTCATTGTTAGACAGCCTCTATTTTTGCCACACAGCCCATACAAGTTAGGGTGCACACACCCTACTGTCACCACCCTATTGGGGAAGTGTTGTTTGATCTCAACAGTGGGGAGGTAACGCTCACCAGCCCTGAATAACACGCGACCAGACACTCCACTGAAATTGGTCCGTTGAAGGTGAGTTTTCAAGAGCCTATAAAAGTAGCAGACAATTGTTGAATAAAACGTTGTTTTTCAAACGTTAGATGGCAATTAAACTTTATAAAACACTATTTGACACCATTACATTGAGACCAGTGTAATTCCACATAGTGCACCTTCTGCAATAAAAACAAAACCAAAAAATAAAATAACTGCCCTAGACTGCGAATAGCTCCCTTCGCGTCAGGTCTCCTCGAAATTTCGCGCGCACACATGTGCGTACTTCGCCCGCCCCACAATCGCCATCGCCAAAATTGGAGACAACTTTCAGTCTATAGCTGCCCTGGTTTTTATTAGTTCACTTATTCAAAACGGTACCTACATAACTGTAAAGATAATTTAAAGATAGCCGCACTTACTGTGTTGTGTGATTGGTTTTTATTGTATCCAATCCAGCAGGATAAGACTTGAACAATTTATCTAGTGCCAGTGCATATGCCCACACACCATCATAAGCAAAACTCGCATATCCTGATGGTGCGTGGCCCTAAAAGATATCAAAGTAGTTCCTTATTATTATAAACACTTTTTGAGCGCAACGATTCATCATAATTCATTATCATACAGTGGTTAGAAAGAGGGACATGCTGGCAAGCAGCTGCTCGAAAAAATAACAACTGAATCCTAAACATACCCAACTATATTATACAAAAGTTTGTAAGCCCTAACCACTTTGTCAAAAGCAAGAGATTGAAAAGAGAAAAATGAGTGCCTGACAAAGACTTGTGACAAGCTCACTGTATGCTATTCTTCTTTTTCTTCTTCTTCCTTGAATAACCCACCTCCTTGTTAGTGAAGATTCATTCAGTTCGTATTGTGACATACCGTATTTACTCGAAAGAGCGCGGCAACACTTATTAAATTTTTCGACTTGGTGGTGCGGCGCTTGTTTGAGGGCGGCGCTTATTCAGGGGCGGCGCTTATTTAAAACTGCCTACTTGGGAATAACACAGTCAGATGAACTTTGCTTTGTTCATAACAATAGCATAGGATGGACACAATAAAAAGTCAGGTCAGTGCAGTGAAACTGTGTCTTTGGCCACAGATGGCCAGGATGGAAATGGTTTACAACTTGAAAATCTTGGGCCAAAGTTTTCAAGTCCTGCCACTGTGTCTTGCAAAAGCTGTTAAAACTTACTAGAGCAGTTTTCAATTGAGCGTCGAAAGTAATGTTGCATTTGCTTTGGTTTTGCATTACTAGGCTCTCTGATTGGTTAAAAAAACTCGCGCCACTTTCTCAACCAATCAGGCGTAAAACCAAAACCAATCGTGACTTGCTCGCACGCGTTTTCCCGCACTTAGCGCCAATTGCTTGTATTTGATTTGATTTCTGATTGGTTCATTTTGTGTTTTGTTCCTGTTGTGATTGGTCAGAGTAATTGCTTTGCTTTTGGTTTTACGACACTCATTTGAAAACCGCTCTATGGTTTGCTTTCCTTACTAAAATTAACTTGATAACGTCCTCTCTGTGTTCTAGAAGGATTTGTGTGCAAACAAATAAAGGAATTTTTGACAAAATGAGAGTAAAATCCCTGTGGCATATGTACCATCTTTTCCTTTATCACGACAATATAAAACTTTCCACCAACTGAAAAAAAAACCTTTATGATCGATCACCTCTTTTTTGACTCTCTCTTCATACTCCTGCTTCCATTGACTGACTGTGCCTCCACCTTGTATGTTGTCCCAATCATTGCCAAAAAAGGCATTAGAGAGTGAGAAATACCCTCCTGTGATGAACTCCTGCATTTCGCTGGTGGAGCAAGGTACATCAAGCATTCCTTCAGTAGAATGATCATGAGACTTAGCATCATCTACGTGCCACCAGCCGTCTGCCAGCCAAGATGGGAAAAACCAGACATAGCCATTCTGAGGGGTAAGGCCCTGCAGAAAGGATATTTTAAATCATCATGTTTGAATAAGACTACATCAAAAATGAGTATGAAGTGGCCGTGGGCCAATTCACCCATCCAGAAGGCGACCAAATCCACCTCCAATTCACAACATTTTACAGACAATAAAAATCTTGAGCCACCAACCATTTATTTTAAGGTATTTTGAGTTACCACATACATGTATGGCACCAAAAGTTAAGAAAACACTTGTTCCCTAAGTTCTTTGCACACAAGAGTATCATTTTAATACCCCTACAACCACACCACAAATTTCCTTTTCTACTGGGCTATAATCAAATGAGAACTGGACGAGAAGTGACAAGAAATTGAACTTCGTCTGTTGTTTCACTCCTCTACTCTCATGAACCCTTGTCTACAAACATCGTCAAATGTGTTCCAGAGGCTGACACTTTCACCTTTCCTTTCCTTCTCTCCCCTTCCCCCTTTTTTACAATAATGGATATCAATAGATTTTTTCTCCTACTTTGCATGTCCACCGAACTTCCACCATTGTTTGGGGTTGGGGATGGAAAGTGGGAAGCGGGCCACCCAAATAAATTGGAATTGAAAAAATGGACACTTTTGTCCCCCTTCCTGTAGACATTTTTTTTAACTTGTTTTTCTGGACGAACGTGACCCCAGGCTCTCTCGTTTTAAACAAGAACATAAGGCAATATATACAGTGTCTAATGAAAAGCATGACGCACGTCTTCCCCCCTTTTTTCTCTTCCTAATTTCTTTTTTATTACTTATCATTTATTTTCTTTTAGTTTCTGTCTTATGTATTTTTGTCTATTTGTGTATTTAAGTTTAAAAGATATTTTTGTAGATATTTGTAAAGCCTTGTTGTGTAATGGAATAAAACATCCTATTATTAAAAAAAAAAGTGGGAAGGATAAAACAACTCTCCTTTGACCGCCAACTCCTCTACACTATCATCATTTTCTCACGCACTTGACTGGCTTGCCATGAGTCCCCCAGTAGCTCAGAAGCTCGGACTGGTGTACGTAAGATCATGGGTTCGATTCCCGTCGGGGACTCAGATTTGTTCTTTGTCCCAAGCAAGCAACATGTTGAATATTCCATCTTTTCTGATTGTCACTACTGTTTTAACCTGGCTTTTAACCCTCTAAGCCCCAACAGTGATCAGCTTTGAATTTCTCCTCATCATATAAGTGCATTGTCACACATACAGGTCATGACAATTAAGGAAATGATCACAAAAGATGAATTGTCTTGATTATTAACAAGTTCTCCCAAATAGCACTCAATGAAATGTATGGAGACCAGTAAGGAGAATTTGTATAATGATGTCAGGGCTTAAAGGGTTAAACACTCCTCACATACCTGCTGATAGGCTTCACACACCACAGCCCTTGCCAGGCCTTCAAACAGAGTTGCAATGATAACCTTTGCTGAGCTCTCCAGTAAGGACCTCAAATACGTCTTGATATCTACAGTGTCCTGGTTTGTAACTTGCCTTGCATATACCAGACTAATACCCTTCTTTGTTAAATACTGATGCGTTGCTGTCACAGTTGAGGACACATAGTTTGTATCTGTCAGTGATGCATACTGCCTCCATTCAAAGAATTCAAATACTGTTGCATAAGCATATTTAAATTCAGCATAGCTGGGAGATGTTCTGAAGAACAAAGGATATTTCTCACGATCTGCCAGTGCAACGCCTTCCACACTATAACCCATGACAATGGTGTTGTAGAAAGGTGCAACTTCAGCAATAATCTCAGTTTGAACTGAACAGGCAGGGCCTAAGATGCCCACTATTGACTTATTGTGTGACCGTGACATAAACTCTATAAAAGCATCAAGGATTAGAGCTGTTTTGCACTGGGTGTCTTCTATTATGAGCTCTAAGCTGTAATTGCTGAGAACTGCAAAATCTTGGTTGATTCTTTCCAAGGCCATCAGAGCACCTGGTACCAGAAAAAACACAAATTAAATACAAAACGTGAATCAACTGCCTCTTGCAGCTTTCCTTGTGATCTACTTAACAGGGTGAAGCATACTATCACTTACCAAGTGCAGTACCCCAATGGTTTTATGCAACATTGTGTATTAGTATTTTATATAAATTTTGTAAATTAATGTAAATTAAAGGAAACTTTTTTGACATCCAATCTTCACCTTGCCAGGAATACTCTCATGGTTTCAAAATACTTTGCACCCATTGAAAAGATGATAGGCCCAGAAAGGAAAGTACAGTGGAATCTTGATTTTTCAAACCATGGCACATTTCCCTTGGATTTGCTTCAGTCAAACACTGTAATTTTACCCGCGATTTTTGGAAACTCCCAATATTTCGAACCAATTCTTGCATCCCATGGAAGAAAAATGTAAGAAATGTACCTTCACTTTCTCAAACCCGCAGGAAAGTACCACTCAGTAGCTTACATTTGAATGGTCATGAATCAGGATTTTATTCTGACACTCAAAAGGTGGAGGCACCTTCTATTACACAGTAAACAGTACCAAGGAAAGTACTGCTCAGTGCCTTTCAGTTGAATGGTCACTCATTACGCCTGGCTTTCCTGTAGGTGCTGTTTGTTATGTGAACAAGGTGGTTCTAACTTTTGAGGCTTGAGTAAAATCTGAAAGCGTGGCCATTCAAATGAAAGCTAAAAACTGTATGAGAGTGCCATGGTATTTCTGTTTGCTTTCCTGGTTGTTACAAATCAATACCTTGTAAATCAAACATGATTTCATGCCACCTTTGATTTTTCAAACTTCCGATTTTTCGAACCAATTTCCATTTCATGAGGAGGTTCAAAAGGAGATCATTACAGATCATTACATCTGAAATGAGCACAATATGGTCTGTGCAACATGTCTGATCAGAGCCCAGTATTTTCTTTGGAGCCCAACCAAGCTATTCCAACCATAGAGTTCTTTTCTTACAGTGTATGGATTAACAACCATTGCTTAGTTTTGAAAGAAAAATCCACTTTCTGACTGTCCCCTATTAAACTTACAGAGACAAAATCACTTCAAATTGCATGACAAGGGGACAAAGAGATTTTCTAGCCTTAATCAACCTAATGCTTACCATTCTCATATGGGGATTTTGTATACATGTACTTTTGGAAGCAAGACTCCTCTCCCCTCAAAGAAAATCTTACCTTGAAGGATTCCAGGTCTACTCCACACAGCATCCTCACTGGCTGACAAGGGAAACATCCCACCAAGATACACTGGGATCTTGCCGAGGCTCCCAGGAGGTAACCATGGCAACCAGGCTTCTCTGTTCTGTTGTACCCATTGACAAGCAACTTCCTGGCTTGTTAAGTTACCTTCCCAATTCTTATGTTTACGTAGAAGGTTATCAAGTGCGTCTTTAACAAAATGCATTTTTGACAGCAAATAGTACACATCAGGAGCATTTTGTTCAATTTTTCCCCAGGCAAATTTATGCAATTGACTGTGAGGAAAATCACAGTTGTAGTGATTCTGTTGAGATTCCAAAGCTTTGATGAAGGACACACTAGCACTGAAAGAAATCATAACAGAGTGTCATTTGTAAAACAGTTGAAGGGTTTGGTGGAAAAAGGGCATAAAATGTCATTCATTCATTTTATTTACTTGTTTATTTATTTGTTTCTTTGTTTATAAATTTATGTATAGAATTGCATACAATGCAATGCATGTGCCTTCATTAGACAGATCAAGTTCAATAATACTACACTAACTGTACTGCAATAATGCAAGCACCTGTTTCACAATGCAAACAGCCTGATGTCTGGAGTTTGAGACATCTTATAAAGGAAATGGTTAAATCATAAGAACTTGGACCAAATTTAAAAGAACAATCAAGAAATGCGCGAACCCCTTGGCTGCACCTCTCTAAACAGTCTCTATGCTTGTATCCACTTTGAAATTCCTGCATCCCGTTACAACTTAACAGAGCCCTTGGTCAAATTTACTTTCTCCTTTAGAATATCAATATCTCAAAGCATCAAGAGAAAGACAAAAGTGTTCAAGATATCAAAAACTAAGTTATCAAGGGTCATGTTCTATAAGGAAGTGAAGCAGGAAAACTGCATTTGGTTCAAGTTAGCAAGAAATTCTACTGGATTGAATTGTCGGCCAACTGTCGGTCATCTGTCAGCCAACAGTTGACCGACAAGTTACCGACAGATGCATTTTACAGCAAAATAATCTTATAAACATGACAAGCTCATGTGGTGCACCTGCAGAGAGGAAAGCTGATTCTTGTAATCTGCTTTGTTGCTGTTACTGTGTTGGGTTCCCAGTTTAAGAGCAGCAATGGCTGATCTCCCATCGCCTTGATGACTTGTTCCAATTTAGAGCCTAACCATGCTACAGATATGTTCAAACCAAGACTGTTGATCTGTTGGCTGACCACACATCCATAGTGCTCTGCAATGATTATCAATAACTGATAAGTTGTAAACAGACACATTTCAGGAAATGGAAAAAACTAGGAGTAGCCCACAGATTACACAATATGTTGCCCCTAAGCTTAGCCTACGTTAAACTACAGTTCTAAGCAGTGTGTAATTAATTGAACACATGCCTCTTTTTTCTTTTCTTTTCTTGCTATTTTACCCTAGTTTACATTGTTACTTATTGTTGTTATCACACAATTGTTTTATTTTTTAATTCACTATTTTTCTTTCCCTTTCTTTATTTGCACTGGAAAATAAGCTGATACATTAGACTGTTAAAAAATTGTTGACTGATCAATTTTTTCAAAATTAATAGAGGAAGTCATGTCGTTTAAATATCTAGGTTCTCTGTGAACTCACATTCTTGCTAACTCTTAGGTATGTCATATATGCTGACAACTAATGGCTTAGGTAAAAAGTTAATTATTGCAGATGTCCAAATGACCCTGAGGGATGCCTTATCAAAATAAAGGTCTTAAGCCTTTAAGCCCCAAGAGTGACAAGCATCTAATGTCTCCTTACAGTATCACTAGTTGATCAAATATGTTGGTCATGAGAATATAGGAAAATAATAATTAATCATCAACAGAGATGAAATGTGTTGATGTTTAATCAAATTCTCCCAACTAGTAACATAAGAAATATATGGAGAACAGTGAGGAGAATATGCATGTGGATATTGGGGATTAAAGGGTTAAAGGACAGATGACCTGCTACCAGCAACAAATAAAACATTATTTCCAGTTCTGCAGTTGCAGATGATTTTCACACATCCATTTGGAGTAGTTGCACAAACAATAAATTCCCGGGAGCAAAAACTAACCGAACTCATTCAAGTACAACTTGTAGAACAATGTGAAGACTAACCTGGAAAATCAGCCAAAAGGACAGCACAGTGCAATGAACCATCGCTATCTTTGCACTTTGGTCCATAAAACCAGCCATCATAACAACCAACAATATTTTCACAAGATTTCTTGTATTCTAAAATATTTACATGAGAACTGATTAGAGAAGCATTGAGCATAAACTGCCCTAACACAGACTGTAGTTCTAATGCTCTCCAGTTATCTGCTATGATTCTGCTATCATTCCACAAGCTTTCAACAAGTGAGGTTGGTAGATACCACCCAAACCTGAAGATAAAACAGAGAACGTTAATTAGTCCCAAAAGCAATGGTCCATGTCTCAATTTTTTTAAAAAAAAATTACTACTAACTCTGACTACTACTTTTTTGAAACTATAAATGACCATCTTTGGCTACAGTTGGCCAGGATGGAACTGGACTGCAAATTGATAAATTTTGACAAGTTTGGTCCTTGTGCCTTGGAAATTTATTTCTCCAAAACCTAACTATGCATCGATCATGTTTACAAGCCCCTTTGAGAAAATCACTTCACTGGATACCTTCCTACTGGTTTTCTAGGAGCATGTTGTGCATGAGAAATGATAATTACTGAATTACCTCAAATACAATGTAAGTGCCCACGCTCTAAAAAGTGCCCCTCCCATCCCCTAATTTTCTTAAATAGTAAGGATATCACAAGGAAAGCCTGCTTCTGTTGTATCTGTACATGTTGTCATTATACCGGGACTACGGTATTCAGTCACATAAGAAAGTTTAACAAATGAAAAACATTAATGTTTATTACATTTACACGGATAATGTTGTTGATTTTTCTTTTTGGATTCCAATAACCCTTGCTAAGATCTACTTTTTCCTCATAGTTGTAACCTTTGCAAAAATACATCTGTATTAGGAGGCACCGTCCTTGAGAAAGGCACAAATAAATCAGCACAAATGTGGAAGTACCCCTGCCACTGTCCAAAACAATCCTAGATGTCCACCTCTAGAACCTAACACAAGAGCCACTGACAGGTATTCTTGAGGTAAGATGCATGCCACTTATACCTTCCATGACTAGAGATAGTGCCAGCATCACTAAGCAGCTGGCTATCTATCCAGTTGCCATATTTATAACCAGGAGGTACCCACACTTCTGTGTTTATCATAACATCTGGGACAACATTGGAATGACAGCTAAACATGCAAAGAAAAAAACACATCACTGAGCTACAAACAAATAGATGTTGATCTTTTTTGGAAAAAAAAAACAGAAAAAACAGCACCACAAAGAAGTGATGAAACTTTAGGATATCACCCACAAACGCAAAAGTAAGAACCACCTTGTACAGTCTAATAGTACCACAGGAAAGTAGTGCTAAATAGATTTCATTTAAATTCCCCTATTTAAAGTTGATTTCCAGTCCGTACTGCACAGGCCCAGCCCCGAATTGTTTGTGAGCCTCACATGATGGAATGTTGTCTTCGCAACAATAAAAAAACATAGATAATTTATGAAATAGAGTACATGTTTGGAGCTGTACGAAAATTTTTCCACATGGGAAAAATAAATAGACTTTAATACCTTGTCATTTTCGGAACAATCTTCCTGCAACACACCGTGTGTTCATCCACACGCTTGCGGTTCCTCGTGCTCGATGGCAACTGGACGTGCAGAACTGCTGGGCACTACGACACAGGCAGGCATTTCTTCCTGTTTCCCGTAAACAAAACCCAGTACATGTACACACCGAGATATTATCTCGTCCCGGCCGGGCGGCCACCTCAAAGTCTCTTTCTTCGATTTCACCGAAAGTAAAGCTCACATCCATGATGGCAGGAGACAAAAATTGTAATTTTACTTTATGTAAGATGTCACAAATTGGTCCATTTCATAAAGTCGTACATGACGTAAGGAGTTTTCAAAACAAAAAACCAAAACAAACCGTTAAGCCTGTGCAGTATGGACTGGAAATCAACTTTAAATGCTCAGTTACAAGCATCTAGTACTGCATAATAAACTGAAAAGGACAACTCCTGCTCAGTAGCATACATTTGAATGTAAAAGACAATGTCTGGACCCAGGGATCAAAAAATTTTCCCAGCCAAGTTTATAGCTCAATCATGTCTTGTAACTTCTGGTCAGTACAATAATAAATACTCTAGTTAAAACCAATTCCAATGACCAAAATGCTTACAAGTAAAGTCAGTTTGTGAAAACCAAACAGGATCAAAATTAGTCAGTAAACTGCTCATAAATAGATAAGGATCTTGGGTCTGGATTTTTTCACATGCAAATTTCTCATAATTTAATTGACTACAATCTTACACGTATATGCTGGTCCCAGGTATTTTTTAAGTGTTCCTCTTTCTTCTCAAATGAAATTGAATCACGGTCATAGTTAGAATGTCGGGTCAAAGAGGAAAAATTGTCTGATTGACATTAACCAAAACTGACAACTTGGAGTCACAAACAAAATGAAGTGCACTGCGGCATGCATGTTAGTGAACACAACTCTAATGTCAAGTTTACTGAAGGCATGTATACCTGTGGTTTGCACATCCTGTTAGCTTCTGAAGAGCTTTGTTCACTGATAATCCTGATTCATCAGAGACCAGTCTAACATCTTCATATCCTAGAACTTCCTCTAGCAATATACATAACACGTGAGTGGAAATCTGTTGAGATGCCCGTCTGCTGTAGCTCAGTTTTAGCGGTAACAAAGAAATAGAATCACCATAGAGCTTGAAGCGCCGTTTTGCTGTGGACCCTAAATACATGCAAAACAAAACAGAGAAGACAAAAATTTCAATATTCAGCAAGCTTTTCAAAATGGCCATAAGAGGCAGTGAAGAAGATTTGAATCCGTTTTCCAACCTTCCCACTCTCTTACAGTGCTGGAAATAATTTTTCTTACTTAGCAGGACATGTGTCTTTTCAAATCTTCAGTTTGGTCGGACATATTGCAAATTTGATCAGACACAATTAGCATAAATAAATGTAATTTGCATACAAACAAAAAGAAACTTGATTCAATCTGAATTTCTTGATTCATAATGCAATTTAGAGTGTAGCAACTGAACACCACTCTGAAACACCATACTTTGTTTATCTATTTGCCACAAAATATCCATGTTTATTTTGTAATCATTGTTTGTTTAGATGATACTATTGACTTCCGATAACAAGCCTTAAGTTTCTTTTTCTTTACACCAGTACTTGAGTTCAGTTTCTCAGTAGTGTTATCACTGACGTATTTGATTGAAGCCTCTTGTCAAAGTCTTGTTGAAGTAATTGTAGAGATTTGAAAAGCAAGGCATTTTTCTTGTGTTGAGATATTTGGTGACACATTTTGATATTGTGTGACATTGTTACGTGCACCGGACACTTGAATAATGCATGGCTTTTTGCCAGATTTGCCATATTTGTCATATTTTCTCTCGGAATCGGTGATCTGTAGATTGTAGATCGGGGATGCGAGACTAGTACTTGTTGACGCAAGCACTTTAGAAAGCTTGATAGATTGATAGTATGAAAGCAAATTAAAAGCTCTTGCATCAGAGCCATCAGAGTGGTTGACAGATACAGTCCTGAACAGTACCGGTAATTATTGAGTGTTAAAACCAGTGTAGGGCTAATTCCAAAAATGGCTATTTTATCTACTATCACCCTGACTGAAAGTCAGGGAATTATCTTGTTTGGATATTAAACTTGTACTTTGTCTTGATAATGACATCCAGCCATTGTCAAAACGTCATCAGTTCTTTTGCGTAGCCTTTATGGTTGTTAAATAAAAAAAATTCGATTCAGGTATTTATCCCACAGTTTTGAAAAACTGCATCTGTCATATTTCAACACATTGATTAAAAACGAGAGAATTCAACTCTGCATAACAGAAATTCCTCGAGCAACAATGTAACTTTTACTTCTTGCATCTGTAATATGAGTCTAAGTCATTACGTAGAATATAAAATGTGGTACTTACATATATAATAACACAGTAATAATGTACTGACATATGAAAAGAACGCTGAGAAGACGACTAAAAACGTTTGAACGTACTGACATGTGGAGAAACGTGGAGACGACAAGACGTATATCATGTGGACAGACTAACTTACGGAAAAGGAGGAGTGCATACGAATAAGTAACATACAAATAAATGTTGAATGACAAGACTGGTACCGTATGGGCATACTATGTTATGGAAAACAGCTGTAAAACAAGATTAATACGTTATGATCGAACTAACCTATGAAGAAGTGCCGAGAAGATAAAGCATAATATGGTATGAACGAACTGGTACGGTGAAACTTTGAGAAGATAAGACTAACACTATACATACGAACTAACGTACCAAGAAACGTTGAAAAGATAACACTATTGCTCACGAACGAACTAGCATACCGAGAAATGTAGCGAATGTAAGACTAATACTGTACAAATGAACTAACGTATCAGATAAGACTAATACTGTACAAATGAACTAAAGTACCAAGAAACGTTGAGAAGATAACACTAATACTTAAAAACAAATTAAAGTAGCGAGAAACGTTGAGAAGATAAGACCAATACTGTACAAACAAAATAACGTACGGAGAAACTTTGAGAAGATAAGACTAATACAGTAACTGAACAAACGAACTAATGACAGAGAAATGTTGAGAAGACTAATACTGTATAAATGAACTGATGAACCAAGAACAATAACAGTAAAACAAGAGATGGGAACGTACTACGATATGGGGAAATGTCAAGACGAGACTAGTACCGTAAGAACGAACTAATGTACGGGGAAACGTCAAAAAGACAAGACTTATACTATAAAAACGAACTATCACTTGTCATTTCAATATGGCTTAAGGCAAATGTAATTGCTGAACAAAATCTTCAATGGAAAAAGCTAAGACGTCTTTCGTGTTCGGACATCATGTCCGACCATATGGCAAAATTGGTTGGACAATTTCGAAATTTTGTCGGACAATGTCCGATGGCCGACTGTTAGGCTGCTACTGACTGTCGAGTTGAAAATCACCCAAAACAAGCCTCAGAAGCTTAGGGGTATAATAAAACACAGAAAGCATATAACAGGTAAGTTTCGTCAAGCTTCATTTAGATTCCATCACAGGCACTTCAGGGGAAACTGCTTGTTATTTTTCTGGCTTTAGGTCCCAGCCAAAACGATTCAACATTTCCACTCAATACTGGTCAACTCTGTGGAATTTGGCATTAGTTGCAATGTTGATGCTTTTGGGTACCCTATTGAATGATGTAAACTGATTCTGAAGGATGATGAATGATGCTGAATCCATTTTTGACCTAGGCATTATGCTGAGGGTCTGACATACAAATTGCTGGTTTGCACATAAAATTCTTAAATCCAAACTTGCCTTGCCTAAATTTTTATCATCACCAGTTGTAGGAACACCTGAAAATACATCTTTTCACAAGTTTCGAGCCCGTGGTATCATCCTTTTTGTTTGAAATAAGGCATCTTGAATTTTGCGAAATTGCCGCCAGTACATGACGTCAAGATGGCCCCGTGACAAAGCTGTCCCATTTGAAAAAAAGGTCTTTTCTTATGATACATGTACTTGGCAGCTTGGACAGATCAAGTATTAGAAGAGGTGTTTATGTGGATGTATACTAGCTCAAACTCTGATGATGACTTCCACTCAGGTTGTTGAAACGTCAGTCAATGTCACCTCAAACAGTCCTTCTCAGGACTACATTCACCTGGACGATCACAATTTACCGAATTATGATGTGACTCCTGGGTTCAAACCATTTACAGTTTTACGTTCCTTTGGACGGAAGAGCGAACAACATGCTAACGACTACATCAGTTATGCAAGCAACGTCAGACGAATACGACAACAACTCTGGTTCAACCACCGCTGCAAGGACCTCGGCCTTGTTCCAGCTGGACTTCGACTTAAGTCCCTGTTGAACACACAAGAGGCCACACGGATCGTCAAAGCCACCTGCTGACGACTGGTCCGAGCGCGGATTAACGACTGTCACAGACTTAACTACTACAAAGACAAACTACAACAACAACTTGACAAACTTCGACATATAACTCATACCGACTGACCTACTTGACACTATACTGACTATTGCTGACAGACGAGCTAACAAAACAGCTGAACAGCACCACACTAAAACTCAACTGAAACTGACGCGACTACAACGTACGAAAGACAAAAAACGACAAAAACCAGACGACAACTGGGTCAGGAATATTTCTTCCCCTCTCTTAGACAAGATTGAAACACAGGTACTCTCTTACGGACTCAAACACTCAGTGATGCCTAAACGTATACCAACCGAGGCCATTGTATCCAGTGTTAAGGCAGTTCTGTCCCGCCAGAGGGAGCTTTCAGAATCAGCCAAGGATAACATCAGAAGTAGAATAGCTTCTACTATACAATCAGCCTCTCTACCTGACAGTAACTTGACTAAAGACGAACGCCAAGCACCAAAACGACTGAAAACCGACAAAAACATTGTCATACTCCCCGCTGACAAAGGACAAGTGACTGTTGTTATGGACAGGACAGACTATTACGACAAAATGGACCCACTTGTTAACGACAAACAGACCTACCAAGTACTTAAAAGAGACCGAATGCTAGCACTCCAACACAAACTACTTGAGCTCAAGAAAACTGATGCTATTGACATTCAACGCTACAACAGACTGTGGTGCCATGTACCACAACCACCGAAACTTTATGGACTACCGAAACTGCACAAACCTAACACACCCATGCGACCCATAGTCTCATTCTGTGGGTCCCCGACTTACCAACTGTCCAAATACTTGACTACCATACTGAAACCTTTGACTGACAAATCACAACACAAACTACAGTCAACTGAGAACTTTATTGATGCAATCAAGACAGTACAAGTATCTGACAACTACAAACTACTGTCTTTTGATGTTAAACCACTGTTCACCAGTATTCCACTTCAACTGGCTCTAGACTGCACTGAGACCGCCATCAACAACTCTACTATTGAACTACCACTATCTACAGACGACTTAATGGACTTGCTGAACCTTTGTCTTACTTCTACACATTTTCAGTACAACGGCAAGCACTACAAATAGTTACACTGAACAGCTATGGGCTCACCAGTTTCTGTTGTTGTTGCAGAAATCGTTATGCAAAACATCGAGGAACAGGCCCTCGCAACTTACAAACAAACACTACCACTCTGGCCACATTACGTTGACGATACCTTTACAGCCATACACAAAGACGAAATTGACGATTTTCACGAACACCTGAACGGACAAAATGCTGACATACAGTTTACTAATGAGATCGAGGAAAATGGTAAAATACCTTTTCTAGACTACTTAGTTACCCGCGAAAAATAACGAACTACGGACGACAATTTACAGAAAACCGACACATACTGACAGACTACTTGACCAATCATCTTACAACCCAACTTCTCACAAAGCTACGACTATACGGACCCTGACAAGACGCGCGCAACTAGTTTGTGACTCACCCGACAGCTTAACGGACGAAATCAAGTACTTAGACAACTTTTTCAACAAGAACAATTACAACCGGGACTTTATTAGACACAACACTTACAGAAACTCTGAACCAAACGCTACGAACACTAACGCGACACCTGTCACTACTGCAACCATACCTCACATCAAAGAGACTTCTGAAACTATCAGAAGAAAACTACATGTACAACCCTACAACATCCGCGTTGCTCACAAACCTATCACTACTTTAGGACAGCTACTGACGAACGTTAAAGACAAAGACAAACCGAGCGACAGACAGGGAGCAGTTTATAAAATCAAATGCTGCAACTGCCAGGCCACTTACATTGGTGAGACCGGCACAAATTTGAACATCCGACTGACTGAACACAAACGAGCAACTAGAAATGGTGATATCAACAATCACATTGTTGAGAACCATTTAAAAACAAACCACAGAATTGACTGGGACTCTGCTGAATGCATTACCTACAGTACAGGCTGCTATCAACAAATCACTCTGGAAAGCTGGTTTACTAACTTAGAACAAACACCACTGAACCGTTGCCAACAGCTACCTGCACCTTACAAACGACTGATTGCAGACAATAACAAGACAAACAAAAGACAAACCGACTTATTTGACTAACAATAGACCAACAGACATTTGACTAACAAAAGACGGATCGAAACGCACCAATCACGTTTAACAGTCTTCACAGCCAATAACATCACAGCTTAACTGACAGACGACCAATAACATCACGAGATCGTCAACCAATCAGGACAACGACCAGAGACTTATAACATCTACTGACGATTCACAGTTCACTTGACTCTGATGATGACTTCTGCTCAGGTTGTCAAAACAGCAGTCAATGTCACCTCAAACAGTCCTCCTCAAGACTACATCCACCCGGACGATCACAATTTACGGAATCATGATATGACTCCTGGGTTCAAACCATTTACAATAGTCACTCTCATAGCAAAAGTAAGTTCCAGATGTTTTCATTGATTTCTGACCGCCATGTTGGTGTCCCTCAGAAGGAACCAATATGGCATCTGCATACTGAGCTCTATAAATTTGCATGGAACGTTTCGGCAAATAACTCAATAACCCTGTCCTGTACAGACCTGAGACTTGGAGAAGTTGTTTATTTATTAATCTTTTGTACCATTTGAAATTCTTAGCTTCTGTTATTGAATGGTTTGGAATTTATTTTTCTGATGGCGTGACAGTGAAAACCGACAATATGAAGGTACTTGGCTCAGTGTGCCTGCACACTGCATATTAAAAACAAATCATCAAATAGTAAAGTTTGTTGGTTACAAGTAAATGGCTCTTTAGATGCAATTTGAAAAACTGACTGCAGTTACTGGAGCATTTGTCAAACACAGCAATAGATTGTTTGTACATATACCTGTAGGCACATGTTTAATTCGCAGTTGACTTTTGTCAGTGTCAAATTACAGGAAAGGTGTTGATCGGAGAGCTAGAGATGATGATTTCTTTGGATTTATTCACTTTTATATTGTAAATAATCTGATTTCTTAACTATAATTTAATTTATGAAGGAATTAAGACTTACTGGAAGACAACTAGAAAACACATAACCTGAACTGACGCTGTGAGCCTGCAGATGGGCTATAGAATCTACATGTATAACTTACCGCTTCAGCTTAGTAGTGAGCGTGAGATAGTGAGCATAAGATGAACGATTCACCGGTGTAATTAGCGCTTGCAAATTCATTCACAAAATTATAAACAGAACCACAGGGAACGAGAAAACAGTGTGTCGACATCTCAACCTAATTCAACAGCCTACATGATGAATAAACAGACAAGTTGCAAGCTGCTACCGTACCTGGAAAATCGTTTTTCAAACATTTTTCGGCCGCCGTGGAAACTTCTGTTGCAATAAACAAGTAAAGAGAAAACCACGCAATCATTCTCGCTCATCCATAGCTATTAGATTCGCTCCTCCCTTTCCAAACGAGTCCTGTTTTGGTGCAGCTGTGTAAAGGTTCTTCCCACGCGGGAACGAAGGCCTATGTTTTGGACGGGCGAAAGGTACAGAACACTGGGACGGGTCTCACTCTGTTGTCTCAAGATTTGTCACGGGTGGGGTGGGGATTTGTGTTGAAACAAAGAATATTTTTTAAAACACCTCCAGTAGTGTCTGTTTGGATGAGATTTTCATTATTTAACAAGTTAAAGGAGAAAAGTGACAGATCAAAACAAGAACAAAAGGACCAAAAACCTTTTTCACCCAAAAGGAATTCCCTGCCTACCCTGGTTATCAGTAATTTTGAATACAGCGCGCGAGCTTGTCAAAGGCTAGGATGCTAAGGTTTCACGTGGTTTCAATATGGCGGACGATCTTGTCTCAGAGGTTGTGTGATTTCCCGTTCCTTTCGGAGAGTTTTTATAGAGGTAAAAGGTTCAAGATGAAAGACAAAAAGGCCAAGAAGCAAGTCAAAGTAGCATCTACGCTCGATGAACAAACTTTTGGGTACTTTAAAAGAGTGGAGGATGTTATAAATGAGGATGATTTTGATGATGAGGAAAGTCGCAATCTCTTCGTGGAAAACGTGTTTACGCAAGTACAGAGCAACGAAATTAAGCTCTTTTGTGACCAGATCATTAGCAGAACTATGGAGAAGCTTGTTTTGTATTTAAGTGATACCCAAATCCGCAAAGTCTTGAATAATATCGGAGAACATTTCTCCAAAATTGCGATGGATAAGTTTGGCAGTCATGTCTTGCAAACCTTGGTGTGTATCATACCAAAGGCTATAAGATCGGAACGCAGTAAAGTAAGGGAAATTACACAGGAGGATAAAGAATTAAAAAGTGCAGAGGAGCTGTTTTTGGGCCTCTGTGATTGCCTTAAAGAAAACCTAGCAGAACTTGTGAACCACATCTATGGAAGCCATGTTGTTAGAGCAGCATTCGAGGTTTTAGGTGGCGTGAAAGTTTCAGACAATGTTGTTCGCAGCCGATCTTCTCGGCAAAGCAGACAAAGAAGCAGTCATTCAGAGGAGAAAAAGCCATTTATCAAGCTGAGTCAAGGTATTTTGTTGTCCTGCAAAGTAGTTCACTACAGTACAGGTCACGGGGATTGCAGCATTTACACGCGCGTAAAATGCAAGCAATATGGCGGCTTTACTCGCGTGTTACACGAAAGCTACGCGCAAGTAAAAATTTACACGTAATTTTACACGCACCCATTTACACGCAAAATTGAGTGTATTCTGAAAAAGAAAGACATTTTTTGTTATTCATTCTCCCAAAATACATGGAGCAAAGTACATAAAATGGAGCACCTTCGCTGTATAATTCACGCGAATGAGCTGTAGTTTTGATCGGCAAATACTAAACAAAGCTCGACATCGCGGAAAAGAGCGAGCTTGGAGAGAACGATGATAAACGGTTTTGAGTGTGAAATGAGAAGATGCGGTTCATGTATTTCGTACTATTCTACCGAACCTGACGTAATTATATCTGCTGCTGTCGTCCGATCCAAACACAACAAGTTTCATTGTGACACGAATGTAAATTCTGCGCAAATTCCTTCGCCCACAAATAAAATGTGGCTCAAAAATTTTCAGATTGACCTCATTTGAAGACAACTCACACTTCTATGAAACGACAGAGAATAAACTGTATGCGGTACAACTGAAAATTTCTGGTATTTGTAGACATTCAGCGGTACACGTCGGAATAAGAAACTTCTTGCAGCGATCAGAAAACCGAACATTTGAAAATCGTGTGACTTGTCACGACTTTGTTTACGCAACAAGCACAAATGTAAATTAGAACTGATTGCGCGTCATCCATTGGCAAAGCGCCTTGAAAAAAACAAACGACTTGAAACATTTAAAGCTTTTCTTTTTAAAGCTTCTTCTTTTGGATGGTCCAATTTTTAAACGATGGAAAGCGTTAAAGTCGGGAAAATAACAACGCTTGAAACAACACATCAATCCTTAAAAAAAAGTAGCTGTGGCACCGCGTCACGGCTCAATGACTCCACCGTTATCAGCAAAACAAGAATGTAATTTATTCGAGCTAGGCCAAGTTTTTAGCAGTGAGAATAACGTAAGAGTAGAGAAAGGGGTAAACGTAAGGGCAGTTTTTATGCTACTGAGAATCATGCTGTTTGACTGGAAGTAAAAAAACTACCAAGTTTATTAAAACAAGAATAAAAGTGATGCACCTTCAGTCTGACTTGCGAAACGTAAACAATTCAAGATAATTTGGACGACACGTTCGATTACGGCCGGCATGCACAAAGCCACAGTATTAATTTTTGTTCCAGATATCCTTCTGAACTGAACAACGGCCGTCAAAATACATTTTATTTTTATCTTAGAAACCAGGGAGCGTTGTGTAAAAGTGAAAATGGCACGAAGTTAACCGAATCAAATGAGTGGCTTTCCGCTGATTCACTGCCAACATACTTACGAAGGAAACTCGGAAGCTTTCGATAATTTGTAATCTATCGCTTCATCAAGCGCCAATGTTCGGTACATTCCCCGAGAGAGCTTCAAATATCTGATGGCCTGTCGAAAAAATGGTGAATTATTTTATGGCAGCTGTAATACCAAGTTACACTTCATGTCGCTAAATATAATTTCCCCATCGCAATACAAATGCGCAAATCGTTTGGGAGATTACTGTCAACAACACTGCGAATGTCAGCTTCCTGTTACACGCATTTAATGAGCTTGGATGTAATCTTTGCCTGAAAATTTTACTCGCACTTCAAGAGAAACTGCGTGTAATTCTTTACACGCAAGTGCGTGTATTTTTCTATTACACTCGCGTGATACGCGAGTAAATTGCGCGCAATATGGCGTCTTTTCACACGTGTTACACGCGTGTAATGCTGCAATACACATGGCCCGTACTGTAAGTTTTGCCCGGCGTAACTACTCGAACTGTTCGGTTATCGAACTCAATCGAACCAATTGAACTTAATCGGCTGATTGGGTTCGATTAGTTCGATAATCGAACACAATCGAACCCAAAAAAATGTGTGACAGAGTTCAATTGCGTTCGATTTCCGAACTAATCGAACCCAATCGAACCTAATCGACCACAATCGAAAAATCTAATTTTCACTCCGAATACCACCAGTTTTTTGAACAGTCTGTTTTAGCAATAGCTACGAATGAATAATTAACTAGTAATACTTTTATTGAAACTACCTTTGAATGTGGAAAATACATTGATTTTACAAATAAAAGTATAAAACGACCGTAAAAATCCCGGAAAATAAAGTTTAACAGATAGTAGAAAATTAATCTTACTTTACAGTAATTCCATTCCACTTTATGATTTGTTTTCATCGGCCAACAGAGTCTTTAACAACCCGAGTAGCCTTTGTAGCTGGAATTTTGTTCGAAAGCAGATGTGCGAGGTTACTGCAGACTCGCCTCCTTCCATTCCCCTCACGATTTTGCGGTTGGTTTTAGCGGCTTTGCCATCGTTTTTTTTTTCAATCATTATCCAGACACAATTCGAATGCAATCGAATCTAATCGAACTCAATCAAACTTATCAAGCCCAATCGAATGCAATCGAACGTTCGATTGGGTTCGATTGCTCAAATTGTTTTGTGAGAGTTCGATTGTGTTTGATTACTGAACTTGATCGAACCCAATCACGTGATTGGGTTCGATTAAGTTCGATTGAGTTCGATTTGGTTCGAGTGGTTACGCTGGGGTTTTGAAATGTATAAAAAGGTGGCCAAGAACAATGTAAAAAATTACCCTCTAAACTTGCCCAGTTTTGGATGCGTTGCAGGATTTGCATTCTTAAGGTTGCTGTGGTTTAATTTTTTTCAGCTGTAGACAAAATTGAGACCAATCTCATTGTAGCAAATATGGCCACTGTTTTTGACCCCGCCATTTGCCATGGTGAAATCTTTAGAAAGTTTATAGCCTTCTGGCAAAAAATAAATGTGGACATTATTTTTGTCACATAAAATCTGCATTGCATGCAAACGGGAGGCAATCTGTGGAGTGTTTTCATTTTGTGTTTTATTGAGTGTTTTCTTTTCCAGATTGCAAATTATATGCCCCTTTGGATTAAGCACATTAATTCTTCTAACCAGTGAAATAAATCCACTAGCTCCAGGTTCTCAAACAGTCCTTTCCTTGCATGCTGTTTTTACTTCAGGATTCTTGTGTGATGCTGGAAATCTGTCTACATTATGTCAATAAAAGCATATAATCCTTAAGCCTCATTGAGTACAAACCTTTTCAGTGACTTAACACAGTCAGTCATTTCAAACTTAAGATTTACTTGGAGAAGTATAAGGAAACTAAGGATTAGTTCCTGGGAGGACTCCCTGTGTACATGTATTAAAGTGATGAGGTTGATTGTTACACTTTTTAAGGGTTAAAATTTGGTTGGTGGGGTGTTTAAGGTCAAAATGCCCACTGTCATACAATCATGTAGTTATCCTGTTTCCGTTTAGGTTTTTGGGCCAGATAAACATACATGTATAATAAGAACTACCTGTTAGAATCCATTGTTGCCTCCTTGGTAATAAAAAAATGAATGGAGCCCCACACACAAAATGAGATTCTTTGGAGCTCCTTTCAAAAAATTTTAAATGATCACCCTTACACCTGTATAATAATATGGATACTCATCCCTAGCCTGCCTAACTGGTGGTACTAAGTGCATGCGAGGTAAAGTTTGAGTGGTAAGCCATGGCAAGGAGCTTCTCCATTCATTCTTGCAGCTCTGCCACTAAACTTCCCCTTTGTGTGAACAATCCTGCCTGCAATGCAAGCTACCTCACTCTGTGATACCCCTGGATCAATTAATTATTTGTACCTTGGTTTGTTGTTTTTGTTTTGGTCATTCAGTTGGAAATGCTTTTGGAAGCAGTGCTCTCAAACCCATGGAGACAGTTGCAGTTCCTGAGAGTTTTCCACCAGTCCTCAAACAATTCACCAAGATCATAATCAAAATGGAGCTGCAGAAGTTAGTTCTTCATCCAGTCAGCAATCCTCTTCTGCAGACACTGCTGCTGGTGTTGCACAAGAAGGATCAGTCATTATGTATGAAGCTGTGCAAGGCAGTGATGTCGCAAATTGACATGTTTAGTAACAAGTCAAAAAGAATCAAAGGACCAAGAAAGTCAAAAGGTGGCAATGAGGATCAGAGTGAAACAGAAGAAAGGTAGGTGTGGGGTCTCACATTTCATTCTCCACAACTTTCACATTACATCATGGCAGATAAGTTGTGGTTTCGGATCATTCCACGTTTCTGGGAAGCTCCCCACCTACCCCTCCCCTTACCCAAATTTTTTTTACTAATTATCACTTAGAGCAAAATATTGGGTTAGGGGAGGGGTAGATGGAGAGTTTCCCAAAAAGGTGGAATGATGTGTGGTTTCATTAGAAGGTGGTTATCAGCAGAGTTCCAGCATCTTTTTGTAACAGAACCAAAGAAACCCCTTACCTTGTCCTGACTTTTACTTGAATGGTAAAGTTTGCCATCTAGATTGTACATTTGGGTAAGGAAGAGTAAGCAAGCAACTGTTTTTCAAGAGTGCAGCATCTGACAGCTTAGACAGAAAATCCTGTGGCTATAAATACTAAAAGTAAGCAACTATTTAGAAACCAAAAAAAAGAAGCTACAAAAATATTTACCTTCAAATCACTAAGTGTTTAAAGTTGGTCAATGTCTCTTATTTAAAAGTCCATGAAATACTTGTGGAGGGAAGATTTAGATGTATTTGTAGTAAGTCTGCTCTGACACCTACAAATTAACTGTTTGAAACCCACACTTTCTATGTGACAAGGTGGGATTCAAGTCAAATCTAATCCAAACCTCTCACATCCCTATCAGCAAAATCAGCTAACATTGCTACTTTTATTTCCAGCAACTACAGAGTTCCTGTTCTTCTTTCAAATGAGATCAGTAGCCACATGATAGAGAAGATCCTACATGTTGTAACACCTGAGCTCTGGCAGGAGATTTACAACTCTTATTTCAACACTCATGTACCTCAGTTGGCCCAGCATCCCATCGCTAACTTCATTGTACAGCATCTGATGGCCAGTGTGGCAGACAAATCACAGGTCGGACTTTTAATAGAATATTCATCTGTGGGAATCTCCCTTTAGGATGCTGCCTCCTACCTAATATAGATGTACTTTTGCAAGGGTTATGACTATGGGGAAAAAGTAGACCTCAGCAAGGGTTATTGGAATCCAAAAAGAAAAATGTGGGTAACCAAGCATTTTTCAGAGATAATTAACCAGCCATAATTCTAAAAAAGTGTTAAAATACAAAGAATGTGTGGCAATTTCTTTTCAAATTTAAGCTCAAATATCTCTCAAAAGTGCTTGGTTACCCCCAATTTTCTTTTTGGATTCTGACAGCCCTTGCTATGATCTGCCTTTTCCACATAGTCGTAAACCATGCAAAAATTTTGTTGTATTAGTGGGCAAATTCCTTAAGAAAACCGAATGTCCCGAGATGCGTAGAACGTATGCGCAGTAACAGAAGGAGGCACCGTCCTTAAATGCTTTAGTTGATTGATGAGGAAGAGGAGTCAGTTGATGTTTTGAGCTAAGAACCACGGGACTGAAGGCCTGCTAGGGTAAGAACAAAGAGCAACAAAATTAAATAGTGACAAGAAAAAGAGAAAATAGAGAAAAGATAGAAGTTCCAAAGAATAGAGGAGTAAGAAAAGAGAGTTTGTGGAGAAATTCTTACTTCATGAAATATAACAATAATTGCATAAGTTGCGTTAATAACTGCGAGGATCTTCTTTACATTGATTTTATAACAATAATTATTAAGAAGCAAAAGCTCTGCAGATTTCCTTCATCAGTTTGTGGTTATCAGCAAATCATGATGGGCAAGTTATAGTGAATTCTGATCATCAGTTAGTGCTTTGTATGTTGAAATGTTTTGACACTTCAATAAAGTTGTTCACTTACTTACTTTCTTTACTTTATAACACACAAATCGTGTTTAAAAATGCAGAACCGCACATAGCGCTGAAATTGGCTGCAATCGGATGTGTAGACCCCCAGAAAGCGGTAGTGTAGCACCTCTCAAAAGGTTGTATTTTCATTGGACCGCTATATGTAGCAGCTCTATTGTTTTTACGCCTCGTTCTTTGTTTCTTTTGTTTGTTCTATTGTTTAGCAGACTAATCGTGGAAGACCTTACGACAGCTGCTACATCGCCCCCAGAAAGTCTCACCCAGAAAGTCGCAGATCGCCAATTTCAAACCCAAAAAGGGCTTCTCACCTCCCTGTCACCAGAGTACCCTCACCCTGGTGTGTAGACTTGACTGGACATAGTGGGGACTTAGAAAAGCAGCCAGTTAAATAAATTATAATAATTCTACCTGTACATTTGTGTGCATTTTTTAAGTGTTAAGCTGTAACAAGACATTTCAATTCTGATAACTGATCAGCAGTAAGGGAGAAAAAGCTGTAAAAGTGAATTCTGAGTTTGTGAAGAAATTGTTTCTCATTCTAGGCAAAACAGATAATTGCAGAGTTGCTGCCATATGTGGAGGATCTCCTTGCTGTGGGACATATGGGTGTTGTGGTTAGAATGGCAGAGACTGCGGTCCGGTTTGTGATAAAACAGAAAAAAATCTTGAAAGCTCTGTTGCAGGCATTCCATTGTGAAGGAAAAGATGAACAATCAAGTGCTGTTGTTCTTATATCCTCATTAACAACTTATGACATTTTCTTTGGAACAAAGCCAAACGAAAAAGATGGTGATGAACAAAGTAATTCTTCTAAGGTGAGATCATTCTTTCAATGAAATCATTTTACAGTCAAACCTCGGTCTTCTGGACTGTAATTTCTCAAACTTTTGAATATGTTTGAACTTTTCTCGGTGGTCCAAATTAATTTACCATCATTTAATGTTCATAAATAAATTCGGGCAAAAATTAAGGGTCACAAGTTTATAAGTCATGGATGTGAAAACTTTTGAGCTGAAAAAGTATCTATTTAGCAATCCCATACATAATGTAAAACGGGCTTTGTTTTCCCCTGGGGTGTTTACCTCCTTGTGTTTAGGTTGACAGTTTCAGCCCCCAGGTTCCGGAGCACCCAACTTCCACTTGTGACATGGGCATTAACCTATTAAGGAAAGTATACCCAGATTTTCAAATCTATAAGAGGCCACCGTGCCACTTAAACATTCTCTAATACAGATAGGTTAGTCCAATAGCAGAGCTCCTAAACAGTTGCAGAGAAAATCATGACCACAACTCGCCTAATAGGTGTTGTCATTATTTCTCAGGAAGAAGTTGTTATTAGTGCCAAACTTAAATCTGTCAACTTCCACGGAGCCCTGTTGCTGAAGACACTGTTTGACTTTCAAGAACCAAGCAAGTTGGTCAGTAGCTTACTCAGTCGTTCCTTGGAAGAGCTAATGCTCCTTGCCAGTGACCCAATGGGTTCTTATGCTGTTGAAGCTTTCCTGAAGAGTAGGTTTGTGATATCTGAGAAGAAACACATGCTCATAGAGAAATTAAAGGTAAAGATCAAAACAGGTTCTAGACACTGTTGGATAACCTTGAGCAAAGCGGTGTTGACCTTCTGAATTATTTTGCATCATAGTACATGAAACACTTTTCATTGAACTTTAAATTCAGTTGATGACTTTGTGAAGGGTTATAATTCAGTTGAAACTATTCAACAGCAGTTTCCTGTGGAGCTACTTTTGTTGGTTTGTTGGTTTGTTGGTTTGTTTTTTACATGTCGCATGTTACCAAGTCTCTTTCTTGAGATACAGGGAGAGTCTTTGTTTTGCAGGACCTAACGTAGGTGTTCAAAGCAATCAGACGAGATTTTGCCAAGGTCCAACCGTGGCGTAACGCCACAAATCAACCGAGGCAACACTGCAGCAAATACACAGATAGTTTCAAGCAGTACTGTAAAATAAATAACATAAATTATGTCACTTGTTACTTAGAGTGCATTTGCTCTTGTATTTATCCTTTTGGTGAATGAACCTCTCTTAATTCTAGGGAACCTTTCCAAAGCTTGCATGTGAGAAACAAGGCAGTCATGTTGTAGAAACATGCTGGAGACAAGCGGAAGTAAAGTACAAGGAAGCCATAACTGAGGAGCTATCTCACAGTGAACAGCAGCTAAAAGGCAATATGTACGGCAGGATTGTGTTGAGAAATTGCGGCGTTGAACACTTCAAAAGGAGGGACAAGACTTGGCCTGAAGGGGAACTGAAAGCTGCCAAGAAAAGAAAACTACTTGAGGAGATTTTGGAAGAGAGAGGTGAAGCTGTAGTGGCTACTAAGAAAGCTAAACCAATGTCAGAAAACAATTTTACACAGCTTGCTCCAGAAATGGCTGCTTTGGGTTTTACTGTGACAGGAAAACATGCTGGCGATTCTGAGGAGGTAAGAGTGAATCACTACCTCTTCGCCTCTCTTAGTGAAATTTTAGCTTGCGCCCTTATACCAGGCACGATTTACGGACAGGTTTTGCATGAGCATAAGGTTTCTTGTCACGCCTTACAACCTTACAGGTTTAAGATATACCAGTGTACTTGTTTCTAAAGAAAGTAATGAATGAATAATACTCTCACACATGTCTGTACAGTGACCATTGCCATGGAAACCAATAACGCATCAACAGGTGTCATCATCCGACAGATATGCACCCTCTTGTCCCCCTACCCTGTTCTACACCTGCCACGCAAGCTAAATTTTCTCAAACCAATCACCTGAAACAATTTAAGTTGATACACGTGCAATTTAGAAGTTGCCGGCAATAAAGTGGTTCTCAATCCAGTCGCAACAGATGTAACAACACAACGAACCAATCATAACTTGAATCACGTAGAAATGCTGGAAACTACAACGCTTGCGACAAAGACATGATTGATTCAGGTTAATTATTTTGGTTTTAGTTCTAATTGGTTGAGAAAGTTTCGCGTTGTTTTCCTTTTTTTAACCTATCAGAGAGATTTGTGAAGCAAAACGAAAGCATTCAATTGAAAACCGCTCCACTGTGCTTAATGTATGTCACGGCATTACTCCCTAACTTAGCTGACCAAAACCGTGGGAGTAGTTATTTCCACAGGTACTAGTTAACCACGTGTACTGGTAAATCTTTGACGATGGTGACAGTTATCTTTCTTTTCGCTCAGGACAACGACAGCGATAGTATGGACCTTATCAAGGAAGCGAAAAAGAGGGAGAAGAAGTCAAAGAGCAAAAAGAACAAAACTGAGGAATGCGAAAGAAATGGTTCGAGTGAAACGGACAACCTTGCTGAGATGGAGTTCATTGACGATGCAGTTAAAGCCACAAAGGCAGTCAAAAAGACGAAAAAGGAAAAGAAAAAGAAGAAACAAAAGTAACAACTTAAGTGCGTGAAATGTGGGATATTCCGGTAGATGCGATGCGCGGAGAAGAAATATTGCGAGAGAGCCCCAAGTCCTCTCTTCCTTTTTCCACTGTCGTTAAATCAAAGCAAACGTGAATTGAAAACCGCCGTCCCAGGTGCTCAATCGCAACAAACGCAAATATCACAAGGAACCATTTAATACTCAAAGTGAAAAAAAAACTGCGACTGATGACAAGCGTTCTTGTTGGGTGACGAACCAGTTCTGTTGTAACTGAATTTCTCTCTCGAATGACCGAAATGAGGCTCGGTAACGAAGACCGTAAATAGTGCCTTTTTCCCGGCCTATAATAAGCAGTTTATGATTGCCTGTAAGAAGAAACGAACTTCAATAAAATCTTTGAATATTTCCCATATTCTGCTTGTGTGTGGTCGAAGCGCCGAGAATTTCGCTGTCTATTACTTGTGAGTCGGTTTGAGCGAGACTTAGAAGAACTAAGGTAGAGTGCTTGCCCGTCCACACGCAGTACGTTTTGATTTGTTTTTGCTGCCCACACGTAAGCGACTGAAGATGACTGAAAGCACTAATTTGTAGTGACTTGTCCCGCGATGTTAACGTTCGTTTTCGAAATTCTTCGTCTTCTGTCGTTTACAAGAGGACGAAAGGCACACCGTATAAAAATCTTCGTTTTTATACGGGAAAGTGTGGACGGAGACTAAATCGCTTTACAGATCACGGGGGGGGGGGGGGGGGGCATAACTTATTTACAAAATGAAAAGTTAGTATATATATGTAATAGGACTACATCCTGTTTAATTTAGAAAATAATGGGATAAAAAGAAAGTCCGAGACTGTAAATTGGACGAGGCCAAAGGCAGTCGGAGGAATTTTTTAAATCCAATTATTTCCCA
The DNA here is from genome assembly GCA_964030785.1 of Siderastrea siderea. NCBI lineage: Eukaryota > Metazoa > Cnidaria > Anthozoa > Scleractinia > Rhizangiidae > Siderastrea > Siderastrea siderea. Next base: position 27,544,233 of record OZ034969.1, read on the forward strand.
AACTGGCAAGTGTGTAGCCCTGCTACGTACTACTTATGTTGTGCACGGGACTACGTGCCGTCCAATTTGGGAATAACTGGACAGTCACTTGAATGGTATTTTGGGCGAGCAGATAATTGGAGCGCGAAGGCCCCAAAGGGTCACTGTCATCTATTTTTAGTAGCCCTTTGAAATGCCAAAAGGCACAAATTATGTCTACGAATAATGGTCCATTTCAAAAATGGATGTACTAGTGTTAGTGCGAAAACTATTAGTAAGTGTGCGAAGGTACGGGTGGCCAAGATAAAAATGGCCCGCTTCGAACTTGAAAAAACTTGGATGAACTTTTTCAAGTTCTTCCCTTGTGTCTCAAAATTGGTAAAAATTGATTGTGCTTTGTCAGTTTGTTTGAAAATTCACTTCATATTGCCCTCTTGATTGACTATTTCATGTTTGCGCGAGATATTTAGATGTAGACTTTTGACCAAAAAAGAAAAAAACTTTCCAAACTGGTGCTAAAAGTAGATGACCGTATTCCTCAGAGTATTTCTGTTACTTTAACAAAATATAATTAATGTGCACACTTCGTGAAGGTGGACCATCCAATCGTAGTATAGCTTTCGGGATACCAACTCAAGGCTACAAGTTAATTGTGGTCTAAGAGAACAAAACTGAATGCAAGGCCGCCGGGCACAACGGCAAATGGCTGATTTCTTTAATGGCCAATATTTTGGCTAAGAAGCTAATTTTGTTAGCCAAAATATCGGCCATTAAAGAAATCAGCCCTTTGCCGTTGTGGCCGGCGGCCTTGCATTCAGTTTTGTTTTATTGCACTTCGAGTGACGTATGGCTCGAGCATCTCTACATCAGAGATCCGGTAATACTGAACCAGTGCGGTTTATTTACGCGTCGTGTGGACTCTACATCCAAAGGTTAATTGGGTTGGTTTCTGATCGACGCCGCCCTCGAACAAAGTAGATTTTCAAAATTTATTTTAACCACTCCAAAGGAACAATATAAAGTTTACTTAAAGGTCAAAAAAGGAGGGTTTTGCGTAGAAACGCATCGAGCCAGGTCTGAGGTTGGGAACCTCTATCCAAAGTGGACGTGGAGATCCTTCGGACCACATGCATTTACGTGTCCCTGGGTCATATTTGTCAAGAAGTCTCGAATAAAAATAAGTCATGTTAAATGCACTTAAGGAGAGGTGTCCATCCACGAGAGGAGGCCTGCGTTAGCGTTGAATGGACTGTACTCTTACTTAGTCAGTATCTTAAGACTGAAGGGAAAATCCCCATTATGTTAACTCAAGTTAGATGGTGCACAGGCAACCCAAGCTCAGGATCTCTGACCGCATGAGCGTGACTTTAACTTGCACGGAATAAAGCGGTATTTTCGATTCATAGACCTTATATCGGAAAAGTTTAGATTAGAATAACCTAAGTGAATTTCCGATACAAAATCTATAATCGAAAATACCAATAATAGTAAGAGAAAATAGAAAATGAAATACTAATGATAGTATTCTATTCAACAACATTCATATTCATGCTCAGTTGTATTAAGGTATGGACAAAAATTATTGATCAGCGCCCCACAGCCTTTACTGTTCCATAACTGGCAAAATATACAGCCTACATTACTCTCGAGAATTCCACACAACCTTTCCCAATCCTCAATTCTCAAATCGCACCCATAACTCACATCTATAACATGCGCCAACTGATCAACACGTCCAACCTGTTATCCTTTAGAGCAATCTTAGCAAACAAACGGGAATTTAAGACAAGTTATCGTCAATGAAGACCCGTTACTAGAATGCCCATGCTGGGTGCTTAGTAAGTATCTCTAGGACGAATGGCGTATCGCTCACCCATAGATTAACATAACATAGCCTTCATTGGTTCAACAGTTAGAGGAAGAACAATGTGTAGCGAAATTGCACCTAACTTGACTCGCGCAAAAACTGTATCCTCCACAAACTTCACAAAGGGCTTACATGATACATTATTGCTAAACACTTTCATCAGAGGTCGTTCCGAGTCATAGGATTCTCCTTTAAAACAACCCTTGAAATGCCTGAAGCACGGCTCAATAGAAACCTTATCTCTTATTCAGCCAAGGATTTCTGTTTGTTGCGGTAAAGGACCAGTCTGTGTGATGTACCGCCAACATTCAAAGTCATTCTGTAGCTCCCCGGCCTTAAAACAATCCGGATCACGGAATATCAACTCTGAGATATCGCCAATCCCCTCTCCATATTGAATTTGACGCAACCTTCTTCCATGGTCATGTGCTGTTATATCTCCACCAACCTTAACGGGGTACCCTTGGAAATCAACCCAACTAACCTTGGTTTCAATGGTTTTCATTCTGTAACTCTCGAAGATAAAAATCAAGACTTTCAGATTTCTCCCAACACCAGGTGTTTTTCTAGAAGATGGCAGTGAAAACACTACATTTATATAATCAACAAGAAACAAGGATAAACTAGAGCCTCACCCCGTTAAAGTCAGCAGAGAAATAACAGCCTTGACCCAGCCAGGCTGGGAGGGGGGGGGCTTGAGTTAGGTAACCCTTTTTCAAAGCCGTTATAACTATGTTGACTAAACGGATGGAAAACACACACAATAGATCCTTTATCGTATATGATCCCTTCTTTACTACTGAACTGCAGGGCATACCTCACATATCAGTGGCATGGTGGCATGGTGCTTAACACCATTTTACATAACCATTTATAACCGTTTACCAGATTACATAATCACTTTTCGGATTTGAGGTTTGCTTTCGATCTGAACAATTAGACGACAATAGTAAAGAGATCGTGAGCTTGGGGTGCCTGTGGATCGTCTTGTTCCTGGTCGTCCCAAACAACGCGCTTGGTGAGAGGAGTCTGGGAAGTGGGGTATTTTTCATGCGTTCTAAATGACATCGTTAGGTAAAATAAGATGGCGGACAGCAGGTGAAGAGCATGTGCATGCCTTATAAAATCGAAATTCTTCGTCCACAAGTAGATTTCTAAGTACAATGTATCCAAGAGTGAAGAGATCTTTCTCTGATGAAGGAAGTCCTTCAGCTAAGAGAGCTTTATTTCGATCGTTCTCGGTGTCAGATGCGGCAGGTAATGGCTCAACACAGCGTGAAACTAATGGCCACCCAAAACAACATCACAGCCATCACCACCAGAAAACTCACTCTCCAGCGAGACGGCAGCGATTTGATTTACCGATCTACACTGGACGCACTGCAATAATTGCCGAAGTACGAATGAAGGAAAGCGTCATTATTGTTGGAGAAACAGGAAGTGGAAAGACAACTCAAATTCCTCAATATCTTCACGAGGCTCGCTTGACGAAGCTCGGAGCTATCGCATGCACTCAACCTCGTCGTGTTGCGGCGATCAGCATAGCGCAAAGGGTAGCTAAAGAGATGAGCGTGCAGCTGGGAGAAGAAGTAGGATACACCGTCCGATTCGAAGATGTAACCTCAGCGAAAACTTGCGTTAAATACATGACTGATGGAATGCTTTTGAGGGAAGCAGTTGGAGATCCATTGCTTCAAAGATACGCTGTTATTATTTTAGATGAAGCCCACGAGCGAACTGTTCACACTGATGTTCTTTTTGGTGTCGTGAAATCAGCTCAGAAAATGCGTCAAGAGAAAAATATGAAGCTGCTGAAAATTCTGGTCATGTCAGCCACATTAGAAGCGGAACACTTCTCTCGTTATTTCAATAGTGCCAAAGTGTTGTACATTGAGGGTCGGCAGCATCCTATTCAAATGATGTATGCAGTTGAGCAACAGAAGGATTATGTTCATGCAGCACTTGTGACAGTCATGCAACTGCACCAAGAAATGCCTCCAGGGCAAGTAATTAGTTAACTTGAAATGTGTGGTGCCAGGAAATATCTAATTCCCCTCCCCATTTGATCTCCCCACCCATTGAGAAATTCCAGTTTAGCTTCATACTTGCCTTTAAAAATTTTGGCCTTTGGTCCCCCCCCCCCCCCCCCCAACACCACCACGACCACCCTCACAATTTCCAATGACTACATATGGGGTGGGTATGGATATTTTTACCCCGTGAACAAGCTCTTTCGTGGGGAAAATGGCAAAAAAAATTTGGCAAGCAAATTCTTTCCCCCACCACAGAGCCTGGTCACAGGCAAGGATATTTTCTGTAACCGCACAATATGCTCATGAAAAACCTTGCAAAGTTAGGCTGTGCTGCAGTTCTACCACTCAGTAGATCAATACATATGGATTCAGTGAATGATAATGGAACATGCCATTGTGGCAATAATTATTGTTTTGAGCAGTACATGCAAAGCTACCTGCCTGAGCATTAGAGCTCACACCACACACCAATTTGTGACTCACATACCATCACCAGTGTCTAATCTTGGCCACATCACAAAAACATGACCAAATTAGGTATCAAACATTGGATGTTTTGTCATCAGACTGTTGAAGGTCCTTTAATGTTCATCTCTACATTAGGCAAACATTCACACCCGTAACTGTCCACTAGAAAAGCATTTGTTTAAGAGACATGTTTTTCATTGCGATACACCGTATTTTACCACTAAAAAGATTTGACTTTATAATGGTTTTGCCCCATTTTACTCAAACTTTGGACCAAACATCCCACTTGGAACACCCATCATGACTTGATGACAGCCTTTCAAACTTCAAAATGTTTGTTGACAAAACCTGTAATGTTTGATACCAAATTAGATCATGTTTTTTCATGATATGGTAATGGTTAAATGAAAAATGACAGTATTTGTTGCCAGGCAACTGTGCAAGGACCCTCCTTCATCCTTGGGAATATATTTTTGTACAATATTTGGACTCCTGTCCTTCTGGGAGGGGTTTGAGGTAATTGGAGTTAAGAAAGTGGAAGCTTAACAAAAGTGACACTTATCTTTTTCTGCTTCTATAGTGGTGACATTCTTGTGTTCCTGACTGGTCAGGATGAAATTGAATCTTTAGCCAAGCTGGTAACAGACTGTGCACAGCACTGCGGGTCAGGTGAGGTAGCCATTTCACTCTCAATGTGAATTCTAGAACCAGGTAATGTGGATACAAAAATGAAATGTGTATGAAAAAAAAATCCTGAAGTGCAAAGTGATTTATGCCAAATCACAATTCAAAGCCACTTATTACCAATCACATTTCCTGAGTGAGGAAATAGTCACTTCATTTGTCTTGTCAACAGAAAGACATTTTATGGTTCACTCTCTCTCAGATTGTAATTTTTACATGTTGAGTATACTGCCTGGCCAGCATCACACCTTTTACAAACAATTGTGAATTCACAGCACAATAGCCAACAATGCGTTATTGAGGAAGTGGAACCCAGTTAATAAAACCACCAATGGACCATGAAATCTGTGGCCATATTAACCATTTAAATCCCAATAGTGACAAGCATCTAATTTCTCCTTACAGTATTACTACTTGATCAAACATACAGGTCATGAGAATAAAGAAAGTGATCACCAATTATCAAATGTCTTGATTTTTAATCAAATTCTCCCAACTAGTAACATAAGAAATGTAAGGAGAGTAGTGGGGAGAATATGGATGTTAATAATGGGGCTTTAAGGGTTAATGGGGTGATCATTTTAACAGGGTGGTCACAAAGTAGGTTTCCAAGAGTGTAGCTACAGTGTAGAGCTAGGGTTCAGCCTCAGACAATTTGGACAATACATGTAATATAAATGGCTGTTTCTGCATTAGCATAAACTGGAGTTAATGTTTAGCTCAAATAAACCCTGAGCGCCTGAGCGATCGCATGTATTTTTCCAGTGTACTTGATCTTTGCACTTTGAATCTCGTAAGTCACGCGTTCTCTCACCGCTCCTATTGTAACAGCCAATTAGATTGTTTATTTGCACGTGCTGTTCTCCATTGGCCAATCAGCTCTAAGCATTTTTTTCACTGCAATCTTTGTACCTGTAGCAGACAGTTCGTGGCTAATTTTGCATTCAGATCAATCCGTCATACAAGTCAATTGTTTTTACCCGCCCACCCGCCACACTTCCGTTGCATGGTTACTACTCTCCTCCATTGTTACAGTTTCTACACAAGGTTTCCATTATATATTTACAATTTGTGATGTTAAGCTTTTCTTGTTGTTATTTTAAATAAATGGTTTGGGGTTAAGTGTTGCTGGCAACAACCCTTCAGTCCCACACTGAAGCGATGCCTCGGTTGCCTCAGCTTGGGTTGACACTACAGTGGTCACGTCCACTTCACCTTGCTGGCCAACCTTCTGGGAGCTTGGCATAGGTGCACGTTACTCAGCTGTACTCCATGGCAGCCAATCCATGGTTTCTATGCCACTTGCTGACACTAGCCCCATTGACTGGCCTCGCAAGTGGCAGGCAGCACTCGGGTCCTGCACAACACTTACCCCCAACCTTTTCTCCCACATAAATGTGTTTTATTTGTGCGTGATGATGATGGTGATGGTGATGGTGATGGTGATGGTGATTATGATAATGACTAATTATTATTATGTCGATGAACAGCACTAAGACTCAGCTAGGGCTTAATGTGGTTTTTTCAGGCTTTTTTTTAATATGTCAAATGAGAGAACAATTACATAATTATTCTGCCTCTTTAAGTCCTTCTTCCAAGTCTTTCTTCCTCCTGAAGAGGTTTTGAGGATGGGTTGGAAATTAAGCCTCTTCCTCCTGTGGAATGAACAAAAACTTTGTTTCAAATTTTGTTACAGATTGCCCTGAACTCCTGGTGTGCCCAATGTTTGCTGCTCTGCCTTCTCAACATCAAATGAAAGTGTTCATCTCTTCTCCTCTTGGAAAAAGGAAAGTTGTCCTGGCAACAAACATTGCAGAAACATCAATCACTATTCCTGGAGTTAAATATGTTGTAGATGCAGGATTTGTTAAGGGAAAAGGTTGGTTTTACGATGTAAATTAAAAGTATTCGACACAGATTCATGTAAATCTGATGTAAACCCTTCAGTCAAGTACATACTCGTACTTGTGTTGCTGACTCGCACTAATAAAATTTACTGTATTATAAATATTATTGTATAATATTATAAATTGTTTTATGGTTCTGACGCTTTTGTAGGGGGTATAAAAATGGTGTTCCGTGAGGCAATGTTTGATCACCACAGCTAAAACTAGTGTTGCAGGATTGCAAGATGACTTGTAGAAAGCGTGTTTAGGCGGCGCGACATCTCAAACGTCGCTGCCGTCTCATGAAATGGGTAGCACATTGCTGAATTGACGGTAGTCAGTAGACTTAGTCTCTGCGCGGAAATTCCCTGTCTTTTCTTATAAAAGTAGCACATTCCTGAATTGGCGGTTAGTCTTAGTCTCCGCACGGGCTCTAAATAGTCAGGCTCGTTATAATGACGTGTATTTTACAGGATTGAAAGCGTGAAGTGTAATTTTGTTGTTTTGAGTTAAGCGGTGTATTAAAGTTGAGTAAAGGTGCCCGTAATTGTTGAATTGTTTATTTCGCTGTTTTTTTAGGAGATTTCGTTTCTAAGGGGCAGTGTTTACAAAATTAATAGGCTAGTGAGAACTTTGGAGTTGTGCAGGTTGTCAATGTGTTGGCATAAAAATAGTTTTGTATGTTGTGTTGTAGACTGCGAGTAGTCTCTAATTTTGGCGATGGCGATTGTGGGGCAGGCGAAATACAGGCGCGCGTGCGAAAGGTCAAGAAGACGCGACGCGAAGGGAGTACCGAAAATTCAGTCTAGTTGTGTTGCTTTGTGCACGTTGTCATTAAGTGGGCATAGAAATAGTTTTGTATGTGGTGTTGCTTCGCTGAGTTCTTAGCCTGGGAGATTGTCGATGACTTATGGAGGCTATTGTTGACAGTGGTTCGACAGTGTTTCCAACTTGACAGGTTTGGGCTCATATCCAAAAATCAATGATTGAGTGGAATGTCAGTTTGAAAATCCTTTAAGGTTTCCCATTTCATAAGTTAATCAATGCCTTAAATTCTGGACATTCTTGGGTAATATGTTTACATTCATTGAAGTGTGTGGGTAGAATTCGTTCAGAGGTCATTAAGCGAGAAAGTTCTGAAAGGAAATGTGTCATATACGCGACATTTCTTTGGTCACAGTAGCTCTGTTGAAGAGTTTTAAGGTGAATTTTTCATTTGTAGCTATGATGAAGTGGATAGATTTAGTGATTCAGGGGAGAACTGACTGTCATTTGTAAGAGATGTTGTGGAGGTAAAGATGATTGATTTGTTTTATAAGATGATGACATGGATTAGATAGAGGATGTGCGCGGGTAATTGTGTAAAGGAGGTTAGCAAAGGCCTATAAGTCTGTTTTAGTTCTTTGATCAGAAGTAGTTCAGTCTCATCACGAAAAAAGTAATTGTGCAAAGGAGCAACTGCATAAGTTGCGTTAATAACTGCGAGGATCTTCTTTACATTTATTTGAGCTTAATGTTGTTGTTTTGAGTTTTGCGGATTATCGAGGATAACTTAACGTAGGTGTTGTAATGTTTATTCGCTGTTTTTAAGGACATTTGGTTGAGAAGGGCAGTGTTTATTAAGGGTAGTGTTTACTTTTGAGTCGTTAGCAGTGGTTAGTGTTTTCGGATAGAAATAGTTTTGTTTTTGGGGTTGTTTTGAGTGCTCGATAACAAGTTTCTGGCGTATTTCTGAGAATGTAGTGGAAGCTGGCAGATTGGAGAGTGTAAAAGAAAAACCTTGTGTGTGAAGTATGGGTACTGTTTGAAATAAAGCAAGACAAGTAACATATTGCAAAAATGTATTATTGTTTATGTAGTTGATGCGTTTTTTAACGGAAACAAAACAATTATAGTATCCACAAGTTGGTTGTCTTTTACTACCATTATAAATGACATAGAAAGGGAGATTGAAATGCCATTTTGTTTAGCATGCGAGATCATCTATGAGACATGGAGAGTATTGTTAGTTGTGGTTTAATACATAATTATGTGCTTCGAACTCAACCGGTTGCGAAGGCGATGACAAACTCCATTCTTGAGTTTTGTGATGATGTAAAGCATAGGAAGGAAGATATTGTTGAGTCTACTGGTTAAATAGCTGTGAACAGTAAATACCGATCTTTATAAACACAGGCTTAGAGGTTTTAGATTGCAAGTAGCCTCTATTTAGTTCTTGAGGTAAAGTCACTGATTTTATCAGTTAATCAATTTCTGAAATGTTGACATTCTTGGGTAGTATCATTTTATTTCACTGTGTCGATAGAGTTCATTGAGAGGTCATTAAGCGAGAAAGTTCTCAAAGCAAATCTGTCATATACGCGACATTTCTTTTGTCAGATTAGCTTTGTTGAAGAGTTTGAAGGTGAATTTTTCATTTGTAGCTATGAGGTAAGCAGATAGATTTAGTTATCTATTGGAGACGCTAGCAAAAGAGACTCTTCGGAAGCTTTGACGATAAAAAGTTTACCTACCATTCTAGGTAAGTTACGTATATTAGACTGTTGATGTTTTGAGCGCCATAGCACGAGTCACATTCGAGCCTGAATCAAGTTCAATTCAAGGTAGAGAACTATTTATACATAACAGCCCAGGGAAAGGAAGCTGACAGACTCTGCGCCGCATGAAAATTCCCTAGAATTCCTTGTTCACTATGCATTGCTGGAAACGTTTGTTGCTGCCAGTGTTGCTGCAGTTGTTGGAAAATGTAGAAGACAGTTCTACTTTTTGCAATGATCACAGCAACACTATGACAAAAGTGTTGCATAGTGTAACATACTTCCTGAAATTTCACTCACAATGCCTTAACACACCATTTTTACACCCTTTTGAGACAAGCTGCACAAAACATTGCCTGGTGTAACGGCACCTTTGACAACTGCTATTCTAGAAAATGCAGGAAACTTATTTTCTTCACAGTTGTTTGTCAATAAAGTACCCCATCCCCTCGATCAGCTACCCCTTTTTTAACTTTTATTCCAAGCTTTTTTCTCTCTTTCATTGTTAAGTTTATTTTGCTTATATTTTAACTTGATGCTAGACAGCTGCTGATCACTTTGGCAGTGAAAAATATTTCATTCAATTAAATGTCTTTCAGTTTTAAATCCTTGTGAAGATGTTACATACAATGAAATGTACATCATGTACCTGTAGAGGTGAAGTCATGATTTAATTAAATACCAGACAGTAACTTTCATTGACTCTTCTGACAGCTTTTCATCCTAAAACTGGCCTTGACATGCTACAAGTACAACCAGTGTCAAAGGCACAGGCACGGCAGCGCACAGGACGGGCAGGACGTGAAACCAGTGGAGTGTGTTATCGGCTTTACACAGAGGAGCAGTTTGATGAACTGAAAGAGATGACCACACCTGAAATTCAGAGGTGCAACCTGGCCAGTGTCATTCTACAGCTCATGGCTCTTGGTATCACAGATGTCCTTCACTTTGACTTCCTTGATCGTCCACCACAAGATGCCATAGAGAATGCTTTGGAGCAGCTAGTAGTGCTTGGTGCCGTAAGAAAAGGAAACAGTGGCTATGAGGTATGCTTATGTGATCTAAAATGCCAAGGTCAATAATTTTTAAGCTCAACAACAAAGTGAAACCCTTTTGTGGAATGATTTTGTTGGACAGTATAGTAAAACCTCTATTAAGAGCTCCTCCTCTTCCTCTCAAGTCCCTTTTAGAAATCAGATTTTGGAAACAGTACAAAAAAATTGTAGTTAGGGAAGGTCAGATTTCCATTGGGCTGATGTAAGCAAGATTCACCCCCTTCATAAGGAAAGTGGGTCCTAAAATTATGTTCAGAGGTAACATTAAATTGGGTACTACCAGAGCTGCAAATAACTGTCAGCATCGGACAATGTCCGACTAAAATCGGCCTACGTCCGTCAAAATCTTAACTTCGGTCGGACATTATGTCCGGACAAATTTTTTTACCAAATAATAAGTAAGTAGTGATAAGAAACAATTATTTCAAAAACTTCCACTTAAAAATAATAATTTAAAAAACGTCCGACCATATTTCTGTTTTGTCCGATCAAAATGGAGACTTGGTCTGACGTGTCCTTTCAAGAAAGAAAAATTATTTACAGCCTTGTACTACTGTGTGAAGATGGGGTACAAATGTTCTGGTACTTGTAAAATGGTGATGCATTACCCAGTTCCGAGAAATTTTGAGTTTTCACCAAGACAGTAATAAATTCATCAGGAAGCAAGGTGACATTGTATGTTTGCCAGTATAATATGTTGTCCCTCGTATGTTCTTTTGAGAGAGTTTTGACTAAAAAATGACAGTGATTGCTAAATTATAATTGTTAAATCCATCTTCTTCTAATTTATTTTTTGCTTCCTTTAGTTGATGCCTCCTGGCCATCAAATGGCTAACTTTCCCCTTGAGCCACGACTGGCCAAAGTGATCCTGTCATCACAGGAACTTAATTGCAGCGAGGAAATCATCACAATAGTGGCGCTGCTGTCAGTGGACTCCCTCACATACACACCACATAGCAAGCGAGATCATGCCATAGCAGTGCGCAAGAAATTCATTTCATCAGAAGGTGATCAGATGACACTTCTTAATATTTACAGAGCTTACAAGGCTGTGAATGGTAATAAAGAGTGGTGTCACCAACATTTCATCAACTCACAGACTGTTAAACGGGTAATGGACATAAGAAAACAACTAAGGGAGATTTGCATACGGCTGAACATTCCTTTGAATTCCTGCGGCAAGGACACTGTGAATATTCGTCAATGTTTAGCCAGAGGACTTTTCATGAATGCTGCTGAGCTTCAGCTTGATGGAACATACCAAACTGTGACGCATCGGCAGCCAGTCGCCATTCATCCAACATCATCATTGTTTGGATCAAAGCCACAGTATGTTGTTTACAATGAACTTGTCCACACATCAAAGTGTTACATGCGTGATGTGTGTATTGTAGATCCTGCGTGGCTGTGTGAGGCTGCACCAAACTATTTCAAAGAACACAGATTACATTCCCAGCCAATGTCAGTTCATTCTTAACCGACCAAGTTCAAGCTTTTAGCCCTTAAAACAGAGTTGCATAGAGAAAACAAAATCTATCGTTAAGTAAGTTGTCAAGGTGACAAAATCTGCATAAATAGAAAAAAGACAAGGATATATGCCTTGCAGCATTAGAAATACATTTCAATGTGAAAATTGAATGTTTCTTTGAATGAAACTGAAAATTACTACATATTATTTAACAGTAACATCATAATCTACAAGTTTGACTACCATGTCATAAACTGATAATACAGGGAAAATAATTATGGTAGCAATCAATTGAAGTTATTTGTTAGATAAAAAGTAAAATGAGGTCTGAGGCCAAGACTTATTCCATGTTACGAGTTATGAATGTAAATCTATCATGGGCAACTGTAATGTTATTACTATAATGATGTAGCTTAAATTGGCTACCTTTGGGAAGTTTTGTTTTTGCATAATAGCATCAATCATTAATGCGTGAAACAAGAGTCTCACCAGTTAGTACAAGTACTAAATATGAAGGTTTCCTTCACCGCTGACAAGACAAGTATAAGAAACTTGAACCTAGTGGTAGCAGGCTAAAACCTGAGCTAAACTCAAAACAGGTACAAATTTGCATTCAAAGCCTGTATGTTGATTACAAAGCATGTGAGACAAAAAATTACAAAGCTAACACCTACACCAGCCAGCACCTAGTTTGAAAAACAAAAGTAATCAAGCATTTGCTACAAGATGGCGACATTCAAACTGCTGCTATTGATTCACTCAGGAAATTTAGCATTTCATGCACATATTTCTTGCCAAATACTTTGGAATGTTTCATTTGCATTAGAAGACATAATAGATATAAGCAAGGGGGAAATATTGGGTGCTTTCTATTATGCCTGACCAACTGGTCAGAGACCAGTTAAACTAACCAAGGGAAATGGAACAACATTGTTAGAAAGAAACAGAATTGTCAAAATTTCCAACCCAACCGTAGCGTTCCATTAACATTTTGACCAAAATTTCGATTACTCCCCAGTGAAGTGGGGCTGGAAACAATTTTCTTTGAAAATGAAATGGCAAGTTGCAGTCAGACCGGACTGACCGGTCAAAGAGGACCACCTCTGGAGGTGGACCACTTTTTCCAGAAAATTTCCACCTGGACCGAAGCATTTCATTAATGTTTCAACTGAAATTTCTGGAAATTTTGGCATGATGGAAAGCACCCATTATCTTTATTTAGCCTGTTTGCAGCTCATACATCTACTCAACTGGTCCAACCACCTTAGTCTGCCAAATCCAGAATGCAACTGAGGTGTCAATAGTCCTCATGCGTGTTTATGTCAGACTAGATAATTTCACGAGCAAGCCTTGCTTTCAGAGTTTAAACTTTACCACAAACAAAATCCCAAAAAGCAGCATAAATGCAAAGCATATCCACATGCAATGTGCCAGAAGATGAGAATAATTAAAGGGGCATGGTCACGCTATTTTAGTCCACTTTAAAAATCAGAAATATGTCCTCACATCAATGAACGCCCACAAATAATGGTGTAGTTTTGTTACCAAAGACTGTTTTACTTCACGGGAACTATTTTCTGTCGTCTGTTGCCCCGGATGGCACGGATGGAAATGGATTGCAATTTGAAAAAATTAGGCTAAACTTTTCAAATTCTTTCAGCGTGTTGTCATAAAATCAATATTAAAAGGTCATGGTTTGTTTTCTCTTAATGAAATTACGTTAATATGTTCCTTTAAAGGTTCAAACACAATTTTGGGCATGGATAAAGATAGCTACCGATAATTTTAGCACAGTTTTGACCAGAAAACTTCGAAATCCTCGTGACTATGCCCCTTTAAGTGCAAACGAGGCTTGGTGGTGAATTTTGGGCGGCATAATCATGCACAAGGCCCATTGGAGGAGGGGCTTGTCCTTTCAAACCAGAACTTCCTGTTCAAGGGTTTTGTGCTGTGAATACCAAGCAAATACTGAACTAAACAGACATGTTTGACAATTTTTTGGTGCTGCAGAAACCACTGTGCTTGTGTTGTGTTTGAGTGCAGGTTCCCTTGCCATCTTTTGCATCATGTTACTTGGTGATTGCCACAAAAAGAAACTGCCTAATTTTCACTGCAACATGATGCAAGGTCTCTGCTCATGGCATACGGATACTCCTACCTGGGAAACACATCTGGTTGGAAGAAAAGAAGATAATAATAGTTACTATTATTTGGAACCACTAACTACTCTGATCCCAGAGTCAAAACTGTGCTTGTTGTCATTTTTTTAAAGCTGCTTTGTGGGAAGCAGACTCGAACCCAGTCACCACTTATTTATTCCTTTTCGCATTGGAATATGGGAAGGTGATCAATGCGTGCAAAGCCTTTTGGGACGGAGGGAGAAAAACTAATTTTCTTCCACCCTTCCGTTGATGCACCGCGAACTCATCAAATCCTACCCATAAACCACAGCACAGACAAAAGAGTAGACTGGGTACGAGTCTGTGTGGGAAGTATAAAAGTCTCCTTCACATTGGTTAATCTGCTTGTCGCGCATTGCTTTGGGAGATCAACCATCGTGTGACAACCCAAATAACCACTGCAAAGGAAGGAGGCTTCTTATACTTCCCACACAGACTCGTGCCCAGCATTACAAAGCTTGGAAAATGTCACAATTGTTTTCTCAAAACTAACCTATGGAGGGAAATGGGGGGGGGGGGGGGGATAGCATTTTGCGACCCCAAACTTTTTTCATCCCAGATCCCTTTAAATATTTCCCCCTTTTGGGAGCCAAAAGAACTAAAATCTATAACCTATTATTTCAGACCAAAAGGCATTAAAGACAGACCATCTTTAGAGCAAATTGTTTAAAATCTCCACCTTGTTTACAACAAAATGCACTTGAAAAACTATGCCCTTCAAGGTGCACATATGGGAAAACATCCCTGCTTGGTGAGGTAATTTCTCAATCATGGTACAAAAAGGTGACAAAACAGGCCATATATGAGGCAGTCTTGTATAATTGGAAGGGTGAAAGCAGGCGTAAAAAGGACATTGGAATGACTCCCACTCAAGTTGTGAAATGTTTGTCAATGTCACGTCAACACACCATCCTCACCCAGCCCCTCTATTATTTCAATTTCTAACATGGCACTCTAAGAATGCTTGACAAGGATTACAGCGTACTTCAAGTTTGGTTTGTAATGATCCTCTCTACCTGTTGCCTTCCATATGAGTATGTTTATCATCTGCTGTTCTACTTCATAGTTATTAGAGTTAACATCTACATGATTTGAAATAAGCCACCACCCACTCTGTAACCTCCACTCTCTGTAAGTCCATTATTCCTCTTGTCCCCCTCAAAAGGTTAAGAAATGAAATTAATAGTATTTGCAAGTTTACCACAAACAAGACACATTGTATCAACAGTTATTAATATTTACTGAAAACAGTGATCTTTATCTCGCCAAAAGTTCAGATTATCTTTTAGTCAAAGCCAGCCAGGTGTTCCCGTCATTAAAAGACTAATGAATTCATTATTGGAGAATTGATTCCGTTCCTTGATTGAATAATTCTTTCTTGAAATGAACAATCCAATATTCAAATTGAGCTTCGATTCAATAATCGAATGTTAATTGGATTAATGAACAATAGGTATACCATATATGGAAGGCGAGGTGAAGCATGGTGCAACTGAACATGGCAGACATAAAGAACAGAGAACAGGTAGCTCATTTTAGTATTCTCATTTTTGCATAAACACACCATTCGTGTAGAATGTTGTTACTTTTTCTACCGGCGTTCGCACATATGATGTCTCCCGGTATATATTTTGCCATTTCGGTTAAATAACACTTGTATTTACAAAAGCTTAACCAGTTTGATCGATCGATTGATTGTTGTTGTCTGCTGTCGATAAGCATGCAATCTTTGGGTTTGGGTTTACTAAAAATAAACTTGAACTTTGGCACTTCAGCAGAAATATATGGCAAGGATTTGTTCATTAATGAAATTAACATTCCATTATTAAATCGAGGCGCAATTTGATTTAATTGGATTATTAATTTTCACGAATGGATTATTCAATCAACGAATGGAATCAATTTTTTGTTAATGAAATCATTAGTGCGTTAACAACGGGAACGCCTGGCTGGCTTTGACTATAAGGAAAACAAAATATCAACCACTCTCTTTCTTGACCCAGTGATTTATTTGTTAGCTATTTACCAACAGCCAATAAACAAATCTAAAATTACTCTTATCTATTAATATAGCTAGCGCAAAGACAAGTACAGTTCAGGGTAGATCTCTATTTTGTTTGTTCATCAAACTGTCAATGAAGAGTTCCAAAATTTCGTTCTAAAAGGAACTGTTGGTATTAATGGTCATTTCACAGGCTACAATAATAATGATAATAATAATTGTAAGTCCTAGATCTATGTTACTCTCTACTTGTTTGATCCTTTCTTCTGGGAGAGTGAATCAATCAAAAATCCGAGAATTAGAAATAGTTGGACCTAAAGAGTATAACTATAAAGGTAAAAAGCATGGCATCGGACAAATTATTAGTAAATTTACAGCGTACACTGTGACAGACATGGATAAAAATTTCAATCAAAAATAAAAAAACTAATGAATATCTTTGAATCTGTCATTATTTTAATTATTGTGTGTGTTTAAGATGCACTTGACGAAGGGTAATCTTCTAACGTACATTGTAGTGACGAATATTATGCACAAGAACTTGACGACAAGTTTAAAATCCAGATGAAAATCTTGTCCTATGACTGTTCTTCTTACTTGTTTTGTCAACTTTTCCTCTTCCTCTTGGGAGCACCCTTTGTTTTACAGCAACTTTAATCCCTTTCCATCTATACGAATTGTATTTTTCTGCTGTCAACACCATCTTGACGAACTCCAAGCAATTATGACTTTCTTCTCCAACACTCCACATCTTTTCCTCTACTCTCTTTCTATGTTGAAGGCCACACCACACAATTTAATATAATCCACATCCTTTGAGGTTATTTGCAATTATTGTGTCAGTAACTGCATTAAATACAAAATTGATATTCTGTGTGTCTGTTGCACATGTTAGATGAACATATATTTCTTTTTCATCATTCAAGTTTTTTGACTCAAATTGTCTCCTAATGTATTGGCATCCATCCTCGTATGTATTGGGGCCTGCAAAAAAGGAAAAAAATTGAGTGGCAAGACTTTGCCAGGTTACCTTAAGGCAACTATTTATTGTAGCAACAAATGTTTGGGAGTTTCACAATTGATTGACAAATCACAAAAATTAGCTGCTGCAGTATTTTCTCTTTGCAAAATTTACCCCCTTTTCAGTAACAGGTTGAGCAAGTAAAACAATCAAACAAAACAATGTTACATATCCTATCACACGTGAGAGTATGTTTCAATAAACAAATATCCTGTGTTTCTTGACACTTTTTCCTTTTGTTATATTAACAAAATTTACTATAATTAATATAGTGTTCCTGATCAGTTTACAGTGCACATCTTAGCCTAGTTAAAAGATTGGTTCGGCACTATGATACTTTTCATGTTAAACAACGATGAAAGTATGTTTGAATAAACAGATGTCTTGCACATTTTAGGGAGTTTAATTTACTCATTTTTGGTAAAATGCAGTTCTTCAACCACCAGCAATGAAAATCAAAAGTCAACACAAAGAATTTTGTTTAACTTTGAACCCCCAGGAAAAGAATCTTCATGCTGTTATTCATTTTTTGTTTCCACTGTTCTTGCCTTAATGAAACCTTTGGAAAATCACAAAATTATCATTATACTGGTAGTTTAAAATAAAACAGAGATCACAGACTGCCGATATTAACAAAGAAGAGCCCATATTCAAATTAGGTTCAGAGCCATGAGCACAGTAGATTTTAAGGTTACTCTGGACCTTCGCTGGTGTCCTCCCGTGTCCTCCGGGGAAAAAAATTCATATGTGCACCATTTTAAAGGAAAGCATGGCATATCTATATATCGTTGGAAAGCTTAATAAATATAGATCTCGGAAAAAATATGAATTCCCAGTTTTTTTAATTCCACAAACAAAAATATTTGCAAAAATGACCGCGAAAATGATCATGCGTCATTCCGGCAAACAAATGAATTAATAGGGTACCAAAATACAGCAGATTTATGTGAAATTTGGCCTGAACATTCCTTAGATGCTGTGAAACAAAAGTGTGTCAGGGATTTTTGAAATTTATAATATTTCACATGTGGCGATCTTCAATGCAATGCCCATCGCGCATTCTTTGCTGCTCGAACTTGACAGATTAATTAAAAAATAACCACTCAGAATATCGAAAAATGCTGACACACTTTTGATGATTGATCCTTTGTGATTAACACTAGGCAGTTATTTTGCCAATGCACTTGGATTTGATACCCTATTAATTCAATTGAATGACACATGGACATTTTCGTGGTTGTTTGCGATTTTCTTTTGCGGAATTGAAGAAACCAGCAATTTTTTTTTCCGAAATCTACGTTTATTAAGCTTTCCAATGATATATGGTTTGCTGTGTTTTCCTTAAAATGGCGCACATACGAATTTTTTCACCAAGGACACCCGCGAAGGTCCGGAGTAACCTTAAGCCACACTTGTAGATAAGCCATGTCACAAGTTTAGAAGCTCAAATGCTGGAAAAATCAGCACACCCCCAATTTGGAAAGGAAATTGTGGAGAAATTCGCCAATTTATCTGCCAGTTTTAATTACCCCACCATCAGCACAGGGTCTACTTTTTTACCTTTCGTCATGTTTTTTACCCCGCCGTCAGGATGGGGTCTAGTAATACCCTTTTTTTCGCCATGGCTTTTTTTTTGGTGGTCACTTGCCCCAGACCTCCAGTTTTCGCGCGGCCAAAGAAATACTCGTCGTGTCTTTCGCTACACAGCCAAGGGCTTTTATCTTGAGTGACCGTAACATATTTTACACCCCCCCCCCCCGGGGGGGGGGGGGGGGGGGAGAACAACGGCGGGGTCTAATGCCCATGGGGCTTTCCTTGTTTTTTGTTGGTCACTAGCCCCAGACTCCCAGTTTTTGCTCAGCCAAAGAAATATTTGTCAAAAGCTTTTGGTAAACGTAAGCATTATCTTCAGTCGTTTAGCGTCCATTCGCCAAAATTTTCATGGAAGTCGGTGTACAAAATTACTAGGGATGCAATGGCGTAAAAAGTCCCTCGATGAGAGCAAGGGACGAAGATGCTAGCACGCCTTGGAAGTCACCAAATTCCATGGGTTACTCGACCCGAGCTTCTGGTTTTCTCTACCAAACAAACAACAACAGAGAAACACAAGTATTTTTTGGCAGTTTTGCTTTGCTTCGCCAAAATCTCTAGGACATTTTGTGTAGAAAAGTACAAGGAATTCAACGGAGTTAACTTCTCTTCGATGAGAGCAAGGGCGAAGGTGCTAGCAAGCTTTGAAAGGTAAAGTTTCAAGCTAGTATGAATTTGCCTTTTGATGGCACAATTAATGTGGCACATAAACAATACGTCATTCAAACTCAGAAATTCCTTGCTTACGCCAAATCACTATAGAATCATGGCCTGAAAATAGACTTGAACATTTTTTTCAGTAGCTACCCATTTCTTTTAGATTTAAGGGTAGTTTTGTCTTTATCAATAAATCTATTTAAATTTCCGAGCCCTTATTATTCAGAATTACACTGAGATGTCAGTTCATTTTAAAAAAACGTGACATAAATTAGTCACGTTATGGTCAAAATATTTCACCATGTTCTTCTTTGTGAAGGCTAGAACAGGTGGTTGACCAAGAAATGAGGGATGGGTTCATACTATCAGGGATTCATATAATTTATCACAGGGAGAAGGGTGTGGAGAAAAGGTTGGGGGAATGACAGCAAACACGTCAAAGGTAAGAGACGCCACCAACTTCACAAATTTTCACCACCTAGGCTCGTATCTTGAGTGACCGTAATATATTTTGCACCCTGCGGGGTGGGAGAACAATGGCAGGGTATAATGCCCCTTGGGCTTTTCTTCTTGGTAGAAAAATGCAAGGGGCTGATAATAAACCTGCTAATCAGAAAATTACCTGAGTAATCTGGGAAACATATCGTGAGTGGTGAAGATGTTATTTTTTCTTCAAATAAATCCTTTTTGTTGAGGAAAAGTATAACTGATGTTTCATTAAACCATCTGTTGTTGATTATTGACTCGAACAATTTTAAGCTCTCTTCCATCCGGTTCTGTGGGAAAACAGACAACAAAATGACTAAGTCATGACCACGTCATACTTGAGTCCACAGTCAACAAGGCATACAGTCCAAAGTTACAGCTCACTGGAAAAGTTGTTGCCAGGTAAAACGCACAAAACATAAAAGATATGACCCAATGGTTTTCTGCAAAGTGGGAAAACTTGCTTTGACTCTCAGAATCCCTGGATTTATTTAATTATTTATTTTTTATTATTATTATTTTTTATTGTGGTTTTCTCTCAGCTCCATCCCTGGATTTATATTATAATAATGCAACAACGCTACGATGTGAATACGCTACAAAACACTCTGGAAATGAAAATAACTTAAGTATCAATGAATGGAACTGAATACCAAGCATGCCAGTGCTGCCTTCTCAGAATTCCATTGTACTCACATTGTACATAGTTTATAATTTTTGTTTGACAACATTTTTTCAATCAGGTGTAGATTACCCCCCAGATCGCAAGAAATGTTACGAAGTTACCAAAACATTTTAATAGAAGCATTTTTTTTCACTATCTAGTTTGGGCCAGTCTTATATAAGCTGATGGCCTGTTAGTAGGGAGCCAATTTAAGTGTGCACTAGCTCATACCCTGCAACTGTCTAACACAATAATTTGAATCACTAAAAGTACATTATCACCATCATCATCATCCCGTCAACTTGGTCTCAAGAGACCAACAGTGCGAGACTAAACGTACTCCAAACTGTAATTATAATCAGACAAATCTGATTATTCTCACAGTATGAATCATAAAAGCCTGAATTTAACTGTATTGAAAGGGAAGACTAATTGGATGCAAAGTGAGAACTAACTACAACAACACATCAAGACATGGTGTGTGTAACCTTAAAAAAAAAAAAACATTTTGGTCAATGCAAAAGCAATGAAATCTTACTCTTGACTATTCTTTTTTACCCAAGGAAAGGGATTGTAAATTTTTGAATGGGTGTTCAGGTCTTCCACAAAGAATAGTATTTTGGCCTCTTCCAAGCTTATTTTCAAATAAACAAATTATTGAAACACAAGGCCAGGTTTTCTATTATAGTCAACAAGATACAGGCAAGTAAACTATTGCTCATGAATAGAAAACACAGACACAAAGTCAAGTTATCTAAGAAGACAACTGAATTATTGTAATTGGAAAACAACAGCATTTAGGGTGTATTTATCGCAAAAAAGGGAAATTTTACTTGCCAAGGACATAGCATGTGGGATCATTATTGTTTTTCAGGGAATAGGTTATAACAAAGATCAAGCCAATAAGATTCACTTATTTGCAATAGACCATGACGAACATCTATGAGGTTAAATGTATTTTAACCAAGTTAACCTACAACAAGCATGTGGTTATCAAGCGTTGGCAGTCAGCCATTGTTCAGGTGCTGTCAGGCTCAGTTTGCATAATTTTACTGCAATGGCGGGCTGTGACTGCTTGCACATGTTTTGTCTAGGTATTTTGCAGTGCTGTGCTTGTTTTTTCTACCCCAGCCCTCCCTCCCTCTTATTTTTTGTTTTATTTATTTATTTTTTCTCTCCACTGACTAAGTCAGTGTGAGGGGTGCCGGGGCATGTGGGGCTCATGGCTGGGTTCTGGGGATTTGCTAGTAATGGAGAAGTCCATCTGGGGGCTGGCTGACCACAGTGGAGGACCCTAGATATCGCAGGCACCCAACCTCAATTATGGTATGCAAGGCAGTAGGTTAACTAACAAGAGATAAATCACTTACCGTTGTTTCATCTTCTTGTAATGTCAAGTCATACGCACTTAAAGAAACACAGTATATTATAGCTGTGACATCTTCAAAACAGTGAATCCACTTTTTGCGTTCAGATCTTTGTCCGCCAACATCAAACAATCTACAAACAAGGGAAGTGATGCACTTTAAGTGCACTTCAGTAGAACAGGCCCATCATAACATATAGAAGATTTGATTTAACCCCCTCGCTCCAATAAGAAACATCTCTCTGACAAGTGCCTCTGTTATACTACAGTCTTGAAAATAAAAGCCACTACATACAGTCAAACCTCAATTATCCAGTCCTTGATTATCAGGACTTTTTGAACACCCGGGCTTTTCCCGGTGGTCCAGAACTACTTATAATCACCAGTGGGTCACAGTCATAAAAACTTTGAGCAGAAAAAAGTGTGAGCAATTCCTTTAAAAAGGCAAGCATTGTCCAGTGCAAAACTAACTGAGAATACTACAAGAAAAGACAAAGTCAAGAGCACAGCTATTTTAGCCACCTGTAAATACAGTTTTCTCTGAAAATAACCTCCATGATTGCTCACCTTAATGTTCTTTGATGATGTATTTTTAAGTTTCAAGTTATCTATAGGAAATATTCCTTGTTCTCTATTATTCATACTATTACTGGTGGTCCCATTGAGTTCACTTAACCCTTTAAGCAACAATAGCGACAAGCATCTAATTTCTCCTTACAGTATTACTACCTGATCAAACATACAGGTCATACAAATAAAGGAAATGATCACCAATGATTAAATGTCTTGAGTTTTGATCAAATTCTCCCAACTAGTAACATGAGAAATATAAGGAGAATAGTGAGGAGAATATGGAAGCTAATATTGGGGCTTAAGGACGTTCGCGCCAATTGTTTCTGCGCATCCTTACTGCGCACGCAATTCACTTCGTGATGTCATCCACGTCATGCATTAAGCGCGCGCTGTTGAAGAAATGTGGAGATATATAGCGCTAGTGGGCACTTTAATATCTATGCACGGGTTTAACTCTCTTAAATGTTCGGTGACCCCATATTTTCTTTTGATAGATCACTTTCTTTGTCGATAATCTACGTTTTGTGAAAAATTAAAGAAAATCTGTATTGTAGAAGTTTGATTTTTTTCAACTTTTCTGCCCTTGCATCATCGAATTCTACTATTATTGAAGCTGCACGGTGTTCGTTAAAGTCGATCTTAGAGGCTGAATTTAACTAAAAGGATGACACCGGTTCAAATTATTTACTTAACAGACCCACTTAAGTAAAATTTGACTAAAAAAGTGGGTCTACAGCGAATCATTTTTAATATTTTTCAACTAACAAGCACTGAGGCCATGTCGAGTTACGAGGGCCGATTTATCAAAATTGGGGTAGTTTTTGACGCGCTTTATTTCGAAAACGAAGTCGGTGACCCCCCAATTTTTTTCCATTTCTGACATAGGTAACTCATTATCTGACTGTAGCCAAAGTAGGAAAAAAATCTGTATTGTAGAAGTTTTTCGCGCGAACGTCCTTAAAGGCTTAAACTAGGTTTAATTAACTGTGCTCTGGTCATCAAGGACTTCAAGCAACCATGATGGCAACAACAAGAAGAATTTTATAAAAATAATAGACTCAATAAACAAAACAACGGCTCTACAAGTACATTGCACATTCTGGTACTTGTCATTGTTGTTTTCTAGAAAACAGTAATGTCAAATGACCAATTTTGAGGTTTTATAGAGCATGTGAACGCACAAATTGCAAAAAATGCTTTTTCTTTTTCCACTTGAACTTGGAGGCCACATCTACAAATTCAACTCCTGAATATTAGTTCAGCTGCATTACACAAACTGAATGATTTCGACTTATCTTGAAGCAGGTACAAGAACATTATTTCATTAATGCTTACAAGTGGCTTTATCGTGACGTCATGGTTGCTCAACACCTCCCTTTCTGCAAAGGCTCTCTACAGTCTACACACACAGACCACTCACTTGAAATGCAGTCTCTTGAAATCAAATTGCACCTCAACAATGCCTGTTGTTTTAACTCTTGTTCGCAGCAGATCTTGCTCTGTTGGTTCATAACCAGGTGCTCCAATTCTATGAAGAGAATCTAAATAGCTGTGAAGGGACAAAACACAACACTACAGTAAGTCTCCCTGTCTCTCACCAACTGATACATATTGCTAGAGGTTTAAGGATGTTACCTTGCATTCAGGACCTCCCGATCCCTTCCACTTTCCCCAAAGACAATTCCTTGCAAAAAAGTCAGATGCTGGAATTTTTCATTACTATAGTCAAGAAACAATGCTTATCAGAAAACATTAGACTTCTGTTGTGCCTTGTGTGACTGTGAGACCTTTTAAGCAAATTCTGAATGGCTTACACCATAATATAACATCGCCATTGACAGAAAGGTTTGTTTAGGGCAGTTGGCAGCTCGCTAAATAAATGTATCAGAGGTTCTTTTTTTCCTCTCTCTCCTCAGTGAAAGAGCTATTTGATGGCGGTAAAATTAAACAATAGAGTTTGTCCTTCAAAGGTACTATTGTGTGATAGGTTGCCCGAGGAAATTTGATATTCACAACACTGTTTGAGGGCTTATATGAAGTTTGAACATCAAATAACACATGGAGCCTGAGACAGAAGGACTCTATTGCTGTTATTACAAGTACAATGCTAGATTTTGAGCGAAAATTGCCAAAAATGGGCACTATGCACTGATAGGTGCCCGCTAAGGAGAGACACTATCACAATGTGATCGATTTAGACCAATGGGAGCATGCCAAAATTTAGCGTTGTACTATAAGGATGTATAGTTACATAATGAGTTGTGTTAGAAATGCAAAAAATAGGAGGTCGCCAAGTTCATTTGGAGTTAAACTGTAGTCAACAATGATTTTGAGAAGCTGGCCCTCATAACTCCAGCTGCTTTCATTTTTTTTTTATCTGCCTAAACAATTACACTTCAAGCCCTTGTGTTTTCAACAACTAAGGTCAACATGGCTTTGCCTCATTAACTATTTACCTATTCAGTGATTGGAATCTCGTTGTCACTAAATAGCACATTGTTTTCCACTTGTTTAATTTATCTCCACAATTAGTTTTAAAGCACTCTCTTTATACAAGAAAGTCATTCCACACAAAGTATAGCAAGTGTTATAAGTTATTTCGTTGTTAGAAGTACTATAATGAAATATAATTGCTTTGATAGACTTAAATTCTTTAAATATTCTTTGAAGAATATCAACAATTTACCACTGCATTATTAACCAAACTGAATGGTAATAATTTTCAGCAGTTTTAGTAAGAGGACTTCTCTGGTCTATTAACCTCAAATGGCAATAGCCTCATAATTTGTCTTGATTTCAGTTAAGTACTTTTAAAAATTGCTCAGATAGCTGCCCACTTTTGTAAGTTGTGATGCCTACTTCAAAAGTTACTGGACCCACTATAATAGCAATAAATTCTCACTTTTGTCATTACCATAACATTACCAGCTGCAGCTGAAAGTTGTAACATTTTGGAATATTTGTGCTATACAAGTTTGCCAAAACATTTAACTCTCACTTCACACAATTATACACTTGATAAATCAATAATTACAACAACAAATACATCACAGAAATGTCTTCCAATGAAAACAAAATAAAACAACAAAGACATTGAAATAATTCAAAACACTAGTCTGGTTGTTATTCACATTGGAACATCTCATGAGTCAACTAACAAAATTTCAAATAAAGTTTATGGAAAGCACTAATTTATTCTGCATACCGGGGGTCAATAAGTAACCACAGTAAACAACATGCATGACTGACCCATGTGACTACATCTGTTTTGCATGTTTAGACATCTTGAAACACTGAACAGGAAGTACGATACCACTCCTAACAGATCCACAACTGCCTCAAGAGGATACAAGCTTTCTGTCACCAAGAAAGAAGTGGATCTTTTGTGACACACAAGACAAAATTAACGGTCCTAATTAATGTGATCAAGATCAAATTTTTCATCACACATTGCGTGGAATGATAGCAGTGTGACCGCGGGATTCGCTCACATTTGAGTAGTCGGTCGCCTTGAGACGGTGGTAAATAACAAACACTCTTATTTCAGCACAGGCTGTAATATTTTAAATACCTCCTACAGTAAAGTCCATAAATTCGCTTATCTTTTTCACTAATGCGTTAAGAGTTTCCCCTCTTTGGCGGAATTTTCCTCCTGTAATTTCCAAAACAACAGGAAACTGTGGCTACTTTGGGGCATGCCCAGAAGCGCCAGAACCTCCGAAAGAGATCAAAACAAGGCATTAGAAATCTACCCTGTTTGTGTCTGTTGTTTGCCCCGATTTCCGAGGCAAGGACAAAGAGAGTAGAATAATGTTAGTGTTAAGTTTTACACTTACTATCTCGCTGAATCGTTGAGCTGATATTCTCTAGCTCGTCGGAAACACTGCTTTACACCAGAGTCTGCCCACAACCTTTTCATAGCCGCTGTTAACTCGGGCGTGAATGGTTCTTGGTCATCCGCCCTCGCTACTACATCGAAAACCATTTTCGCATCCATCTACGACGCAAAACCAATATTCAGAACAATTGCACGGTTCACTAATCCCTCTACCACCGATCCAGTCGAATATATGAAATAAGATAACTGATGAACAAAGAAAATTGCAGGAAAAATTACAGTGATCTTACCAGTCTTTCGTCTCTTTCAAAGTCGATTCGCAGTTTATCCATGGCTCGGATGATGGTGAGCAGGGAGTAAATTGAATTGCTAAAAACAACGGGCTTGTATTGACTGTAATCCTCTGCAGAAAATCCATGGTCGTGGATGATTCTAAAATAGCAAAAAGCAAAGACCAAACATGCCATGAACACATTAGATTTTGTCTTGTAAACAGAGCGGGTAACCAAGTTGTAAACAAGCCTAAAGAGTCTTCAAATTTCTACCGACCTCATTTGCTTTACTATCGTGCTTTTTCCAGATTCCCCTGCGCCTGTGACAAAGGAATATACGTTTAGGATCACTCTAATAGACTAAATGTAATTCACAAAAATCTGCAAACTCATCGGTGCCGGCTAAATCAACCGTAGAGGTCCACGCCTCCAAGAGTTAGTAGAGTCAACTTAGCTTGCACAAAAGTTGCTCAGTTCAATCGCTCAAGTAGTTGGACAGAATTTGCGTGCTCGAGCGATGGTTAGTAACATATAATTTACCACAGGAATTCAGAATACCATGAAAAAAATCTTTCTCGGGAAAAGCAGAATAAACCAACTAAAAACACAGAAAATTTTACAAAATACCAGACTAATTCAAGCATACCGAGCAGCAACAACTTGACTTCGCGTTCCGCGCGAACACTGTCCAGTTTTAATTTTTGGTCGATGGCTTTGCTCCGTGCAATGGCTGCCCTCTCTTCTCCGCTCAAAGTGCAACCCATTTTGGCGGAAGGCCTAGACTGCTAGGTCTTTGACGTCCAAATAATGAACGTTTTTTGAGAAACTATCTACGAGCCATCGGGCATTGATCGATTGAATAGTGCGTACAGCACAGATCCAGGCCCGCGATCGCCCTCGCCGTTTGACAATTTGAGGGCGGAACAATGAGTTTTAATGAGGGTGGGGAGGGTAATACTGCCGCGTATCTAAAACAAACCACGTAAAAAACTTTAAAACATGACATAGAAACAAAAAATTAAATGACCAAACTTTTTTCGCTCTATATTATCCAATAAACTTTGAATAGATTGCTTTTTTGCCAGAATATAGCGTTATTCCATGTATACCAATTACTACCTCCCAGAGGGGTCAAATTTGTCTTTTGAAATAAAATTTATGCACTTCTTTTGATCCAATCAGAGGTCAAGACAAACAAGCTAGTGACCCTCCAAACGTGCGTAGATAAGTCGTGCTATGTAATATGAGGTTGGTTCTATAATTATCGCGACGCGCATAGGTCCACAGAAACAAAACATTCGACAGGAGATTATGAAATAGAAATAGAAGCCACGGTAGACCAAAAAAAAAAAAGCTGGAACAACAAACGAAATAAAACAGATAGCAGTGCGACGTGCTAAGATTAACGGAACGGTGCATAGTGTATTTCCGCAATGTGATTTAAGTATATCTATGCTGTAAACACCTAGTATAAAAACAAATCTTCTCATATAATAGCGCACTGCAAAAAAGGAGGAAAAATCACGACGTCTTTTACCACAAGCATTTTAAGCCACTTGAAATGTCGAGTAAACATCTAGAGTATTTTTCTCTTTTTGTCTCTGTGTAGTTCTTCTAACCCGAGGGGTGGGATAGTATATGCGAAAGGGTAGAGAAATTTGCTATTTTAACTAGAGCCGCCCAAAATACACCTAACTGAAGGGGATGGCAGCTAAATCTTGGTATCGAAAAGGCTTTCAACGTAAAAATATACAAAAGTTGGAGCCTCTGAGCGACAAAAAGACTCGCGATAACCTACTGCTTTGGGATTACAAAAAGGCGCAATTTTTGCTCTAAGTACCCTTGCGCTAAGTCGTACATGAAAGGGTATGCATTTGGACCTCGGGGCGGCGCCTCCCCGCACGGCAAAACTTTATTGGGTATACCCCCGGGTTCTAACACCTCAGGGTGTTCATCACATGATATTGTATTCGTACAACAACTGCAGACGTGCTTGGTTTTCTTTTATGTTTATGGACAATGCAAAGGCGAAAACATATCATGTGAAATAGACCCTTCTCTCTAAAACGGTAACCAAAATTTGAAATCAATCTCTGCAATCAGCATGGTAGACTGCAAAACAGTAAGGGTTACAAAACAAGATCCCGTCCTTGCTATGAAAATTTTTCCTGTTAACTTCAGTTTGTTGGACTCTTTTAATGGATTTTGCAAAACATCACATAGCTTCTGTTGGTAAAAAGAATATGAAGCACTTCGGTAAACTTTTTTTTTTCGCCTAAGGGGTAAATAACACCGAGTATAGTTTCCTAGAACTGAAGCGAGTTTATCCGGCCAGATGAGAATATGATCGGCTTCAATTGGGTGTGAGGTTTGAAGCTCACAAAGAGCTATGAGTGTAATATAGTTTGGAAATATTCACACCCAAGTGTCTCCATGGGCTGATCTGAGAGTGAAGAGGAGGTGCGAATCGTATGCAGCCTTTTCCTCCCATTTCGGGTTCTCGCGCCCGAGAAACGATTGAAATAAATACGTGTTGGCGAGGAAGATCGGCACGCTGAAACAGGGAGCCGAAAGGTACAATGACTATCTCTAGAAAGGCGTTAGGAGTTTTAGTTCTGGATAGCATTTCTACGACGTAAGCCGAGAGACTATTAGAATCCTTAAGCAACAACGCCTGCAACGCCAAGGAAAATGTCTTCTAAAATAGAAACACGCATTGCTAGTTTAACTACTTCGCGATCTGTCCAATTCGTGCAAGTTGTCTAATGTGGCTGTACTATTTGAAGGAGCTGAATTCGTTGGGGAGGCGTTCAAGAGCAGGTTGAGAAAGGACTGATTCACGCGTCATGGATTCACGTTCTCCATTTAACCCAGAATAAGCCACAACACATTACTGTTTTGCAGGGAAAGGCAAAGAAATGTCCCCAAGTGTATGACGCACACGCAGAGATATTGTTTTACTGACTGGACATTTGTAAATAGCGACGCTCTCGTTCCTGCTGTCTTCAGTTGGAATTTCCTTAAGTCCCTAATGTGGACAACAAACGCAGATTGGGCTGAAATTGGGACTTCCAACACTGTAGAGCTCCAACAGAAAAGGACCCTAATTAGTATGGTACTCCTGAGTTCTTGTAGCAATTCGGGACCCAAAAGGTAAAGGTCCAACTCCCGATCATTTTCCCTTTCCACTACAAAAAAAGAAATCAAATTTATCGAAGCAATTAATGGAACCAAGAGACAAAACATATTCTAAAAAGCATTATAATTAACAAGCCAAATAAGCACCAAAGATTGTAGAAAATAGAAGATAATACAAGCATACCGAGTAGTCGCAACTTGACTTCGCGTTCAGAGAGAACTAATTTCATTTTCAACATTTTGTCATTGGCTTTGACACTATGTGCTTTAGCTTCTCTCTCTTCGTTTGCTCAGCTTGCAACGTATTTTGGCAGATCTAGACGGGCAAACTGCTTAGTGATAAGAGTTTCACATCGAAATGACTGTATTCCGAAGTCTGATAAACTATTCAACTATATTAAAACACGTTCTTGCTTGATTTTTTTAAATTTTCCTTTACAATAATATGAAAAAGAAGGAAAACAACAAAAATTTAAGGGGTAAAAACAAAGCACCAAAGAAAATTTATGGGAGAAACATCTGAATGCAAATTTTCTGTTTCTCTTTATATGGCTAGTGTTTGAACGGTGTGGAGTCCTCACTCATGTCCGTTACAGTGCGGGTGTATTGGACAACCCTCGGAGTCCTGACCCGGAATATTCAAGTGGCAGAAAATCAAGGGAACAGAAACTAAACTCCTAGATTTAACAGCTGTTGTGATTATCACGCGTTCGAGAATCGTTTTTACTTATCGGCCAGAACGACATGTCTCAGCCTCCACAGAATAAAACATCACGTCCCACATGTTACGAAAGTTCGAGGTGACCATTTAACTATGAAAGCTACTTTTTTAACTGACAACTGAATCCGAACACCTGAGGCGATAACCCCTCACTAAATGTCTTGTTTCACAAATAACTTCGCTATTACATGTCGTAAATAAAAACGTTCACCAGGCAGGTCGGCAGGACTTAAGTTACTTTGCACAGCAATCTCTCAGCATTGGCTCTGGCTTCGGCCAAAACCAAAATCACGTAAAAACGTTGCCGATAGCATAAATTGCAACTCCAACGCCATCCTGAAACTGTCTGAAATAGTCATAAAGTGAATTGTGGCTTCAATAGGGTGGGAAATTCAAAGATTTTTGTCTTAAACGAGGTCGGGGTCTTAAGACGCCCAGAGTGGACCTTTTACACCGTCTATGATTTCCACCTTTAGATTTATTGGTGGAAAGTATAGACAATTATGTGTAATCTGTTACAAGATTCAAGCTCTGGTCAATCAACGCAAAGAGGAACAAGGCAACTAACCAAACAAAGATCGGTTAATCGAAAGCTAGGGTTAATCTACAACCAAGGGGTCTTTGCGGGGGAGGGATAAGGAGCTGTTTAAAAATGATTGCTACTGCTAATTTAAGTATCAGGTTGACAGTAGTCAACTGAAAAAAATCAAGGACAGATTTTTTCCGAAATAAAAAAGTCCTATTGCAGTATGATCTGCATGGAAAGCAGTAGTCTGTTCACAGACCTCTCTTCTCATAAGACTGTCGCGCGAAGTAATCTAGCAATTTAGATACCTTGTGAAAGGAAATTTCCGCAGAATAAATTATTCGCGTTTACGTACCCTGCCCAAGTCTTTCTTTCACTTCGGGGAACAGGCTACAATTTAGGCGAGTTAAAAACAAACCAAAAACCCCCTGAAGTTAGTGACTTGGTCCCTTAGGTTAGGAGGTTAATGTTAGTGTTTACTAAGGAGGCGCCTGGGCACGAGGACCACTTCCAACTGGTCCTAGAAGGGTCAGACGAGAATGCTTTTAGTATCTTTGAATAATTTCGTACCCAGATCTCACATTTCAGTATGCCCGAGTGAGATCTGGGTACAAGATTACGCTTTCAAAACAAAAAGGAGACGTTTACGTCAGTGAAAGGCAAAACAAAATGGTCCAGTTTTGTTGAAAACGTCTATTTTAGTGCATGGAAATTATTAAGACGGATTCCGCTCAACGTTCGAGCAATAAGTGCAAAAAATATTTACCAAAAAACTACTCATAGCACGGTAACATTTTAAATGCTATTTGAAACATCTCACTCTAGTTCACTTGCCCAAGTGACCCCGCAATGAAATTCTCAAGCATTCTCAAGAAAATCAATTTCAAATCTCGTAAAAGTATGCTAAAAACGGGCGCCATTTTGTTTTGAACTGACATGAAGCGTCTTTTTAATTGAAATATGGATAACTTCAAGTCCAATTTTCTCAGGCGGGGTCAGCTTGGGAGCAAAAGTAACGATAAGTTCTTCTTATCTGTTCTCAAAA
The DNA here is from genome assembly GCA_964030785.1 of Siderastrea siderea. Taxonomy (NCBI): domain Eukaryota; kingdom Metazoa; phylum Cnidaria; class Anthozoa; order Scleractinia; family Rhizangiidae; genus Siderastrea; species Siderastrea siderea. Next base: position 27,576,290 of record OZ034969.1, read on the forward strand.
TGTGACAGTGCTGCAAGTATTTTTTTGGTAACTTAATTTTTGCACTTACTGCTCGAACGTTGAGCGGAAATCGTCTTAATAAGTTTGTTATGGCTACAGGTGGCCAACACGGAAATAGATCCAACTTGAAAAGTCGGGCCTACTTCTCCAAGTTCGTCTTAGACGAAATCGGTAAACAATCATTGTTACTCGTTCTTCCTTTAAAAATTCACTTGATCGTTCCCTTCACAGATCTAGAATGCTTGAGCAAGGTACCTCGATATCGACCATTAAGCAATTTTTTGACCAAACCCAATAAAACGTCCACAAAATTGCCCCTTTTAAAAGTTTGAAACATTAATGTTGTTGATAGCATTATTAGATCGATGTTAAATGGCAGACTGCGTGTTTTGATTTTTAATATTTTGCAGTAGTGCTGACTGTGAAGGTTAGCCCACAAGCAAGCTATGTATATGTTGACCAAGACCTGCTTGAAGATTAGAATCGACATGACCTTTCTTACAAAAGTAATTTTTTTTCCTGATTAGCCAGTCTTTATCTACTTTTCTTGACTAGTTGGTTTCTTCGACCCTTAGGGGTGTTTTTGTTTTTCGTCTAGCATTATTTTGCAGAAACACCATCTGGTATCCTCTGAACTAGAAACAAACTTGTTTACAGCAAGCAGAAAGTTTGGCGCATCAGAGTTTGTAGTTTGAAAACAGGGCCCGGTTGCATAAAGAAACTTAAGATTAAGTGGGAATTTCTGCAACCATTCTCTGTATTCTGGAGGATTTTCGTGCACGCCATTATGGACACCTCGGCCGAAAGCAGATTAAAGAGTATAGGAAACACAATGTGGTGCAAAAATATCCTCCGGAAAATAGGGAACAGTTGCAGAAATTCCCACTTAATCTTAAGTTTCTTTATGAAACCGGGCCCAGATTAGGGACTGTGCAATAACTACCCGGAGGGGGGGGAGGGGGTTGGGAAATGGGTAAAATATGGCTCAAAATTAAGTCGCACCCCCCCTCTCACTAAGCGAAAATTAACTTTAACCTCCCCTCACCTACTGATAATATTAAGGTCAACCCCCCCCTCCCCTGCTTCCTCCCCGCATTGGTTCCCTCATACCTAATTTACGTGTTGGATGTCTGCCTCAGGCACAAAAAGTACTTCAAATGACTCTTCAACGTATGAGTTCTCTCCATCGGAATCACTTGACTCTGATCCGAAATTGTGTCGTCTTCACACGAGTTATTAAATTCTTCATCTTCCAGAACATCTCTGGAAGCATTTCCACGTGCGTGGCTGACAACTCGTTTAGTAAAATCAGCCATACTTCCGCTTATCTTGAGACCACGTTGTTTCAAGTCCATTTTCAGCTGGTTGTTCGTAAGCGCTTCCACATTTTTTCATTTTTCCAAGAAATATTAGACGGAAGAGCGTTCCTTTCTCTTACTTTTTCTTTCGCCTTTGCATCCACGAACTCAAGGTGCTCTACATAACTTTTGCATGCATTCTCGTCCACGTTGAACTGGGACCAGAACTTTTGCAAAGACCTTTCTTCAGAGGAGGACAATTTTCCCTCGTTGAACAATTTCTTTATCTGGACACTCGGGAGAAGTTTATAAGCTTACTTTGCAAAGCATGTAATCAAACTCTTTATATTTACATAGATCAATTTATTGCTATTAAAGTCAACAGTTGGGCTTTCCATTCTCTTTAATTATAGTACAATGTAGGCTATTCTACATTGGCATCTTTCTTTTTCATTGAATAACATCATAGTGTCAGGGCCGTAGCCAGACTTTTCTGATAGCCGAGGCAATTGCGAAAGTGCCGAAGGCGCGAGCTTTTGGGGGCGTCTGGGGGCATGCTCCCCCAGAAAATTTCGAAATCTAGACGCTCGGAAATGCCATTTTTAGTGTTTTCCTGGTAGTATTTTCCCCCAAACATAATCAAAATCCAAACTAACTTTAACAGCATTCCTGGTGCCAATAAAGTAGAGCTGTTTAAATATATAACAGAGGCATTCCTTTCCTACTGCATGTCAGATAGGAAAATATTAAATAATCAGCCAGTTCAGAGATCAAAGCACCTGGAGTTGACATTTTCCCAGTTTAATTCCAGTGTAATCAAGTATAAATGTTTGAACTCTAATAGCTCTTCTACCACTTTTCCAGTTTGTGAAAAAGAGTGAAAAAAAGTAATACACCCCACCTTGTATGTATTAAATTTTACATCCAACCCCCCCTCTTTCTAGTTGTGATTTTCCCCTATGCCCTCCCCCCCTCTGGTTTCCCAACCCCCGCTCCGGGTAATTATTGCACAGTCCCTTAGTAGTCGTCAGAGAACTGAGCCAAGACGAGTAAGACTTAACGAAGAACAGATTCCTGGTGTTCTTCCGGAAAACAGTCCAAACTGTCCATAATCGTTACAGCGAAACCCCGATAACGAACCCCTATAAAACGAAGACCACGGTATAAAAAAGAAACGATCTTTTCAGCCAGTGTTAGAAAAATGTATAGGAAAGAAACCCGATATAACGAGCCCCCGTTATAACGGTCACATTTTGCCAGTCCCTTGGCAGTTCGTTATATATTGCAATTTCAGGAGATAACGCCCTTTAGAATAGAAAAATTAAGCAAACGTCAATTAGGAAGTAATCATGCCAAGCTCACGAGACTAATAATACTTGTAATACTTGTCCTCGGCGCGTAATCAAACGTGACGTCCTAGTCGAGCATATCGGGAAGATTCGCCTAAGGACGATAGGACGCCTTGCGCTATCGCGATTTTGTATTATAATTTGTTTACCTCAATCTATTCTGTTTTACCTCCAGCGGATTGTGAGGATTTGCAAATTTGTGTTTCATATAACTTTTTAAGTAACTTGAATCTATAATAAAAGAATTAGTAGATTTGGTCTTGTTTATATTCATAATAATGAGGGTGAGTGAAGAGTGTTATCATCCAAAGCTTTCGCCTTCATCGTCAAGGGTCCAAAGGAAGTTGTCCTTAACATGACGAAATGGATCCCGTTGTTAAACCACTTTAGAGTATTCTCTACAGCATCACCTCAAATTACGACCACGACTGATTTGTTCATCCTTGCCAAAGCAAGATGCGGATTTAGACTTCAATGAGATCAATACTTCATTGAATACGTCTGGGCTGGGATGCCACAGTCATCCACAATAAATGCAATTATAGCTTCATGATGTAAAACAGACGGCCATGCGATTCTTATGGAACATGTTGGCGTACGGAGATGCAGTTAATCCATTGTAACATCTAAAGCCGGCAACAAAAGTCCTTAAACAGTACGACTGCAAGTTACGCTTCACACTGATCTGACGTAGCCATCCCTTGGAACACATGACCATGCTAGTCCCACTGAACTCGTTCGCGCAAGGAAACGCCCTTCTTCCAGTGTAACTCTTAAAGCACCAGCGGTACGATCGCAAGTTACGCGGCTTCACGATTATCGTAGCCATCCCATGTGGCCGTACTGTTCTCACTGGACTCAGGCGTGTTAGAGTGTAGTCAGTCCACTATAAATGTACCAACCTCCAAGCACCTACAGCCGCATCCTGACGGACACACGTCCATTGATTCGAACCACGTCATAAGATGATATGTATGTCCCCCATGACCGCACGCCACACAGAAATTACTAGCTCCTGAAAATGAAACAAAGCAAAAACAAAAACGCTGGTACAGTATCAGAAGCAGGAGAAATACTACACTAAGAAAACAGGGAACAATTCGAGGAGCCGCGTAGCAACCGCGTAAAGATCTTTCTTGGTACCTCTCTGTTAATTCCTTCGTTTCGCTTTCATGGCCAGTGGCCCGGGAAATTCATTAAGGCGTACGCTCACTTTACAGCACTTCCACAAACACAAAATATTTACATCTAAGAAAACAGGAGGGTTCAGGATTTCATGAAATTAGAGGTTATAGATACGAGCGTAGAGGCCTTAAATCCCAGACCAAACAAGAGCGAGAGCTGATAAGAGTTCAAACTTCCGCGCTCGTTTAGTTTGAAACTATGCGCTCTCGGCGACTGTGTTTTGAGTCTGCTCAAATTCTTATTGGAATAGATGGAAGTTCAAACTCTCGCTCTCGATTGACCTGAAGATCCCATGCATTCCTGTTGACTCTGGTGCGCTCTGAAAGACTTTGAAATCTTGTCAACTTTGGTTCCATTCCAACAGATTGAACGAGACAGAGAGCTCTTCAGTGCCGGCCATTTGCGACTGAAAACGTAATCCCTAGCCCCACCCCCCCCCCCCCCGCCTTCCTGGATTCGATGCTTCAGTGCCGACTAAGAGTGTAATCCCCCTCCTTCCTGGATACCATGCTGGTCCATCGAAAAGTTGCTTCAACCCCCAACTTTTTGTTAGATTTCCTTAACTGTTCAGTACCCGTTACTGGGGCGTGAATGCCAAATAACGCAAGAAGGGTAGAATAACAACAACGACAACAACAACAATAACAGTGACAATGACAATGACAATGACAATGACAACGACAACGACAACGATGATGATGATGATGATGATGATGATGATGATGATGATGATGATGATGATGATGATGATGATGATAAACTTATACAGCGCATTTTATATGGCGTAGTGATCAGTTGATTGATGATGATGATAAAATTATACAGCGCATTTTATATGGCGTAGTGATCAGTTGGACGTTATATTAATGATCAACACAACAACTTAAACGTTAAATGTACAGAATATTATAATATACACTGACGTTTCACAAATGGACTATATAACTTCAATTTTAATGCAAGTATAAAACGGTCAGTTACTATTGCCTCGTCTGTCGCGAGGGTGACGATGTAGTGACTGGAGGTGAACCATATGCTGCTTTCGCGACTCTTACCTCTCACAGCTACATGACATATAACGCACTGAAGACCCAAAGCTTTGCAAGACCAACATTGAGCTCCACGCAGCTTTTGCGAACAACTGTGACATCGGGTACTGAATTCTGAGACGAAACATTAACAAATTTAAAATTCTCAATTAGAATAAAATCAGTCGAGGTTGGACTATATGATAAACGCGATATTCCTTAAAAGGAAGATGTTACTATTACGGCTGGAATCAAGTCCTGAAGAATTGAACGAGCGCACGGTGCTAGGTAAGACCGTATGGTGGTTGTTAAGCAATATGACGTATTTCGGATGGGGAGAGGCCAACATAAAACCACGTTAGCTCTTTAAGGAGCAAATAGAATTTCGATAATACAGCGGTTTTCGAACTTTGTAATTGGGTCAAAAAAATAGTATAACGTACCTTACGTAACCCGGAAGTGCAAACTTGCTTAATTCGGCTTATGCAGATTTTCTCGCGCTCGACGCCAGTTGCAGGTTTTCCTACGCTCAGCGCTGGCTGCATGATCTCTTGCGCTTAGCAACGGCTAATTTTTCCCGCGCTCGGCAGCTGTTTTATGTTTTCCAGCGCCTGGCAACGGTTGCACGTTTTCCCGCGCTTAGCACCAATTTATTGCTTTATCGTTTTATTCGCATTTCTTTTTACTAATCATATGTGATTACTTTAGTTTCCGTGTTACGAAAGTCATTAGAAAGTCAGTGTGAGAATAGAAAACTGTTTAGATATCAACAAAAGCAACTGCTTCTAGGCAGAGAAGTTTTCGCTTCCAAATAAAGATACCACTAACCTACGCCGCTGTGAGGTTGTTGAGGTTCACTCAAGAACTTGATGACTTCGGCTCTTTTGCCCAGCAGATTCCAGCGATACAAGACATCAGCATACTGCTTCATGTAATGATCATGTAAACGAAGCTTTGAAATATCAACAAATCTGGAAGAGAACCAAAAGTGACCGAAAAAAAACGTGTCGCTGTCTTCGGTCTTGCCCATGCTACGTGAAGCATTCTATCACGTATCGCCCATTGTTTTGAAACTTTCACGACAGAAAGAAGTGTAACGTGGAATTTTAAACGGAATTTTAAGTCTTACAATGTAAAGGTGAGCATCTATGATTTTCTTAATAAAATGTTCTACACAGACTTAAAATATAATCGCTCTTATCTAAAATAAACTGCGAGGAGTCATCATTTTTCTTCAAGGAAAGTAAAGAGCGTGTGAAGAATCGGGAATGGCGCGAGGAACGAGGCGGGATTTCGTCCTCATTCATCGCGTGACGCGGCTTCGTCGCTCGGATCGCACGATTACCGAATCTCCGCGCGTTTTACTATCCTTAGTAGAACGCTTACTATCCTTACTGCTCGCAGTCTACACTGAACGCTGCAAGGCGGAGTCACATGATGTTGGTACCCTGAACACAAAGTCTAAGCTTTTCAGAGAGTTATTTTTGTCAGTGCAAAAAGAAAGCAAAAATATAACTCTTACTCACCTACAGTCCTTTTCGTATTGTTTTCTCTGTTCCTCTCGAGGATCCTTTGTGCGGATGAAAACTGGCGGCGACCAGCCACCACTCAGAGGAAATGAGACCTCGCTCCACTCACTGGATGGCGACCCGTGCTCTGAATGATCCGTGACATTCACAAGGGACTTGGGACGCTTGACAGACTAGAAAATTAAAAAATTGTAGGTGATGGCCGTCTTTGAGCCCAGTGGCGCCTGTTTCTTCTGCAACTGGTAGCATTACATCTTCGAAATCGTATCTTAACTTTTTAAAGGAAAGCTTCAAACATATAAATTCGCGAACAGTTCCTGCACCTTTGAATTCTAAAACGAGCCCACAAATTTCCCGCCGCGTTGTCCTGAATGATTACCCACAATACAGTTGGCACCGTGAAGGATATATTAGCAGTACATGGCTAAACGAAGATCAAATTACTCGCGCATTACAACAACGTTTTGCAGTTATTTAACCTTTCTCTAGATTTCGCGGACACTAAAAAAGTAACTGATCATGCTTACCTGCAAGGGGGCGTCGTTACACGACGGTGAAGAGCCAAACGTAAAGGATTTGCTCGAGGAAATGATCTCGGGTTTGAAGCTGATTTTCGGAGGTTTGAAGGATTCTGGGAGCAAGTGATGACCCAGCACGCATGACAACATTCCTAACGTCTGGATATCCCGGATGCTCAAGTAATAATCCATGCTGTTAATGTAATCAGTACAATGTAAGGTTAGAATATGAGTAATACCACCTTGCAAGTTTGAGTTGGTTAGCGCTAGGGTCATAGCTTTTCAAATAAAACAGCCAATCAGAAGCAAAACAAAACTTGCACTTTGCACCGATTGCACACTTTTGCTGCAGGTTTAGATTGGTGTTCGAGTTATTTCCGTGTGCTGTGACTGGCCGAATGTTGAGGGCATTTCCACCGCTTTGTAGCGGTAACACACTTTTGGTACAGGTTTTGAATGGTCCTTGAGTAATTTGCGTGTTGCATTTTCGTATGTTGTGATTGGCCGAATGTTGACGGCATTGTCCACGCGCTTTGCACAATTTTCCACGCCTTCTTTGGAGAGGTTTTGGTTGGTCATTGAGTTATTTGCGGTTGTTGTCATTGACAAAGAGTTGTACGCGTTTTCCCGCCTTTAATACCGATTGCACACTTTTCATCAAGTATTGATTAGTCAACGAGTTATTCGTGTTTTACTGCGATGGCTGGGGGTTGGGCGCGTTTTGCCACGCTTGGCACCGGTTGCACACTTTTAGCAAGTTTTGATAAGTCAACGAGTTACTTGCGTTTGGTGCGATTGCTGGGGGTTGTGTGAGTATTCGTGCGCTTGCCTCTGGCTGTACACTTTTGCTTCAACTTCCCAGTGCCTTATTTGCTATTGTTGGGACTGGTCACATGAAGGAGAGTAAAATGGTTTTGTTCCCATCGCTCTTCTCTAAGCATTAAAGGCCAATATTAGGGATCTTACGGAACTACGATGGTAACACCCAAGAAAATGTAATTTCACTTTCTATTGTACGACTTCGCAAACTATTCCACCTTGTTCGATTTGTCTAATGTGACTGAGCTATTCAAGAGTTGAAGACACATGTACACTGTACGGTAATAAAAGTAACTAAAAGCAAAAAAATCTCCATCGAATTACGTTAACGATGGTAAAACCTTGGATTTGCCTATTTTATGGTGTAGTTGTGCAAAGAACGCCAAAGAAATGTACCAAAATGTATAACGAAAGGGCAGAGCCATTGATTTGCCAATAAAACTTTTTGTCCGATCTAGTGATGACCTTGTTACTGTTGTTGCCATCAGAGTTGTGCAAGCGTCTTGAGATCTATCAATCCGAGATGACCACGGAAATCCTAACGCACTTACAGTGAAGTGATCAACTTCCGCCCAAACGGATGTAGTGCCCAGGGCGACTTGTCCATGGAGTCAGACGGCGCAAGCTTCTTGTCGAGGACTAAGCTCAAAAGGGACCATGTCTGCACTAGGTCTCTGCGGCCTGTTGTCATGGCAGCTGAGAGATTCTTCTTACATATCTCAGTGATATCGTCTCCTTCAAGCCTTGAGAAGAAAGTTAAGAGTGAGAGTCAGCCATAACAGGAAGCAGTCACTGTTCTCATATGGATTTTCTAACACTTTTTCATCCTAAGGCAAGCCTTGGTTCGTACAATCAGGTTTCAACGTTGGTGCAGTCACTGTAACATATATTTAAGTGTGACCACTCAGATGAGAGCTACTGGGTAGTACTTTTCTGTACTACTGTCAATGGGCAGAACTCGAAAAAGGTGGCCTAACGCTTTCAAGTTGTAAACCATTTTCATCCCATCATCCGTTCCCAAAGACTCTTATTAATACCAGTAGTTTCACTGCACTGGTATAGCGTCTTTTGGCTTTGCAAATGGTTACTAATAAGAGTCCACATAGTCCCTTCAATTCTGATCGTCAGGGAGATTTTAACTTGCAGTGCAGCCGAACGTTCGCGCTTACGTGTACGCCTGACCCAGTGACTGATGAATGGGCATCATGGCGCTGACGTCACGAATCACAACGAGGCCGACATCACTGTTCCGTGAGGGGACTCCACTGTACTTTTGTCCTTCCTGTAGATCTTCTTGCTGCAAGATGAACACATGACGTAAGCTAGATTCTGCCCGTTAGTTATGCTTTTCAGTGAGGTGTTAATGTGTTATTTATGGGTGGAAGGGAGAGGAGGGTGGTTGGCCCACAGGCGTCCCAACCCGGTCGACGTTTAGATGGACAGCACCCCCCCCCCCTGAAAAAATAAATAAATAAATAAATAAATAAATAATATCGATTTCCTAATTGCCATATTTTATTGCCAAATACCACGAAATGTGTTACGTAATGAGATAAAAAGATTCCAAAGACCAGAGACAAAACAAAGCAAACGAGAAGTTTTGGGAGTACAGTTTGCTCCGTGACAGGATATCTAAAACTCAGAATTTACGATTCCGATGAAACCTTGGGCCTCTAAAGTTATTTTTCAAGTTACATTTCATCACGTTTGGCAATTTTTTCTTCCCGTTTCAAGATGAAAAAGCAAGCTTAAAGTATTAGTTCCAGGCCATACTTAAGGAAACACGATATATCAGCCGGGATAATACTGTCCCGGGGAGCTGGTTTTTGCAGCATAAAGAAATTAGGAGTATTACTACTTCCCGCTGGATGGGGTGCTACGTCTCAACAGTGAACGCCGCAAACACAGCTTGCCAACATAGTGTGCACTATGATAGCAAGCTATGTTTGCGATCCCACACACTCCAAATTGTGCTTCCCAAAAGTCAGTTTGCAAACTTTGGTTAGCCGTGTAAGGCCCCCCTTAGACTGATAAAAAGTGAAGGTTCCTTATTCGCTTACATGGCTTAACGTCCTGTAGATCATGGTCCTTGAAGATGACTGCTGACCAAATGAACTGAACGTATGTCTGTGGTGAGACTTCTGAAGGGAGCTGTTGATAAGCGGTGGAAGGGCTGGCCCGCTACTGGGGCGAGAGCTGTATGCTGAGAATGCTGACAGAGACCTGGGAAGAGGAAACTACAGTCATCAGAAACGACAAGCAAACAAACAAGAAAGACACCAAACAGACAAGAAAGCAGACGAGCAAACTGACTGACAGGCTAACAAAGTGCTATACGGGTGGCGTGTTCGCATTATATTTCACATAGACTATATTCAAATGAACTGTAACAGGAGTTATTCTACGCTCTTAGTTCAATGATGCAAGAAATTCTCTTAAGGTACGGAATCAGGCCAAGAATTGTAGTAGTTAGCGACGTACTCAAGAGTATGAAATTTGCCAAATGACGAAAGTGCAAACGAAAATAGAGCTATGAAATTTCAGAACCAGAATTAGAGAGATAACTAGAAACCAAACAACAACTTTTGAAAAGAATACATGTTTAAAAATAGATTTGTGCTCTAAAGACGGTGCAAGCAACTCCTAAATAATAATAATAACAGTAATAATAATAATAATAATAATAATAACAACAACAATAATAATAATAATAATAATAACAATAATAATTGTATGAAATTATGAATATATGAAATTCATATATATGAACTGCGGAATGAAGAAATAAATGTAAAGAAGATCCTCGCAGTTGTTAACGCAACTTATGCAGTTGCGAAAAGAAAGCCTGATTTTTTCATGCTTTCTTTTCGCAACTGCATAAGTTGCGTTAATAACTGCGAGGATCTTCTTTACATTTAATAATAATTGTACTAAGCACTTGATTTTCATTTGTTCTTTTTGGACTTGTAAATAGCATTGTCAGTCTTTTTATCCTTTTTTCAGTTTTTAACAGCAGGACCTGCATTGATAGCAGTTTCTTCTTCTGCCTCTGCCTCTGCCTCTGCCTCTGCCTCTGCCTCTGCCTCTGCCTCTGCCTCTGCCTCTGCCTCTGCCTCTGCCTCTGCCTCTGCCTCTGCCTCTGCCTCTGCCTCTGCCTCTGCCTCTGCCTCTGCCTCTGCCTCTGCCTCTGCCTCTTCTTCTTCTTCTTCTTCTTCTTCTTCTTCTTCTTCTTCTTCTTCTTCTTCTTCTTCTGTAACTTTATTTACGTTTCTCATCTTCTAGCATCTTCAATGAAGTAGCTAACTGGGGTCACCTAACTAGATTACGTTACAAAATGTCGGCGATGTTCCATTGAGACCAATCATTTAAAATTGGCCGGTTTTCCAAGAACACTTTCCAAGCGTTTTGGTTGAAATGGCGGATAACTACTTAACAAATAAGTCCCAATCGAGTTCAGTGACTGTTTATAAGGTTGACAAAAAACAACAACAACCAAAAAATGTTTTTTGTTTCTCAGTACAACACGAAAACATACAACCAAGAAGTAACGGTTTTTATCCCTAGAAGAACTCTGTCACTAAAAGTCCCAACCACTTCAACTAACCGAACGCTGCTCCAAACAGAATACAACCTTACTGTCCTCTGGTTGATCTACTCCTACCTTGGAGTAGGTTCTCCCCCAGACCCCACGCGGCCACTGTATCTTCCCGGCAAATTGAAGCACACCAGTAATCCTGAAAGAATAGGTAAATGGTAAAGTCGCACATGAGCCAAGGAAGCCAACACGGGCGGAGCTTATCCTGGTTTCTGTAACATGAACCAACTTAGAGTATTGTTACTCCCCCCCCTGGATTGAATGCTACTCCATCCCAGGGTTACCTCTTGCAGTATGTCGCTGGTACCCATTTATACACCTGGGTGGAGAGGGACAAAGTGGGGTAAAGTTTCTTATCTAAGGAAACAGCACGATGGCAGGGACTGGGCCTGCTATCCACCGGATAAATCACTATCCAGTGGATAACGCAGTTGGTTTCCCTATCACTTATCCACTGGATAATGAATTGTCCGGTGGATAGCGCTATCCAATTTTGAACAACTGGGGCCTGGGGCCTGTTTCTCGAAAGTCCCGATAACTTTTCGGGCCCGGAAAGCTATTTTACGTGCTCGACGTTTACATTAAATACTCACATTTTGTTGGTTTTAGAAGCTGAGCAATAAAATTCTAAGTTGATAAAACAAGTCGGGCTGATATGCGGGATAAAAACTACGCCAACGTTCTATAGATTTTGATTTTAATTTATAGCTCCGGGCCCGAAAAGTTACCGGGACTTTCGAGAAACAGGCCCCTGAAGTTTAACACGCTAACCACTACACCACCGCACCCCCACAATCCTGAAAGAATAACGCAAAGTAAATCGGACTTGCATGATTAAATCTGAGAGCTCTTACAGTGTTGCACGGTGTTTTGTCACTTGACACAGTTTTTCATTGACTCTTGCAAATTCTTGACAACACCATGAAATCATATAGACAACTTTTTGAAGGTTTTCGCTTCATCTGTTCAATTAAATGCACAGACCGTGGAACACGGAGCTGTAAAGTTCCACGTTCGCTTTCTGCCAGTCTACAGCGTGCACTGTTGTAAAACCAAAGGGCAGAAATGCACGAATCACGGAAACTATCTCGGTCCCCCTAAATGAGACAATTGTATGGGTCCAAACAAGACTTAGATTAAAACTCTGAACAATGAGTTTCTACGACAGAAAAAAACTGAGGAAAAGTGATACCAGGGGTCGCAGAGCAGTCCGAAGACTGATCAGGGTTTTAAAAACCTTAAGTTGAGTTTGTGTTAGGCCGACAGACACTGACATGGATTTGGATGAAAACGTACTCTACGATGCACAGAAATCCCCACTATTTGCTACGTGTTTGAGATGTCATTAAATAACTAATACTTTTGAAGCTCAAAAGTAAAGGAGAAAGCAAACAGCACTCAAATTGCGTGGCCTCCTGGGTCTGGTTAAGGCCTGAATCGAACGAAACGAGAGCTAAACACCGTCAAAAATTACGTGAGTTATTGCGTTTATGATAGACTTTTACAAAGTCCTTCGGTCGAAGCGCGGTTTAGGGAGACGCATTTCGGCTTGCTTCGCTCGCCGATCCTGAGAGAGGACGACTTGGTGCAAGTCTACGTTTATGAGAGTTAAGGGGAGTTTGAAGAGGTACTAACTTGTGTGAGGTAAAAAAAAAAACATTCAACATTGCCAGATTTAAAGGCATATTACAACCGGATTGGCAAGCATGAAAGCAAGGAAGTCTGTTTTAAGAGGGTGACAATAAACGGTATAATCTGACAAAGATGCGGCCCTCGAAAAATAAAGATTAAATTAGATTTTAGAAAGAATCAGGAATGTTACGTCCAACAATACGGTTTTTCACGTTTAACTTTGTGAATAACTTCCGAAACTATCCTACGTGTTATGACACAAGATTTCTTCCTTTAATGTCACTTCGTCAACAAAGTGCACAAAAGTCACTATACCAGTCTCCAAAACAGCTACCACTTGTCACGCAATGTTCCTCTAAGGCAGGAGCGTTGCGTGGCAACGGAGACAATGGTTGCCTGGGAATCTAAATAGTCACTCTCACATGCATGTCATTAGTCCACTCACCACATGCACAGAATTTCGCACCAGAAGTGCGAGGGAATGGGATGGCCGCGTCAAGGTAACTGCCGTAGGAGATTGGGTCGAGTCTGCCGTGAAGCTGAGGCACAGTTGAGGAGTACTGGTCCATGGGCAAGTCTTCCTGAAGCTGCTTGGACAAGAACAACAACAACAAAAGAGACTGTAAACGTTGATTTATCATAAACTTTACTTTCATGTAAAACTTTTGTTGATTCAACACCTACGGGAACAATACGAACTTACAGCTAACCAGCTCCCAGGATAGCTTGACAGATCAATTGGTATGAGTGTAGTGAGATTCAAAAGCCGACATTTTGACCGTTAGCCCTTCGTCAGAGCGATTCGATTCAGTGCACTTTGCTCTGACCAAGGTGAGAGCGCTGAACTGGTTATCCCACTGTTGTGAGTCTGAGTCCCGTACAAGCCTTCACGGTCAGTCCAGGCTTTGTTTGGGTCGTTTTTCTGATTCATCAAGCTAAACATTGAACAAGGACAAGTTTTTAACTTACCGTTAGTTCCTCAAGATGGCTTACTAATTGCCTGAGGCATGGTTCCAGACACGTCTGGTTTAACTTCACATGTGTTTGAGCTGTTTCACGTAAAGTCTAACACAAAAGATAACAAAAGATAATAACCATACGATACAAACGACGCCCTTGAAACTGATAACAATACAGCCGCTACAAACAGGGGGAAGGGTGGGGGGGGCGGGAGCGGCAGCGAGGGGCGTTGACATTTTAACCCTTTCACTCCCAAAAGTGCCTAAAATCAAAATTCAAGACAAATCCCAAATTTAATTTGGTAAAATACTGAAATATAAATTATACCATGTGAAAGAACTGCTGACGAGGTTTCATTTGAATGGTCATACCATAGGATTTCATCCATAGACGCGGATGTTAGAATCACCTTAATGTCTCCATAACTGACTCTGGGAGTGAAAGGATTTAAAGGTTTAGAAGAACTTCAACATTCCTGGACCATATGAAGACATCAATTAAACATAAACGTTTCTACTAACGGAAGCAAAGTCACCTTTTTTCGCATTTCTGAGCATATAAAGCCGATCACTAGAGATGCAAGAGTTCCAGTGCTAACTTAATGTCAATAGATTTTACAAAGATTATAGGAAGCAACTGATAGTTACCTTCATGAGCTTCGTCTTGGTATTAGTGTCAATAGAAGTGTCAGGTGTGAACTCAAATGACGGGATAGCTTGGTTAGGATAGTGAGCTGGGAAGTTTATTACCAATGATACAACATTAGGGCCATTAGTGGCACACACAGTGCAGCTCCTATGGCCTGCGTCCATCTGCAAACAAACAGGTGCAATATCAGTTAACAGCTTAGTGGACCTCCTACTTTAAGCACTGACTGATTTGCATTTTGTTCTCACGAAGGCAACGTGGCAGAGTGATTTTTGTTAGGGTTAGAATACCATACTCGAAATCGGGAGGTCCCTGGTTCAAGTCTCGCCCTGATTGCAAGCTGGAGTTGCTTCTTCGTAGACCCTAGTCACCTCCTCTGTCACCCTTGTGAATAGCCAACTGGTCTACCTCCCAGCAGTTGGGTTCTCAACTTTGTTATGTTCAATTTGCAGTGTTTGTTTCATTGTCTTTGAAAAGCACCTTACGAGGAGTGATCAACTAAGTCTTTATTATTATTCTATTATTTATTTTTGCTGGAAGAAAGTTATATTCCCTACTATTCCTCAGTTTGAGCAATAACAAAGCCACAATTGTGAAAATTTACTCTCTGCTAATTTTCTTGTTGACTGGCGATTGACAAATGAGTCCTTGTCTTCCCTGGGAAAAAGTATGGGCAAACCGAAACCATGGGCTCTAGAAATTTAAGGGTTGTGTGGAAAATGTTCGGAGCACAAAATTAATTATCTCTATGACAAAAGTCTGCGTTGTTATATATGTTATTTTGTCTTTACCTAACATATAGGCACTAGGCTTACTTTAGGAATGCGAGCCATTAGGTTCCCTGGCTCTGCTATTTATAACTCCCTACCACCTGAAGTTCAGGGCGCCCGTTCACTTCAAGCTTTTAAAAAGCTTCTCCAACATCATTTCTTCCTCCAGTATGATCAGTCATAAAATGTAATAATATTAGTTTTTAGCTCTAAGATTGCACTCTTTTTGTTATTATATGAATAGATATTAAATTAAAAATTTTTATGTGTTTTATTTTGTACTTTTACGATTTTTAAGTAACTTTATTATTTTAATGATGCGGAGAACTGTAAACCACCAACTGAATATTTGAGAATACTGTCTAAAAGCTAACCTTAAAATGGCCAACCTTTAAAAGCTGCAACTCTTTGGAAGTTCAATGAAACAAATTACCTAACTCATATTAGACTTCGCCAAACAATACATAGTCATTTCTGTTAATAATCATACAATCTTTTCCAGTTTTAAAACAATAAATTTTGGTCTTGAAAATTGCTGTCATCTTCTTTGACTAGAATTGTTTAAAACTACACATCCATAAATGTACATTATTTTAATAACATGCTTTAATTATCTTACGTTTGAAAATCCTGCTTTTTTGTAAACAGAAACTCTTTCTTTTCTGACCATTGATAGGCAAACTTTTTAATAGCACACCTGTCAATAGCCAAAAAGGACAGACATCTTAAGGTGATTCCCTTCAATTGCATTGCGCATCCTTTCTGCGCATAATTTTTTTGCGTGATTAGCATGCGCATGAGCACGTGCACCTTCGGAACTTGATGGGTTTTCTATGAAAGCTGAGCAGTTCAGGGAAATAACAGGTCGTTTTCTCCTAAACGAACTCAGTTACCCCCATTTTTTAATACATAAATTCAAATGACATAAGGTCGGTACAATATACCGCAATTTCAAGAAAAGTTAAAAATTCTGCTTTGAGATATTTTTATTTAAATGCCGAAAAGAACACGTCTTTAGGTACAGCAGGGTATGTATGCATGCGGCAAATTCTTTAAGTTTTTTCATATCCTTGATTCCTGTTCAACTAAAGTAGTACACAATGCAAGATAAATGTCTATTTTGTTGAACCGCTCCAATATTTCAACACAAGCAATGACTTTTTAAAGTAACTGTAGTTCTCATCTCTGATTACTAAGGTTTCTCAGGAAAAGCTTCGGGTTTTCATAGCTGCTATCGATAGCTATCCATGTTGTGCCAAAACAAGCTTGGCGACCCCTATTTTCTATTGCATTTTTGAAATGTTCTAAGCATAATAACCCGTTGGACCAAGTCTTAGAAAATTTTAAATATTCCTTCTATTTCGATGGAATCACCTTAAAAAAACAAAATGTTATTCTCTGTCACTAAACTAAAGCCTCAGACACAAGTTGCAAAAAACTGCAGTAAAATCATATATATAATACCCAATGAATTAACTGTTCTCCACCCAGCATAGAAATGGCTAAGTCAGAAAAAGCCAAAACCACACCATTTCTATACTTTCCTGGGAATTTGGTTTTAAAACGAAACAATCCACTTTGGAGAATTTGCAGAAAAGTCGCATGTTTCTCTCAGCAAGGGAACACTGGCTATGTCTGTTGGTGTGCAACTAATTTCAACAGCTTATGCAAATTGGTGTTGGCTTTCAAAACATCGTGTCATAGACTTGCTTTAAGTCAACCTCTTCAATTGATATTAATTTGTCCTGTGTTTTGCAAGTAGTAAAGCAAGCGAAGCGAGCTTCAGTGAGGTTGCAAAGCGACTGAGTGAGCGATGAAGTCACAAGAGAAATTACAGGACTTGGGAAAGCCTAATCATGTTGTTGCGTGGTAAATTGTTCACGGGTACGAGCTAGTTGTTCTATATCTCACATATGAAAACTGTGCTGCTTTGTCTATAGAAACTCTGTCCTGTCTGCCCACTGACAGACAACCATTAAATAGTTTGTCTGACGATAGGCAGTGAGGACAGGTATCTTAACTACATGTAATCTCTCTGTTATTATTTCTTATATCATAATTATAAAATTGGCTCAGTGCAAATTAATGGAGTTATATCAAATGTCAGCAGTTACCCAGTGGTCAGCGGTATCAGATATGTGCACATTTCCAAAATTCTATGTGTTCTTGGAGTGAAGTGCATTGATGGTGAGATTTACATGGTGTGAGAAAACACTTTTGGGTTGCCAGGATTTGCCAGCCACGAGGACTGTCTCCATCTAGGAGGTGGCTAAAAAATGGTTAAGTTGCACACAAGCCACAGGGGGCCACAGCCAGAGATAAACCGAGCTCTGTAGCATAAAGCAACTGAGAGTAATGCTTTTCCTCCCTAGATGGGATGCTGGCCCATCGCAGGGTTACCCCCAGCAGTATGTCACCGGTATCCATTGTAAGGATACAACAAGATGGCAGGGACCAGCCCTTGAACGACCAAACTTCAGATCTGGCCCCAGTTGTTCAAAAGTTGGATAGCGCTACCCACCGGATAAATCTCTATCCAGTGGATAACGCAATTAGTTTCCCCAACACTTATCCACTGGATAGTGATTTATCTGGTGGATAGCATGATCCAATTTTTGAACAACTGGGGCCTGAAGTCTAACATGCAAACTACCACTGACACCAACATGTCCCCACAAGGAGATTTGTACCAACTTATTACTGTGAAAGCTAACAGGGTGCCCCAGATACCAATCTCCACTTAGCGATGCTGTTGTTAACCCTTTAATCCCCAATATCAGCATGCATTTTCTCCTCACTGTTCTTCGTATATTTCTTATGGTACTACTTAGGAGAATTTGCATACAAATCAAGACATCTTATCTTTAGTGATCATTTCCTTTATTCTCATGACCTGTATGTTTGAACAAGTAGTGATATTGTGAGGAGAATTTAGATGCTTGTCATTTTTAGCTAGTTTTCCTCAATATGTATTAATTTGTTCTTGGTTTTTTAGCAGCTTTTTTCATAGATTTTTTTTCTGTCAAACACTTGTATCATGAGCCCCTGGCTCGGGAGATTGAGCAACCACTCCCTGTGTTCCTGAGGTTAAGTAAATTATCCTTATCCTTATCCTTATCCTTATTGGGGCTTAAAGAGTTAATACCATAATTATTGTAACAAAGGCCATGTATATCTTATGACTCATTAAAGACCTTAAGTTTATCATTCTTATAACTTAAAGACAAACAACACATGCCACGATTTCCAGCACCCATATACTGTGTGGTTACTAGGCACTACTGCTTACAAGCAAACATGTTAAGTATGTTACCTGCTCAACAATTACGTTAGGAATGTTGACATTTATGAGTGCAAACTCCTGCTGTAAAGTGTGGGGCTGAACAGCGATGTCAGGAATGACGTCAGCAGAATCAATAATAACAGAATCTGAAATAGCAGTCTCAATCAACTCATCAGATATGGACAGAGATCTTTCACTTGTAGTATGAGGTGGAAAATTATCTCTTGCATCTCCACTGCAGGCCTATAAGTCAACAAAGCAAGTAAACAATGTTATGAAAAGCAAACAAGAACAACAGTAATTTTATTGTTTGCCAAGTTTTATATAGTTTGTGAGATGACAATACACAGTGTACATACACTTACAGAGTTGAAAATCTCTACAACTCACCATAATCACTCTTGGCTCAATTGCCCACAGTCTGAGAAAGTGGTCTTTTCCCCAGGTAATAAGCTGAAACTGTTCATCATCTGGTAATAAAATGTTTCACATTTAACTAGACATTTGCAGAGGAGATGGCAATGACAAGCTTTCTCTCTCCTTTTCAAATGTCATGATCAACTCTGCCACAACTTCTTCTTAAAAATTACTGTGTACAGTTGAATGATGTTAATGTAGTAATAATATACCTTTTATTTACATTTAACTCTGGGGAGGAGGGGAGCCTGGAACTAAGTTTTTTTCCAAGTTTGCGCAAGAGCAGATACAGTGTGAGGAGCTCTGAAGCCCTAGGTAAATTGTATCGTGGGTACCATATACAGAGATGTTTTGTACCCCCAACTGCCCTACCCCCACCCCTATCCCTGGAAACAAAAAGGATGGACTTAAGAAAGTGGTTGTTGCACATTTCCCATGGATTTACTCAACAAATGTTTAAAAAACAAAGTTTTATCTTTCTTATTAGTTTACAGAAATATTTTTATTTCTATGCGATTTATTCACATTAACTTCTAGATAGGTTACTTAGGTCACTACTGCTGCTCACCATGTAGCCTCTGGGACCTCCACTGGAATTCTAACACAACATCGCTGTGACCAACAAATGTGTTGACGGGAGATACCATGGGTGAATTGATGTCCAGAATGTTCCACAAGGACAAGCTGTTCTCTCCTCTCCGCAGCTGAGGCACGGTTACAGTGACAAGACCCTCTCCAAATGGCTGAAAATGAAATAACAAGTTGAAGTAAGTAAGAAAAAAAGGTAACATGGTCTATCAGAAAAGCCGTGCACTTTGCAATCTGCATTCTGTCTAGGTTATTGAAACTAGTAACAGTTGACACTACAGCTGCCCCCACTGTTAAGAGGTCTTGTGATCATATTTATTGATTTTGAAAGTTTCCTTTTTCTTGATTTACTTAGAAACACTTTTGCATGGTATTTATTTTTCTGTAGTATAATTTAGGTTTTAGATTGTTTCTGCAGAAGCAGGCCAAGTTGAGATTAGTACTCAGTCCAGTGCCAAGAGGTTTCATGAACTTATGGAATCGCGCCAATTGCAACATGTCGATCACTAATGCAAATGAGCTCTGTTTTTTCTGTCAACCATGGAACTTCTTTGTGTTTGGGTAATTGCTTGGGTATTGTTTGGGTGCAAATTAGTCGAACCTATCAACTGAATGAGGGACAATAAAGGAACAGTAAGCAGCTGGAGAATAAAGGTGAAGGTAAGTGCGCGAGTCATTACCCATTTATTCCGTTCGGGCGTTTATTGATAAAACGTCATCATTACCCACTTTTACCTTGCACACCCTGTTCTGGTGAATCGAGATTTGATCTGGTATACATGTATATACATGTATTGTATATTTTAACTGTAAGTACTTTACTTCCCTTTACTTTATATATATGTGAGCTATAAGGATGCCTCCTCAGGATTTTGCCTAGAGGCAAAATTCCTGAAGGGAGAAATAACTGCAGCAACTTACACAACATTAAGTTAACTTACCGTGAATCTTGCTCTCCAGACTGGACAATTTGCATTCAACTTATTCTCTGGTTGCCGAGGCTGCTCAGTATTCCACAACTAAAAGTTGTAACCACACTCTAACAAATTACTGGGTCAGCAAAATCAAACAAATTTTTAAACACAGTTATTACAGTACGGAAGTATTGGTGCATTTTCCACGATACTGCCACAGTGGAATCACAGTTTATATCTCTGGTGTGAACTGGCAAAACCTCGTCTGACTACTTTGAAAACTCCAGTTTCACCTCAGTTTTTTGGGGTCAAAAATACTGTGGTAAAGAATAGGACGCGGTGGTGTTTGAATAGCCTTCTATTTCAGGTTTGTTGCTTTGACAAGCCTGATTATTCAAGTTGTGATGATGATTGCCCATTGTCACAACTTGAATAGTGTGGTTCCATAAAATATCCACAGTCCCACCACAGAAAGGATTGAAAATTCAAGGGAAGGTGGGGCCCTCAAAGACCCAAAAATTTAGAGAAATGTATGAAGCTAAACTGGAATTTCCGGAGGGGTAGGGGTCTATTTTCTGGAACTACAGATTATCAGTTTTGTTTATATATGGTTCACAAGTAAAAGCTTTTAAGACAAAAATCAGCAATATGAACAAGATGTTTTGATGACTGCTTGTGGTCATTATCGAGTGTAAATATGCAAAGCTTCACAGTGGCATGTAATTTTATACAAATATTTAAGAGTGAAAATGTGGGTAATACAGTAGTACATATATACCATTGTCAAGCTTTGTACATTTGACACCTGATAACGATAACATGCAGTTGTCGAAATGTTGTGTTCTTATCACTGATTTTTATCTGAAAATGTGTTAAAATATGTTTTAAAAAATGTCGTAAAATATGTTTTAAAAATATGTAAATATATGTTTTGAAACATCTTGTGTAAAAGAGGGTGATCATTGCTGAGGGATTGTAAACTTTGACAATTTGACTTTTTCAACTGACCTTGACTGTACTATCACTACTGCAAGTTGCAAGTGTTGTACCAGAGGATCGGGACCAGTCCAAACCATGGATCTTTGATAGGTGAGCTGTGACATACACCACAGGAGTGTTACCTTTCTGTTAAAAAGAAATATCACACCATATGCACAGTGAGTTAAGTGCACAAAAAGCAGATGAAATTTCAGCTAGCAAAACCTTCTATTGCAGCTGGTGAAATTAAATATGCTGCTGTCTTTTATGATTAGCTACACCTCTGACAATGCAGTGTGAAAATGTTGTTTTCAAAAACCTAACAGCTAATATTGATAATACAAAACATATGATCGCCACAGTGAATAGTCAATACTGTTAATACAAACCCTGAGATCCCAGATCCTAACATCTCCATCATGGCTGGTTGCCAGTACGTGACGGTTTACTCTGTTCCATTTGACTTGTGAGGCACCAACTGCAATCGGGTGGAAGCAAAATGTTTTTAAAAGAACTGGCCAAGAAAAAATGCCAGTTTCCAGTCAAATATCTCTAGAAACTGAATGTGAGAATGCAGTGTATTTGAATATTCTGAATGAATTAAATTAGTCTGTTAAACACTGCACATACCAATGGCTTGCAATGAACTTGCAGGCTTTTTCCTTTCCCTGCCAAAAAAAACACAATTTCAGAGAAAGATGACACATTATATTCAATTCACATTGTTTTAAAACACATCATTGGTAACTAGTAGTCATCATCACAAAACCCTTTTCATGCCCAATGTCACGCATAGGGCACGCATTTCTGTAACCAATGTGCTTTTTTATGAGGAAGGATGGTTAGCCCCTTCCTCAGCCCCCTACCTGGAGGGCCAGGGTTTTCTCTCAGGGTTTTCCTTTCCCTAGCCATGGGGTTCTCGTTATTTACAGGTGCCAGAAACTCACCTCATGCCATTGCCACTTGAGACATGTAAGGTAGGGGCATAAAGCTGCTGCTCAGGTACAGTGTAAGATCACGCTGGTCCATTGCAGGGTTACCCACCATCATTTTGTTAAGTTGAACTGGTACCCCTTCAGACACTAGTCTACTATGCAGCCATTTTTGGGCTAGTCATGACACACTTGTTGCATGACAAGCCCAAAAAATGGCAGAATAGGAGACTATTCAAACACCTTTATATGAGGTGGGGAAAGACAATGTGGAGTGACGTGACTCGTCTAGGAAGACAGTAAACAAGTTACACCAAAACATCAGGCAGAGCAACCCAGGTCTTTCCTTCGGGAATATTTTTTTTTTTTACATTTTATGCAAAGTGCATTTGTCACACATAGCTTTTCTGGCTTTATTAAAACAATGACTGTGCAAAAGGAGAGCCCGAGCTTTGCAGCTTTTATGGCAAGTTCAGTGCAGTGACTACCTGACCATCATGCTGAACCTGTTCAGCCCTAATAGTGATAAGCATCTAATTTCTCCTTACAATATCCCTACTTAAGCAAACATACAGGTCATGAGAATAAAGAGAATGACCACCAAAGATATAATGTCTTGATTATTAATCTAACTCTCCCAACTCCTACCACAAGGAATAGGTGAAAACAGTAGGAAGAACATGCATGTGATATTGTGGGTTAAAGGGTTACCTTTACTAAGGGACGTGGTCATAACAAGTGTACTTGATGAGGACCCACCTTGTGGAGGGGTAGGGGTGCTATGCAAGATACCAGCTGTCTGATTAGCCAAATGGACAACATTTATTGGCCTGAAAATTTGAGTTGAGAATTTCATATTAGGTGTGCATGAAGCTTGCATTGCTGAACAAATGGTACAGCAAGGTTTGAATCATTTCTCAGTTTCTACTCCTGATAGAGTGGGGGCTATACAAACAAGACACCATCCTTTAAGGTGGGGGAAGGGGGTACATGAAGAGACCACCTGTCATTTTGCGGAATGGTGGGTCCTGTCTGAGTACAATAGTTTTGACCATTTCCCTCAGTCTTTCATTATTCTTTCTTTTTTTACCTCAAGTCCCAAATGTAAATAAACTGATCCATTGAACAGGTGGATAGAAGCTGAGGGTCAAACCAGGACCAGTTAAGATCACTGAAAAGTGGAAAGGAAAAAAAGCCATAAAGTAAATTAAAAATCAGCAAGTGCAGTGTAAACAACATTTTTCAACTGAAAGTGCCTTTGCCTTTTTATGAAATCTTTTTTTTTCCATAAAAATAAACATACTCAAAGGTTTTGAGGCAACAGTATCTTACCTGATAGGTGATTCCATTCAGTTGCATTGCACATCCTTTCTGGACATAATTTTTTGCACATTAGCATGCACAAGAGCCCCAGTGTATAACAAATGCAGACTGCAGACTTCGCATAACTTACCAACCATCACAAAAGACTGCAGGCCTGTAATTCTACAAAACTGCATTTCTCAAACAACACAAGAGCATGTACCCATTCGAACTTGGTAGGTTTTCTTTGAGGCTAAGCTCTCCATCACCTTTGTGTTGAAAAAGTTTTTAAAAATTTTTTGAAAGAAAAATAAGAAATCCCTAGAAAAGCAAACTTGCCCACTGCTGCCCAGTTAACCAGAGGAAACTACATGTACTGGTCAGTCGCATGACTGCCAGTAACTTACTTTTGAGCGGTACTGCCAGAAATGAGTTGCTCAGGAGCCATCGGTGGACAACACTTTTTCATTCACATCTGATGTGCTTATATTCATGATTTAATAATACAGTTTACTCACCTAATTGACCTAGTGTGACCTCTAAGAATTTGCTGTTGCAAGCCATTACCATCCCTCCAAGACCAGATCTCTGTCTTTTGGTTTGACTGTACAAAAACAAATAAAACTAATATTAAAAAAAAAACAAAGATGCAGTCTTAGATATTAAGTAACAGTACTGATCATGAAAAAATGTATTTGAAAGGAAAATTAAGGATCTCCTCTATTACCAGGGATTATGATAACAGCAATCTAGGCTGGTCAGACAGGCAGTTGCAGTCCTACCAGAATCCTAAAACATTTTTCATTAATGTTCTGCATTGATTGGAAAAGGTGGTGGCAGACACAAAAGGGAGAACAACTTAAAAAACAGATGACTGTTAGAATGCAGCTCAGGAAAGCTGCCAAATTCCCACATGCCCGGTGCATAAGATCATGCAATAAGCCAATGAAATTTAGCTATCAGATTGAGTTTCATTTTGAATGATACCAGTGTTCCATTCTTCGTGAGATAAACGGAATATTGAAACAAATTATAATGAAATCAATATTGCAAAAATCAACTTCACTTTTCATCATTCAAGAAAATGCAACAATCTTGGACAAAACTGTTGAGACACCTTGGAATGAATGAGACCTTTGACCTTGAAAACCACTTACAATACCACAGCAATTCTTTCCCCCTCTCCCTTTATCAATGTTGCTTTGCCACCAAAATTCCCCTGATGAACCCTCAGTCCTTCCAAACAACATTGAATGAGGGGAAGAGGAGGGAAGACATTTCTGCAATCTTGTTGGTGTTTCCATACAGGGAAATTCAGAAATATGCCGTCTTACCAACTGTGTTTGTCTCGACTAGTTTTGTCCAAGATTGTAGTCTCCTGTAAATTATACTCACTGCATTGGCAAATATATGAGCATGAGAGAGATGAGGGTTCCACTCCACAGCACCACACTCCCACTTGCTGTTTCTTGTGACTTTTTTGTTGATGACATAAGGAGTATTTAAATCAACAAATGCTAGTCCTTTTCTCCTGTGAAAGAGAATTACCAAAATACATTGACTCTTTTATGAAGCAATTTTATGTGACTATCATTCTTCATGCACAGTCTCTGATTGAATGGGTACAATCTTTTGTCTAAGGGGTTTGCCTAAGAAACATTCCAGAGAGCCAAAGGGATTGTGTGGTTCCAGAAAATATCCATACCTCCACCACAGAGGGTCAATGGAAATTCCAAGGAGGAGCGGGGGTCTTAAAAGGCCAAAATTTTTAAAGGAACGTATGAGCCCAAACCGGAATTTCCAGAGGGGTGGGTGGGGTCACCCCTCATGCAGTGTGCATCAGTCATTTCACTTTCCTTTCAGTTCAATTATTTCACTTTCCTGTGGTGAGGCTGTCTTTTAATTTGTAGTAGGTGGATCAAACTTGTGAGTTTGCAGATTTAAATCCTAAAGTGCGACCACTGAATTGCTGCCAATAATGAAAGCTACTGAGCAGCAATTTTCTTTGGTGCTGTTTTGCTATCTGTGATGGTGTTATGCTGAACAAGGTGGTTCTACCTTTTGAGTAAGTAGATGAAATCCGAAAACGTGATCATTCAAGTGAAAGTTCCTTTTCTCTTTATGGTGGCGGTGTTTGTATTTCAGTTGTTGTTGTTGTTGTTGTTGTTTTTTTTTTGATTGAAAATTTCAGAAGATATGTTACATTTGTACTTTGGCATTTGCAGAAAGTAAAGGTCATGAGCTTACATGTATGTACATGATCTTGTACTATGTGCAGCTGCGTAATGTATAAGGATTCTGGCCTTAAAATAGTTCATAATTTAATTTGTCTTGATACTGGATATTAAATACTTACGATCCCAAGACAGTAAACTGGCCCGTACAGTCCACAGCCATGACTGTTGCCTGCAAGGTTAAATGTCCATTGGCTAATAAAGGACTGGAATACATAACCTTAAAGTTAAACTTCGTTCGTACAAGACGTAAGACATGTGGGACAATTCAAGATTAAAGTCACGATGTTTTGCACTGTGAATAGAGTTTGAGCAACACAAAGTCAAGAAGAAAAGCTTTCCATCAGGTGATCTACACAGAATCATGCAAGAACAAGAAAGCTCGGGTGACGAATAGCAAAGGGCAAAGTTAATACGCTCCTGTCTAGACAGATAAGCTCCAAGATTGACAACTTCAAGTCCTGAAGTTCTGAGCAATTGATCGATGTTTATACGACGTAAGATCGTGCTTCAATGAGAAAGAATGCCCCGAATTCACCTTAAAATGGTTATCATACTTAATCAAGGAAGATAAATGATACTTTTTTTAGAAAAAATGGAACTTACGGGCCAGTCTTGATGCGGAGCAACTACATCCTGGTAAGCCGCCATCTTTGATCTACGGGTAGGTACGTCATGTATGGGAACATATATTGTATCGAAAAAAAAAAGAACAAAGAGAAGCCATAATCTTGGGCCTCTTTTTCAAGGCGAGGCCTGGTGCATGTGAATATATATATATATATATATATATATATATATATATAAAAGAACTACTAAAGGCAAAACCACAGCGACAAACCAGTGAGGAGTGTCGGAACTTGCGTAGACCTGGATCAGTAAAAATCTTGATGACTAAAGTAAACAACAGTAGACTTATCATGCATAATTCGGTAAATTGTGATCGTCTGGGTGAGTGTAGTCCTGAGAAGGACTGTTTGAGGTGACATTGACTGACGTTTCGACAACCTGAGCGGAAGTCATCATCCTTGCGGCGAGAAGATTGAGAAATTAAAATTGAGACAAATGAAATAAATGATGTATTTGCCCGGTATTTCGGTTTGCAAAAGGCACGGCTGAACGGAGTGGTGCGCTTCCGTCGCATCTGCTCCACTGACAATTTCTTTGATAAACGCTGCCAGGAACTCATCAACTTTCTGCAATCACGAGGATCCAGTCGCCGCTTTCTGAAAAAAAGAAGTCAGCCCCGTACGCAACATCCCACGTCAAGAAACTCTTAAACCACGACCTGCACGACCACAGAACAGCTGACAGAACAACAACTCAGACCGAACCCTTTTGTTACTACGTATACTCCAGCACTTCGTAATGTTTCCACTATTATACGAAAGAATATAAACATCCTTCAATTCTCCACTCGCTGCAAACAAACATTCCCCTCTTCACCCATCGTGGCTTATAAACGAAGCCCTAACCTACGTGATCTACTTGTTAGAAGCACTTTGCGTGACCTTACTACACAACAAAAACCACCCTCTGGCATTTCTAAATGTAGACATCGTGCTGCCTCACCTGTCTGTTCCTACAGCAAGACCAACTCAAATACACTTTTCTGGCGCCACCAAAAAAGAACGACATAGCACTGATTCCTTAAGTTGTAAATCTAAAAACTAATATACCTTACTGAGTGCAAGAAATGCGCTAAGCAATAAATCGGAACAAAGCGCCAACTTAATGAACGCTTTGGTGAACATCGCCGCTCTATCCTCAATCACAATCAGCTTATCAACCCCACTCCTATTTCAGAACATTTTAACCAACCTGGCCACTCCATCAACGACGCCAGGGCCGTAGCCAGACTTTCAGTACAGACGTGGCACTGTCACGAACGCCAAAGGCGCAAGCCTCAAGAGGAGGGGGGAGGGGGGTGGTGGTTGGGGGCATGCTCCCTAGAAAATTGAAAATGTACTCTCTCTGAAATGTACTGTCTCTGAAATGATGTTTTCAGCATTTTTCATGTCATTTTTCTTGAAAATTCAGTATCGTGCAAGGTGTAGAATGGCAGATTTTTAGCGCTTTCAACATTTTTTTGATACCCACTATCCGGGCGTGTAAAATACTGACACCAAGTAGATGGCTATCCCGAATTTCACATTGCTCTTATACACCCCCATCCCCGCCTTGCTACTCCCAGGATAGCAATGGCTGGTTTCCTATTTCTAACTCATGCAAAAACCGTACAGCTTGAAGGTTATCAATTTCAGTTGCAGCTGCGAACTGTAGAACTCCACTGTGGCCTTAGAGAGAACGTCAAGTCACTAGTAAGCAGCATGAATGTTGAATAGTCCGTCTTGAATATACACGTTGAATACCCCATCTTTTCTTGTTTCTTCTTCTCACCATCTTTCGGTTACTTATTATTATTTTTTTTTATAGGGCACCTGGATATTGCTGATCCTAGCAATATGCCGGGACCCGTGTTACCACGTACCCCGGGGGGGTACTCCCGTCAATTTAGGATAGGTGTGTGCCGCCAAGGTTCTCAAACCCTGACCCTACTTAAGGGTAGAAAATCGAGAATTGATACCCTTTTAAAGGCCCAAAACCAAGAAATGGCACCCTATTTAAGGGAAACAAGATAACTCATAATTCTGTAACTAGGTGGTGAGGAGCGCCAACACAAGTTATAAACGTCCTTTTAAAATCGCTTTGTTAAACCTTATAACGTGTAGTATAGTTTTAACAGACCATATCTTTTTCGTTTTGCGCGTTGAGGTGGATACTGCAATTTAGTGACCCTATCTAAGGAACATCTAAGGATCACAATATCAAAAACACCGAAAAGGATACCCTATTTAAGGACTGAGCACCTCAAAAACCCTACCCTATCGGGCGGCACATACCTATTTAGCGTATATAAGGAAGTACCCCCCCCCCTCCCTGGGCCACTCAGTTTATATGAGCTATGTTTGCCAAGAGTCTCCCGGTAGCTCAGAGTGGTGTGAGCTCCCGACCAGTAGATGGGAGGTCATGGTTTGATTCCCATCGGGGACTCAGATTTTTTCTTTGTCCCACGATGGTGACATGTTAAATACTCCATCTTTTCTTGGTATGAATGCTCTAGAGAAAGACTCTTTTAGGAAACTGCGCTCGGTAAAAAACTGAACCAGCGAAACGGCTCTTTTAGTAGCCATCACAAAAGTGAAAGTCTTGGCCGACACCAGCTTTGTAATATAAATTGATCATTTATGCACACCCTGTCCTAGCTTGTCGATTTGTGTTTCTTCCAAGACAAAACACCAAGGCGAAATTATAATACAGCAATGTATGACAAACCTTTTAGGGAATCGGTGCCACATTTTCTTGAGCTACTTTGTCACACTTTTTGTCTTTTATAAGCCATGATTCTGTGGATCAGCTGCCCGAAGTCGTAGCAGGTGTCACATAGCCTGTCACTCTAAAGTACCGAATGAGGCTGATAGCCGGAATGCAAACCACTTGAGTCTTTTCAAAGCCTTTTTTCGCACACCTTACTCTAGTTAATCTTTTATCATTCAATGGCAAATGCTTTTTAGGGATTATTTCTCTAACAGTATTTTTTCTGTTTTGGCAAAAACCCTAGACGAGGCAAGTGCCTCGTCTTGCCTCATGCTAGCTACGGCCCTGGACGCCCTCCTTGTTCCGTTTGAACTTATCCACAACAACCGTGACTCTGTTAGAAAAGCACGCGAGGCCCACCTTATTGATAGAGCCATGACACCAGAGCCTCGTGGTGTAAATAGACGCGATGAACTTAAAATTAGTTACTTTTTGATTTTTCCTAGCCTATCATTTTTTGTTATGCTGTATTTCAAAACCCGTATATGTAACGGTCATCTTGTAGCTGTATTCACTTTTCTTTTTTAGCCTCCGAAAAAGGTTTGTTTTGCAAACAGAAATATCGGGCAAATACATCGCTTTATTTCATTTCTGTCTCAATTTTAATTTCTCAATCTTCTCGCCGTAAGGATCGGTTTGCTGTTGTTTACTTTAATGCGGAAAAAGTCTCTTGCAAAAAAGTTATTTTTAGAAACAAATGCGGACGTTAATAGAAGTAATTTCCGGTGCTCGACTTGTGAATTCCAAGGAAAGGATTTCGGGTTTCTGTGAGAGCCCAGGGATACCTGTGTGAATTCCAAGAAAAAGATCTCGGGTGTCGGTGTGAGTCTTAGAGGAGAGAGATCGGGGTTTCTCTGTGAGCCTAGGGATATCTGTATGAATTCCAAGGAAGGGAGCTCGGGTTTCTGTGCAAGTCCAGGGATGATTGCGTGAATCCAAATGAACTGGAATTCAGATTTCTGTGTGAGCCCAGGGATATTTGTGTGAATCCCAAGGACGCGCGCTCGAGTTTCTGTGCGAGTCCAGGGATAAGTGTGTGAATCCCACTGAAAGGAGTTCGGGTTTCTGTGTGGGCCCAGGGATATCTGTGAACCTCAAGGGAAAGAGCTCTGGTTTGTGCGTGAACCCAGGGATGTCTGTGAGTCCCAAGGAAAGGAGATTGGTTTTCTAAACGAACCAAGGAATTTGTAAAACTAGTAGAACAAAACAAAACATAGCAAAAATAAAAACAAGTTTTGCGTTTACGTGGACCCCCTTGGGGTGCCTGTGTGATCCATACGGAGGCAAACTCGGGCTCTGAAACGGATCCTTAGTAGGATCCTATCAAACATAAAGATCCTGGATAGGACCCTGTGTAATCCTACGGGATCCTGTAGGATCTTACAGGATCCTGGAAATCCTGCAGGATCCTTATAGGCTTTTCACCAAGGTAATGCCACACATTTGTCGAATATGGATACCGGGGGAGAGATCAACTGCTGTAACTGAGTAACGTCATAATCAACTTGATTCATGTCTGCGCTCTTCCTCAGCTCATTGATCGCCTCGTGCAGTTTCTGTATTTCAGTTTCCTATAACAGAGTTTGTGGATCCCAGTAAGTGCATCCTTGTAAAATCTTTTAGGATCCTGCACAAGATCCTGCACAAGGATCCTTGATAATCTTTGCAAGGAATATAAGGATCTTTACAGGATTCTCGAGGATCGTTGTAGGGTCCTCAAGGATCGTTGAGGATCCTCACGGATCGTTGCAGGATCCTCAAGGATCGTTGCAGGGTCCTCAAGGTTCGTTGCAGGATGCTCAAATATCGTTGCAGGATCCCCTAGGAGCGTTGTAGGGTCCTCGAGGATCGTTGCAGGGACCTCAAGGATCGTTGCAAGATCAAGCAAGATCCTAGAAAACTATAGGTGGTGATCCTCAAGGTTTTTCCTCAAGATCCTCGTGCAGATCTTTCTAGCAGCAATCGAACAGGTTAGCAGCAATCGAACAGGTGAGAGCGAAAAGGGAGGTGATAGACCCCTACGGTGTTGCAACATCCTACGGCAATGCAGATGTTTGATTGATGACCCAACTCTCAAGTCAGCTCCTAAAAAAACTGGTGGCTTCCAACAAAGAAGCGAAAAGAGCGAAGGTCATAGGTGAATGGTGCTTTACGCCCAAATCGTTAGGCTTCCTCCGTGGGTGAAACGAGACATCCCAGTACCAGACCACGCGCCATTATGTCAAGTGCAATGTTTTTGTTAAGTTTTAGTCATTATGCCCGACAGAAAGTCGTTCGGTTCACAGTGGCATTGAATTGGAGTATGTTGTATGGTGAAATCACGAATTCAAGTTGTTCCAAGTGTGTCTACATTCAGTGTCTACACTTCTTTTAATACTGGCCTAGGGTTGTTATTTTTATACTTTCTAGTTGGCGTGGGTTCATGAAGATCAGTACGGCCAAGTCAGACACAGAAACGACCTCTTAAAGCCCTTCCCAATTATCAACGGGGTGAGGCAGGGTTGCGTCCTCGCACCAACTCTCTTCACCAGCTTCTTCAGCATGATGCTAAAGCAGGCTACAGAAGATCTTAATGACGAAGCAGCGTCCACATCAGGTACCGCACTGATGGCAGCCTGTTCAACTTGAGGCGACTACAGGCCCAAACGACGACCCTGGAGCGCTGATCAGGGACCTCCTCTTCGCCAACGTTGCTGCCTTTGTTGCTCATACAAAGAGAGCCTCGCAGCGCATAACACCCTGCTTCGCAGAGGTTGCCCAGCTCTTCGGAATAGAAGTCAGCCTGAAGAAGACAGACGTCCTCCACCAACCTGCACGTACCTCGGAAAGAGTGCCGCCCTCCTCACATCAGAATCGGCGAGTCAGAACTGAAATCTGTCGACCAGCTCACCTACCTGGGATGCACCATCTCCTCAGATGCCAAGATCGACAGGGAAATTGACAACAGACTGGAGCTGACTGGCAAAGGCAAATAGTGCATTTGGCAGACTGTACAAACGTGCGTGGAACAAGAAACACCTGAAGAAAGGCACCAAGATCAGTGTATAGAGCCGTTGTACTGACCACCCTCCTATACACCTCTTAGTCGTAGGTCACCTACCGTTGCCACCTACGTGTTCTCGAGCGCTTCCATTAGTGCTGCCTCCCCACCATCCTCAACAAACTGGAGTGACTTCGTCACCGACATCGAAGTCCTCGAACAGGCAGAGGTCACCAGCATTGAGGCCATGTTCCTGAAGACACAGCTACGCTGGGCGGGGCATGTCTCCAGGATGGACGATCATCGCCTGCCCAAGTTCGCGCTGTATGGCAAACAACCTACTGGCCATCGCGACAGAGGGGCATCGAAGAAGAATTACAAAGACTGTCTGAATAAGTCCCTCAGCGCCTGTCACATCGACCACCGCCAGTGGTCTACCCTAGCTACTGGCCGCGAGGCCTGGCGACACATCATCCACCAGGCTGTTTCCTCCTTCGAAAGCACCCTCAGGACCAGCATCGAAGACAAAAGAAGGAGAAAGAACTGTGAGGCTTTAGCACCAAACACAGACCAGACCTTCACCTGCAGCCGCTGCGGCCGGGCCTGCCTGTCCCGCATGGGCCTCTTTAGCCACGAGTAACCTCAGCCACAAGATGCTCGGCAACTTTTTGGCAACTTTCGCTATTTGGAGCAACTTTCTGGCAACTTTTGCCATTTGGAGCAACTTTTGATTTTGGGGGCAACTTGATTAAATTTTAAGCAACTTATGGGAATTACAAAGTCCTATAATACTGTTTAAGCCTTGTTTTGCATCCTTATACAATGTAAGAAAATTTCAGTTCTTTAATGTTACAGATAACATTTTACAACGTGCGAAGTCAACCTTGTGCCCCACGCCCTCCCCCTCAGTTGGACTACCCGCTGTTTGAGGTCAGCGGTGCGCAAATAAGACCATGTTTTTCAAAATGGCGACAAACATCGAAACTGCAGATAGTTCAGAGGAAGAAATTTCCAACTCTGACTACTCTTCCTCGAATGAAAACGACCCTATCAGCGAAGCCAAACAGCTTGAAGCAAAGATCTTGATTTGAAAGGGTTTTTACACAAATGACACTGACTGATTTTGGGTCTGCTCAAACAATGGTGAATACAGTTTTTTTATAATATCAAGAGGAAAACATTTTTATGAGGAAGACCTACATTGTTTAGTTTGCCTCTGTCAGTATTTGTCTGTGTGAAATGTTATAGTACTATGATTTTGCAGGAAAACAAGTGACATTACACAGTTGTTCATTTGAACGACACCCACAGTAGTTGCGTTTACAAAAAAAAAGCAAAAAAAAAAAAAGAGAGAAGCAAAGAAGGCAGTAGTTTTAAATTGCATTATTGTCCTTCACCAGCGGCACTTGTCTTGTAAAAACAGGCAATCGACGTGGACCTCCCCCTTCGTAGATCTTCGATCGCGAAGCCTAGGCATGATGCGGATGAGTTATAGTGGGATCATACATTCTTTTTGTTCCTCCGATTTCCGGAGGAGGAGATTTTCCGTTTTTATTTTTGGGTCTAGAGAAGTGACACTGCAAGCGATTGCCGATAACACTTACGTCCGTGTACGCCGACATGTCGGGCGATGGTTGTCATTTTCTTGATGCCCGGGTTCAACCTGGGGGAAGAATAGTTTTTTTTTCTCGTTACATGTAAGAGGGGTTGTTTCGGCATTTCTGTTTCCCTCATGTTCTGCCCTCCAGTCAGTAAAGCTAAGTTATTCTTCATTTTCCTGTTTGTTTACAGATGGAATTTATATACCCTTACAAAAAGAGTTTTCCGATCAAGGTGCAGTTGTCGGCGGTTGAGAGGAAAGTCAGGGGAATAGATAGGAGGTTCCCCTTTGCTGGGCCTAGAGAGGATGGAGTTAAGTTATTATTATTATTATTATTATTTACAAAAAAAAATCAACCCGACAAACAAGATAGAAAGTGCGAAGAGCGAAAAGCGCGCAGTTTTTCCTAGTGTTTTTCGTCGCAGCCACGAGATTTTGTGGACACTTGGAGTTTCTTTTGTATGGTTTCATTGATGTTCGACATATCTTCATCATTCAAAATATTAACCTAAAGAACGAAAACCCAGACTCACTCTCGACTCTGGAGAAGGTACCCTCAACCCTCGACGAAAACCAAGACTACGTCATTACGGGGTGTCCTTTATTAACGACCCAATGAGCCCATCGCCTCCTGCGAACCCCTGTTACAATGAATTTGCGGGAAAATGACCAAAATCTTCTGTTCATCGGGGTTTGATTAGTAATGTTGCCCTATTTTGCCCTAAATTAAACAGTCCTATGTTGCACCACTCAGCATTCGGGGTGTAATCGTCAAATTACTATCAATCAATCAATCAATCAATCAATCAATCAATCAATCAATCAATCAATCAATCAATCAAAACCTTTATTTATACACGATGACATTTAAAGCTTAGTAGCTTGAGGGGTGTTGTAAAGGGTATGTAATTGCACAAATTTTCGACTAAATTAAGTTTAAAAGACGCTAGAATAAAACACTAAAAAATCTAAAAATACTTTTAAATTAACTCTTTCTAACAAGTTCACGGATGTTTTGACAATAAAACGATTAGTTGAGTGCTGAGGCGGATCCAAGTTTTACATAATGGCTTTCGGCCAACAACCGCCGCAGGCGGGAGCATGTTGAGGGGTTCCGGGAAATTTTAAAATTTGTCCTCGGAAATGCGATTTCCAGCGTTCTGAGGGGACATTTCAGTGGTTTAAGTGCTTTGAAATCATCTTAGTTTTGCACTAATTAGTTGAAAAAAGGGCTTATAGAATATTTACATCAATCAAGAACATTTTCATGTTGAAATTAAACCTGGAAACTGTTAGTAGTCATTTATTTGTATTTGCTGTAAGTATTTGCGCTGAGAAATCACGCTTCCTCAAAAATTGGATCAACGAGCAACATTCTCTGAAGTTGCTGTTCTGCACTGAAATGCCTGAGCTACAGTGTCGTAATTCAAGGGCCTTTCATAGTGTATGTTCAATTCATTAGCCCCAAGCGAGACAGTCTTTCGGTCGTCATGGTAGTCTGCATGTAGTTTCAAAGTCGGCTGTTTGGCTGCTCTTTGTCAGCTGAAGTGACTGGAATAGTGCATGAGATTTGCAACAAACAGTAAATGTTTGGGAAGATGTTGGGATCAACCGGCATCTAAAAACGCCGCACGGTTTTAGACGTTTGTGATTTTATTAGTTTAGGGGGTTCAACCGAAACCACCCGAACCACCCTTAGATCCGCCCCAGGAGTGATTCGTCGGCATGAATCTCTCTTGATCTGTTACACCTTCAACTTCAGTAGCATGATGTCGCTTAAGAGCTCCAAACGTGGTATCTCGTAGCGAAATGGGAAGGCTGTCTGCTGTCTATCAAATTAAACATCTATGTAAAGATCCTTAGATTCTGGATACATCTCGAAAATCTGTCATAAAACAGTATTGCAAAACAGTGTCTCCAGATCTCAACTCAATTAGCAGAGAATAAAAAACAATCCTTCATGCCCTCTGCTATTGAAATTCTACAGCTCTATGGCTTCCCAGACCGAGAAGTACACGATTTGAGCGTAAATGTAGCCCAAAATGCTCAAAGCAACTTAATTTGAATAAACCAAAATATCATCAACGGTTTGCAATGGATCTGATATGGTAAAATAAGAAACTCCTATTCTACTCTTCATTTAAAACGACCCAAAGTATTTCTATTCAGTTAGATTTAGTAAAAAATATGCAACACAGGCAAGCTGTTCCGAAATTGAGATCTGGAAATCATGATTTAAGAATCGAAACTGGTAGACATTGTGTTCCAAAAACCCCTGAGAACTTAAGAATCTGTCAACATTGTTTATCCAATGACGTAGAACACGAGGCGCACTTCCTTTTCAAATGCAGTCTCCATAAACTGCGCAAGGAAAACGTTTTATGATGAAATTACTTCGACTCGCAAATATCCTAACTTTACTAATTTCAGTAGAATAGGTAAAATATTATTTCTTTTCAATAGCATAGATCCATTTATTTGTAAAAATTAGGCTATTTTATCTTTGAAGCATTCCAAAGAAGAAAACTCAAGACTTCATAAATCTGATAAATCATGGTTCCTGATTATCTTCTGCTATTTTAGCTAATTGCTATTTTTTTGTTACCATAATAATATTATTACCTTTATTCTTTTGCTTTTTACTATCTACTGTACGCAACACTCATCTCGGTAAATGATAATGCAAATAAACTGTTGTTGTTATATAACCTTTGGATGCACGACGAGCCAGACGTCATTCAGTTTAGTTGTTGTTGTTGTTGGGTTCGTTATACTGTGGTTATGTTCGGTGCACTTCACTGTAACTTTGGTTGTCGTTCCTTAAAGCGGGGCCTTTGTTATTACCGGTGTCACAGCGGACTTGGACCCCCCCCCCCCGTCCATTTCTGCTAGCGGATATGGACCCCCCCCCCCTCGCGGATTTGGACCTCCTTCAATAAGGCAATAATTTCCTTATGAAACGGCAAGTTTTGATAAAAAGGTCACCGGTCCCTCGGTACATCTTTAGAACGAAGCATATACGTCTTCTTTTTGGTTTCAAGTGCGACAGCTGTTAAATAAATTGGCTTTTGCGCTTCTGCATGCGTATAGCACGGTAATCTGCCGTTTACTATAACAACTGTGTTTTAACACCCCAAAGAAATGGTTAAAAGGCTAAAAACCGAAAGATTCGTTTTGCAGGTTTATATGCAAATAGCAAAATTGTCTGTTGAAGTTACTTGGTTGCGTAAGTTTCAGAAGTTTTTACAGGGGATCCAAATCCGCTAGCGAAATTGGACTCCCAGGGGCCCATATCCGCTAGGACACCGGGGTTCGTTATATCGAGAGTTTTTGGCAATTTGCGACACCTGACAAGCGCTGTTTACGGTAGGATCAACATCTTTCACCAAATCACAGTATCATAGATGTCGTTCGGCACGTTTATTCCCGGGGGTTATTGGAGAAAAGCGCTAACACGCGAGGTGCGAAGCGCACGCGAGTCTCACACCCTCGAACGTGTTCTTTCCAGTCCCCCGCCAACGCAAAAAAACACGTCTGTTTTGCATAACGTAACCCCACATGCACAGTACAATTTGCGATGTATACCTGCCAACTTTTTTGTGTCAAGATTTTTCGTACGGGACCGATAATATCCGAAGATGTCCGACGGTTTCCGAAGATGTCTGACGATTTCCGAAGACGTTCCGAAGACTTTCCGATTTGTGGCCAGTAAATCGATGCTTTGATCATTTAAGATTATACGGAGCTCGTCTCGACGAGTAGGAACATGTCTCCAGTGTCTTTCCTTACTAAAATCCGAGATTTCGCGAAAGTACGATCATTATTTTCTCGCATTGGTTCGAGTTTATTTAAATACTTAAAAATTTTTTTCAAAATGAGTCGGTTAAGGCTGTAATGGCTCACACTTTTCCACCAGGCGTGAGAAATGGGAACGCAGGCGTGAGTAGGCGTGAGATCGCAGTTTTCGATCCGCAGGCGTGTCAATCACGCCTTAGGCGTGACACTTGGGAGGTATAGCGATGTGATCTGCGTTATATTTTGGACCTTTAAAATATTAACCGTTTGCGTGCCTAATCAGCGAGACTAAGCATAACGTTTACGGCAAACGCCGGTCAAACGGCCGTTTGTCATGATCAGTTGCCGTTTTGTAAAAT
Organism: Siderastrea siderea; assembly: GCA_964030785.1. Classification (NCBI taxonomy): domain Eukaryota; kingdom Metazoa; phylum Cnidaria; class Anthozoa; order Scleractinia; family Rhizangiidae; genus Siderastrea; species Siderastrea siderea. Next base: position 27,614,381 of record OZ034969.1, read on the forward strand.
GGAACATTTTTCTAAGCTTCACGCAAACTCATTTATAAAAAATACACAAAAAAGCAGCTTTCTAAATATTAGTTACCGTCTGTATGAGATGTTTTGACGTAACTGTATAATTTGAGTGCCTTTTTTGTAACTTGAATGAATTGACAGCCTCACAGCACTCGGCTTTTTCGTAGTTTTAGCTGCCTGTTTGAGTAACCGTCGAGAGCTCACCGGTTATTTTACATAGAATAATAAATAAAATAACACTGGGCTTGAGCAAAGCGCCGTAATTGTATCAGAACTAAGAACTCAAAAACTTCAAATTAATTCTCGCGTTGAAGAACGCAAAAACAGGTCACCTGTTTTTACGTTGAAAACAGCAAAGCCAGCAAACGGCAAACGTGAGAAATGGCGTGAAAACCATGATCGGGGGTTTGTGTTATTATTATTATTATTATTATTATTATTATTATTATTATTATTATTATTATTATTATTATTACAAGTGGCAGTATTTTCAAGTCAGCATGTGTCTAGAAAAAGTAGAAAAAGGAAGCAAGTTTGGGGAATTGATGCAAATTGCTTTACAATATATGTATTGATCACGACATTGCTGAGATGTAACTTTAGGTTGCTTATCATCGTGAGAGGAGCTTTGTTTGAAGAAAGGTGCCAAAGTTCAAAGTAATTAAAATACTGAAGTAAGTGCATGTTGTAGTATACACTAATATCTTTACACCCTTCATAGTAATTGATTATGATGAATGTCTCTTAGAACTATTTAATTTTCTCAAATTGTGGTATTACTCCATGACACTGTAGTGAATTGTCGTGTTTGTCTGAGATCGAATTTGCTCCTGTATTTTGTTTACTCTTACTTGGCTACATTCTTAACATTTGCAAACTCATTCTTTGTCAGATATTTTTTAAAAGATAATTGATGTTTTGAATTCTTTGAATTCCTCATCTGTCCTTTGAATTGGATAATTGACATGTATTGTGCATAGCCTTTTGTTATCCCTGGAAGTAAACTGATAATGCGTTGACATCAGAGGTATTCTGAGAAGTAAAAGAAAAATAGCTTGAAGTAAGAAATGACAAATTTTTTGCTGAATTCTTTGCTGCTGTAAGTAGTGCTTAATGCTGGCTTTTTTGGTGGTTTTATTCAAATCTGAGCAAACATTACCGGAATGCTGTAAATCTAATAATTTTTTTTGCTTAAATGCATTAATCCTTAAGAAAATAATGTTTTTGATACCTTCATGTCTATTATGTTCAAACAGTGAATTTAACTGTTGCATGTTTGGTTAACCAAATATTGGATCCTGAAGGGAGTATAAAAACAACAAAAATGTTATCCTTTCTTTTTTTACAAACACTTCAGTGAATTTGAGACCTTTTCCCTCTGATCAGTAATTTTTGATCAAGAATCTTTGTTCCTCCATGTTTCGCATGCTTGAATTTAAATTGCCTAAATGACAATAGTAAGAAGAAACTGCAGTTGATGAAGGGTTTAGCTTTCACTGTGCCATTAAGACATTGAAGGAAAAACCAATGACTGTTTAGATTAGCAAAATCTCATCAGGGATAACCAATCACTCAAAGAGAGGTTAACATGAGGTCACAAGTGTCCGTAGGGCATGTCTGCAAGATTAAAGTTATCTATGTTTCACTGTACAGACAGTATTTCTAGAGTCTGGCAAGTATTTTTTAACATCTCTGATGGAACACAACAAACAGAACTGCCAATTTTCAGGTAACATGTTAGCGAATCTGCAACAGACCTGTTGCTTTCAGTGTCTTGTGTGCATGACCATTTAATTGTTGCATTGATAATAGGATTAAGTCAGCATGAATTTCTGTCCTCCATCGGGATCCCTTTGGATTTCTTTGAATAATGAGCCATTTGTTGTTCGCTTCCCTCCTCCTGTTCTGTGGTTGCAATAATTATCCCAGGCCTGACAGTGCACAATATGCCCATTATGTGGCTCTTGTCTTTTTACTTGCTAATTATGTAACAAATGCACATGTTACATGAAACCTCAAAAGTACAGAATTCACGTTCTTTTGTACATAGTTTACCCAGTTATAGTTAGTGATTGCTTGAAAGAAAATACAGTTTGCAATCAGAAAGCATCATAAATTTTTGTTATTTTATTTCGCAGATCCAACTGTTTGGCAACAGATAGTATTAAAATCAGAACATTATCAGAGAAATTAAGAATTGCTTTTCAATCAGGAATTATGGCCTCAAATCCTCTTGCAGTTCTTGCTATGTGGTAGTTGAGTTTCTTTGGCTAAAAGGCCAAATTATTACCCACCTTTAAACCAAATTTTCTGGTTTGTAATACACATCATCACGCATGTTGGACTGACCTGTCTTGGGTAGGAACGTACTTGGGGGTGTTGGAAGGAAGGGATGAAAGAATTCAAATGGGGACACTGGGGGTTACCTGTTAGATTTCAGATGGGGGTCTAAAACCAAGAATTTAAAGCAATACTGTATCACCCTCTCTTGGTGTGAAACAGGGTCAGGGTGAGAGCTCTGGAGCATCCTGTCCCCTTCCTAGGTAGCACCTCTTCCTCCTCATTAATCCACTCATCTCCTGTCACCCTCCCCTGAGTAAAGCTTACTACTCAGGTTACCCTCCCTAGGAGGTACAGTTACCTTAAATTAACATCTGAAGTGGTAGGCAGCTAACAGCAGTGTACAGGCATCTATTTAAACTCAAGTAGCTGACAGCTTCGTCATAATTATCTTGGACTACTGCCTACATTTTTGATTGACTTGTCCCCAGTTGTCTTCATGTTGCGCGACGCACGCGGCACAAGAGCGTGAGGTGTGATAGCAAGGGGTGACACCTCGCGCTTCCGTGCCACACACGTCGAGCCACATGAAGACGACCGGGAACGAGTCAGCTACTTTGGCTAGCCCCGACACTTAATAAGTCACTAAAATGCCTGACATGCAGCAACTAATGGGCAACATTGCAGCTCTTAGAACATTTTGCGTCCAACAATGTTTGAGAACATTTATAGTGATGCTACAAAACATGGTCTTGTAATCTTATTTTTTACTAATGTATATAGGGGACGGGATGAAAAAGATTGCATTAGAGAACCGGGAATAATATGACAGGAAGTGGAAGAAATAGTAAAAATGCAATGTATTGAACAACATTTTGCACAACCAAGAGTATAGATAGCTGCCATGGTAGGTTGGGAACCAGGACTTAAGGTTACAGGAAGTATGAAGTCCCAAGCCCCTGTTATCCCACATCCCCTGCTATCTCCCACCCCCTTGTTTTCATCCCCCTGTCCCCTTCTACAGCACACGATGCAACTAGTTATTTAAAGCCCATTACTTCATAAAATTCTTAATTCTTAATAATTAAAAATTAATTTAATTAATTTTTTGGCTTGTAGGTGTGTGTCACAACTGTAAGAAGCAAATCAATGGCTGTGAATCAGCTTGCCATGCTATGGAGAATCTTTACCATGTTCAGTGTTTCCTTTGTTGTTCCTGTGGTAAGGATTAATTATTAGCAAAAAAATACCAGTAACATTGGTTAGAATTCTGAACAGAATGACCTGGGGGTAGCTGGCGTGGAAAAGACCAGCACAAGAATGAAAAGAATAACTGATAAACTGACTGGCTGATTAACACATTGACTGGTGATGATTAGTGATGATGATGATGATGATGATATGATGGTGAGGATGATGACGACTGATTGATTGACTCATTGATTGTGTTATCCCCAATGGTACTTTCATTCTTAATTCTTTATCTGTCTTAGGAAATCAGCTGATTGGCCAGGCATTTTATAATGTCAATGGAAAAATTTACTGCGAACCAGATTATAAGGTGTGTGTTCTGGTGTTCCTTGGTTTACATATTTTTATTTGTAAGTAACAGCCACCTCAATATGGTATAAAATATGCCTAAGCCATGACATTAACACCTCACTTTTGTTGCATATCTTAAGGGTTGGGGTGGTCAGGTAGTGGGTGATTTTTATTCTAATGTTAGCGTTTTTATTTTTCAGAAGCTAGGTCTCTCTCTCAATTACTGTCATTTTTGTGGAAAGGCAATCAAGCAAAAGGCAAGTTTAAGGGGGGAGCATTAAATACTGTATATTTGTTTCTGGACTGTTTGCCCACTTTTTTGTGAGATCATCAAGATTGAAGTCCCCTCTGTAGTAGTAGCATATTTAAGCAAGATGGCAGCCACCTAACATAGTGCTCAGTCTGGGTTGTGACACATAATGACAGTCTATTTTGTGTCCAACTTAGAAATCATTTCAAGGTTTGGAAATGAAAAAAATATAAGTAAATGGATAGTTTGAATTAAGTCCAAAATACAGGCAATTCTGGACAAAAAAGGGTCTAAAATGTGAAGTGGGACAGTTCTCGGCCCTCCAATTAAAGGTGATGGATGATACTGAACCTCCAATAATTCCAAACTTAAAAAAACTCACACTGTTGACTGCCTGATAATATTATTTTATGTCGATGCACATAATACACATCAAGTATATCAATATGGTTTACTAAAAATATAGGTATGAAATTGTTATTATAATTATCTAACAATGCCTTACTTATAATAACAGATTATTCAAGCACTGGGGAGATGTTATCATCCACCTTGTTTTAGATGTTCAGTTTGCCAAAAAGAATTAGATGGTGTTCCCTTTACTCAGGATCAGGAAAGCAGAATATACTGTGTTCCTGACTACCACAGGTATATGACATAAAACCTGACTCAAGGTAGTGGGATAGGTTACGGTAGAATCGCACACAAGCTCCATATGTATACTTTAGGCAGACTGGTGATGGCCAGAGCTCAGCCTGGTTTCTGTAACATCAAGCAACTGAGAGTACTGTTATTCCCCCCTGGATGGGATGCTAGTCCATTGCAGGGTTACTCCCGGCAATATGTGGCCGGTACCCATTTTCTACACCTGGGTGGAGAGAGACAACGCAGAGTAAAGTTTCTTGTCTAGGGAAACAATGCTATAAGAGGGACCAGTCCTCAAACCACCAACCTTAGATCTGAAGTCCAACACGCAAACCACTACACCATTGTGCCCCCACCAGGTGGTGAAATAATCATCTGAATTTTGTATAGGTGCATACTGCCCATCCCACTGGAAAGAAACACCTGCAAAGCAGTGTTCTACCTAAGACAAAATAAAAGACTGCTGAAAGTAAATGTCGGCAAATTTATGTGTAGGACTTTATAGCAAGGGGGAGGGAGGGCTTATAACATTTGGTTAGCATCATCGGTTCTTTCAAGTATTTAAGCTTTTAAGGGTAGAGAGCCCCAACAGAAAAGATGTGAGGCTATTAAAACAATACTTTGTGAAGAAAACTGGACAGTGATGATTGATTGATTGATTGATTGATCAATTGACTGACTGACTGACTGATTGATTGATTGACAGTATAAGGCTTGAGTACGTTTTTCCTGCAGTAGCTGTGAAACGTTGAACTTGGTTCAACCTTTTACAACTGCTGCAGCAAGAATGCCTTGAATTTTTGGTATTATACACAAAGATTAACACCATGCAGACTTGTTACACAATGCAGGGTTAAAATTCTTTTCAATTTGATTCCTCTTCAGAAAATTCTGTCCAACTTGTGCTGTTTGCAAAAAATTGATTGCCCCTGCAAAGGTGAGCTATAAAAGTTTATTATTCTGCTTCAATATTTTAAATGGTCTTTATCTTACCAATGATAATTTTTATCTTTACGGAATTCAAGCATTCTTTTAACTTATTCTTCATTGTAGGACTCACAGGAGATTATAAGAGTGGTATCAATGGGAAAGGATTTTCATGTTGATTGCTTTCGATGTGAGGTTAGCCACAGCTATTTGGTTTTGGTAGACAATTCAGTTTTGCCCTATATAAGGGAGTCCAGAATCTGGAATACAACAAACTTTTGGCCTTTGGAATCTGGATCCAGCCTCTTGAATCTGAAATCCAACCTCCTCTGTAATCGGAATCTACTGTTGGAGTACCACAGCAACACAACTCACCCCTCTCCCGCCTGTCTACCCCAGCACCACCATTGGGGCAAAAAATGATTGATATCTGGTCATTTCACAGTACTGGCAAACACGTATACCATTTGTCAACACAGCAGTCTAGTGGACTTTGATGCTTAATAGCATGCAAGCTATCACCATTATTTAACGTGTTGCCCTTGTGATATTTTTGTCTTTGAAATTTCTTCCAGTGTAGCTCACTGTGTAAAAACTGTCAACACTGTTCACAGCAGTTTTTTGCTCCCATCCATAGTTCGACCATTGCCAACAGTCAGTGTCTTTCAGGGAAGCATGCCATCAGACCCCCTTGGATCACTAGGCTAAGTCTATCCAATGGGTTCTCTGTACTCACAACCAACTAAAACTCTGCCTACTCAAAGACTTTAAGTCAACTGTGTAGGTGACAAGACAATCTTACTTCTTGTTGCAGGATTGTGGAGTTCAGCTTTCAAACAAGAGACATTGTTATCCTCAAGATCAACACCTTCTCTGTCGAAAGTGCAATGGTAAAAGAACACCAAAGTCAAGATCGCCAAAAGTGACGCCACGCAATTCACCTTGTGAATCACCAAATGTTACGCCTCGCTGTTTACCACGTGGCAGACCACGCATATTACGTGGCAAACATATCAATGAATAAAAATGATATAAGGGAATTCAATTGACTGACTGTGCAACTGGGTGACTCACTAAGACTAAATAACACGCGGATCGAGAAAGTAATTGAAAGTTTAAAGTAATATTAATGTTTGAAAAGTGTGAAAGAATCAAATCATGACCAGGTCATGGGTTTGAAGTACAACTGTAGTATTTGACATGCAAGTAAGTAACACCATTAAGTTGTCATCTAACAACTCAATTTTTATAAAGCCATTATAAGAGAATATTTACTCAGGCCAAAAGTAACAAGGTACAATGTCTTCAGTCTGCTGCTCAAAGATACCGAGGTTATTATTTTTATCATAATTTAACATACAAAAACATTGGGTTTATTACAATAACAACTTTGTTGCTAGAAGGGTGCTGAGTTATTCTCACAATTTTTATAAAACAATTATTATGAGTTAACATCTGTTAACCAACAATACCACATCCTTGGAGGGGCAGCTAGTTGGGACGATGATTGGCCAGAAAAATTCTCTGGCCAATCTGGATTTCAAACGCTTCTGGAACTTGTTCAGTAAGAAAAAATGGCCAGGGGCTCTCCCATTCTTGTTGTAAACTTTCGCCCGTGAAAATCCCGTCGCCCCAACTAGCTGCCCCTGGGTCTCCAAGGATGACAAACCATTTCTCTGTTGGAGTTACTGGTACTTCAAAGCAGCTCAAGTCAGTTTACATTTTATTACATTCAAACTTGGAGGAGTCTCAAATTACTTTTATTCATAACTCAGTTTATAATTATGTAAATGACTTGAAAGAGACTGAGCAATAAAATGTTGCTACAGATCTGAGTGTCATGGAAGCCATTATTTGATTGTAAATAACTTAACATTGAAATAATATATTCTAGCTTGCTTAATCAAAAAGGGCTAGATGTCTCATGATGCCCTGTGTAACTTCAATTTCTTTAACATGAGGCAAGTGCCTATAGTTCCACCGGATCAGATGCTAGATGATTGGGTGGAAAAGACAATGAGGTGCAAAGCGTTGACCAGGTCTTCAAGGAAATTTTGCGCCTTATTTGTGCCCTGTCTTTGTTGTTGTAAGGACTTTGCACAAAGGAAAGCACCAGGGCTTAAACCGGCCCAGTGCCCAGGCACTTACGTCCTCTCATGTGTATTCCTAAAATGACCATATAGGTCTGGGGTAAGTTGCATTTTAGCAAGAGAAAGCATTCCAACCATAGGTCAGTTAGTGATGTCAACAAATTTGGGACTAAATCAAGTGAGTTGGTACACCTTCCCATCTCATCAAGTCAATCGCATCAACTCTGACACAATGGATGTATGAAGCTTAAATCGTCTCTGAGAATAAGGCATCTGCACTAGTCTGGCAGTACAACAGCCCATGGCAAGAAGAATGTCATTTAAACTAGTTTTGGTTTGAGCAGCCTGCACAGAATTGAAATAACCAAACTAACTCTTTTTTTCTGAAGATACCCAACCTGCAAACATCATTCATTTATAGCATACTGTCATTAATTCCTGTGAATATTTCAACTTCCAATGTCACCTGGTTACTGGCACATTCTTTATTACAATTGGCTTGGGTCTTGTCTTGAATATTAGTTTCTTCTTCACCAGAGCGCAGATGTTGTAATGCGTATCTTCTTTCCTGTCATTCTCATTCTCATCACTGTTTGCTTTCTTGTGTAACACAGCATACGGTTTGTCCAAGTCAACCACTTTACCAGTCAGCAAATGATGACCAATGACAAGCATTGGTGTTCCCTATAAGTGAGAAAAAAACATTAAGATGGATTCCGCTTTTTTTGCAAGCAATAAGCGCAAAAATTATTCACCAAAAAACTACTCACAGCACAGTAACATTTTCAATGCTGTTTGGAACATCTCACTTTAATTTGCTTCTGCAAGTGACCCCGCGATTAAATTCTCAAGTATTCTCGTGAAAATTAACGCCAAATCTCTTTAAAATATGCTAAAAAAATGGGCACCATTTTGTTTTGAACTGACATGAAGCGTGTTTTCAATTAAAATACAGATAACCACAAATTCAATTTTCTCTTGTGGGGTCAGCTTGGGAGCTTAAGTATTGATAATCTCTTCTTGTTTTATTCAGAATGTTACCATGCTCTGAGTATTTTTTGGGTAACTTTCTTTCTACACTTATTGCTCGAGCGTTCAGTGGAAATTGTCTTAAGTAATATTACATTGAAGTATGAACACATTTTGCCAAGACCTTACATAATAACCCAATTGTCCAATCGAAGATGAAGAAACTATATGACAGTTACCCTACTTACTACAATACAACTGTTTTATCCTGAACCTTGCTTATTGAATTTCTACTAGCCCTAGACACAAAAAGCCAGATTTTTTAGGATTTTTAGAGCATCAGGAGATTTTTAGAAATTTTGGAGATTTTTAGAAAAAAATGGGATTTGTGGGGGATTTTTAGATGATTTTGAAGAAAAATTGTTCTATTTTCTTTGCCGCTTTATTTAAAATTCCTATGAAATGATAAGTTTGTCCCATTGTTTACTAATTGGTGACTGCTAGACTGCAATCCAGCAGTGGTGTTTCCTATTTCTTATGCATCCCATCATTCCAAGGGAAGTAAGTTTCAAACATGGTGGAGGAGCCAAGTGAAGCTTCAGTGAGTTCAATTTCTATTGAAGATGACGCAGAGCCCAGTGTCACTTGAGAAAATTTTGGGATATTTAGGGATTTTTAGAAAATTTTGGGGATATTTAGAGATTTTTGGAGGGATTTTAGGGAAAAACTGGGAATTTCCGGATAGATTTTTAGAGCATTTTTTGGGATATTTGTGTCTAGGCCTAATTTCTACCTTTCTTACGAGTTCACGCATGCAGGTTATGAGAAAATGACCCTGCTTTTTGCCTTATTTGGAAATTGCATGCTATGTCAAGTGCCACGGCATTCAAATGTTTTCACTCCAAAGCAATAATTTCGTCCAAAAATATGGCAAAAAATTTTTGCAATGATTACCGAAGTTGAGAATTAATTTTAATAAAGCAATTATTTCACTTGTGCTTGTTGGTTTTTTTTTTGCAAAAGAAATATCCTAGTACAAATGAATGTAAATTTCACAGTAAACTGTACATGTGTGTATAATGACTTTCAACCACTCATCAATTCATATAAAGAGAAAACATATTGCCCCAAGCGGGAATTGAACCCACCTCTTCCCAGTTACTAGTCGAGAGTGACAACGACATGTATGCTGTACTTTTTTGTGGTGCCGTTTTTTTTTTTTGGGGGGGGGGGGGGGGCTACTTTTTACAAAACATTTGGGAATTTTGCCCAGTTTTGAGAGTCAATCTTGCATGGGAAAGTCGACGGGAGGGAGATACTATTCTCTGAGAACCTTAGAGAAGTGTACCTTCTCACCAGGGAAAAATATTATTTCTAGGTGTAACGAGGAGTACACGGTTTTAGCGAAGGCCCCCCCCCCCCCCGCTCCACTTCCTCCTTTACAGGCAAAGTACTTCATCTTGTCTTCTTTCAGTATTATTATGGATAACCTGAAAACTAACTTACAGTTCAGCAGAGGACTAAAGGTAAGCATTATGACCGCGCTAAACACAGGCCACCTTAATTTGCTTGGCAACCCCCCCCCCCCCGGGCAAACCCTTACCTCATGTGTGATATGTGTGTCCAAGGAAGAAGAAGAAGAAGCTTATTACAAGCATATACCGACCTTTGCATCAAAATGCAAGTCACCGATGGCCTTTCCTTCTAAGCTGACGTCTTCTTTTGTCTCTAATGTTCCTTGAAGTTCAATTATCATCCAGTTATCGACGTCAGGAGCCCTAAACATCAAACAACAACGTTCGCCATCAATCAGATCAATGGAATCCGGAGTATCGTCGGTGAATTGAAACGTCGGTGAAAGAGTGAAGGTCATTTACTACTCACATTGATACCAATATCTGGACCATCCTGAATTCTGGTGCACGAAAATATCCAAATGTCCTAATTTTCGTTTCCTTTGCGCAAAAAAATGGCCGCTTTCTTGAACGATGTAAATTTCCCGCGAAAATAGCGAAGTATCCTTCTTTGAACGACCGCTGACTGGGATGGATAATCGCAGACTCGGTTGCGTGCTCTGAAACAAACATGCCCGGGAAACATGCTAAAAGTTTCCCTCATGGGCAGACATTTTGTGCAACGAAAAATAACCTGTTCTTCTTTTCCTACGGTTGGTTCACCGTAGTTTAGGGATTTGTGTATGTAACGACATTCATTCTGAACTTGCAGTTCCTCCCTGTCGGCAACTGATTCTGTGGCGTGAGATTAAAGCTTCGCGACCAAGCCACCAAGGTGACCACCATCCCCCACTGGGGATGAGGCCCGGGGATGAGGAGCGGACAGAACAACGGAAATCACAAGAGGTCATGGAAGACTAGTTCTCTTCTAGGATAAGTAGCAGAGTATACTATGAGGGTCGACAATAGGTTTCTCATACTTGAAACAGACGTGATGAGCTACATTAATGACACTTCTTGTTCAGCTACCAACCTATTATATTCATTTATTTTAAATTTTTAAACTTTTATGTTAACGGTCCTGTAACGTATTTACTCGTTCTACTTTTGTAGCCCCTGAAGAAGGTTTGGTTTTGCAAACCGAAATATCGGGCAATTTTTGTTCCATACATTTTTTTTTTACTGTACGTATTTCGTCTTCTGTGTCTTCGTTTCTTTAACTGCCGTAAGGATCAGTCGTTCCATATATTTTTTTACTTCTCAGATCCCGCTATCCCGCCCTTTTTTCCAGGTAATCCCGCCATCCGGCCCGCCCTTCTTGACGTGAAAATCCCGATCCTGCCGAGATTAATAAAGATCAGTACGTAAAAAGTCGTAATCCCGTTTCCCGCCACTACCCCCTCGCGATTCTCGCATCCCGATCTGTCAAACCTCTCAAACCCCGAAATCCCGCTCCCGCTTGTGGCTGAAATTCCCGCTTCCCACTCCCATTTTTAATTCTCATCCCGAATATCGACCCCAAAATATGTCAAATCCCGCATCCCGCCAAACCTATTGTGGACCCTCTACTGTCGGATACGTAAATTGTCACCAAGTTCCACTGTTTTAGCCACGAAGAGCTGAGAAACCCGAATGGTTGATAGCAATCAAACATTCGGTGTTAAACGGTGAGTGGAAATGTTGGACCGGCCTGTGAGAGGCCTAAAGGCGAGACAGCTGTCTGTCTGTCTATCCTTTCCAGTTTTGAGCGCTTACAAATCATGTCAGGTTTGGCCTACCATAGTACTGGATGTACTGTTGAAGAAGGATTGTAGTTCCTTGGGGCAATTCTTCAGCACCCGTAGTGTCGCCGTAGGCGGATATGCATAGATAGAAAGATCTATGAATTAACTTTATTTATTGTGAGGAGAGAAATTACGATGATGTAGTTTGATTTTATTTATTCGCTTTCGCTGAGGAAAACATAGAAAATTCCAACATAGAAGTTATTATTTTAGTTTGGAAGTAGCAGGTTAATGTTCCAGTTCATTAACCGTAGCAGGCACCTGTTGTTTTGTCGTGGATCATAACTCTAATTAGTGTTGAAGTGTAACTGAACCCGCACTTGCCTTTTGTATAACTGTTACCTACCTGCCTTGTTTTGAAAGTGATTAATGTTGTAAAAGTTAAATTCCGCTTAAACCAATCGTGCTTTCTGAAACACATGATCTAATGTTTGTTAAGACTTTCTGAGGATATGATGTAATCCTGTTATTCCTCATAAATAGAAGTGCTTTGTAAAATATTCTTTGGTTACGTTTGTTGGATTAAACTGTATGTTGGACCCAAGTCTGCCTGTTCTAGTTTGTCTCCGAAGATAATATTCCTGTAACAGATCCTGGACTTCCGCAGCCGGCGTGTGTTCCCCCAGAGTTGAGAGCGTTACAGAGATATTGCAGAAATAATCAAGAGAGCCGAAAAACTTATTATCACATTATACACGGTAATAATTTCAACATATAATGGGTTTTCAAATATGTTCATAAATAACAACTATATTACAATGACTCAAACGAAGACCTTTTAGAGGAACATATTTAGTACTTTAGTAATTCAAGTCGATGAAATCGAAAGGAACATCGTACCGGAAGTGCAAAATTCTTGGAATGCAGAAAAGCACTGAAGACCCATCCGCACTAAGCTGGACATATTTTTTGTCTCTGCCAATAAAATTATGATAATATTTCACTCCAACAAATTTCAGTATTGGCCAACGTGTCTGCATTTTTTGACCAAAAAACGTAGCCTAAAGAGGCCTTCACGTCAAACTAATGTTGGCCAACTCGTGTTGGCAAAACTCAAATTGGTGTGTGTGAACGAAACAACAGCATGTTGGCAAACTGTTGGCGACTAGTCTCTATTCTCGCCAACAGTTTGCCAACATGTTGTTGTGTTGTTCACACACACCAATTTTAGTTTGCCAGCAGGAGTTGGCCAACATTAGTTTGACGTGTGAAGGCCGCTTGAAAATGCCACGACAATCAACGATGAAATGAAGCATCTGTTTTTAACCACGGAATACTGAGTTCCAATTTGTCTGATTTGTGCACGTTGCCGTTGTTTTCATCCTTGGCAAATTTGTCGCGCTCCAAGCCCAGGTGTGGTACTCCGGATTTCATGATCATGTGACGGGGAGGTGAGACGTTTTTTTTTGGGGGGGGGGGGTAAAAAAATTTTGGCAAGTATTTTTTTGAGTAGTTTGATTTTAGTAGGAATTTTGTTGGGTCCTAAAAAAATGGGATACATGTATGTAATACACGCGCACATGTCGTTATTGCATTTAATCCCTTCTGGGTATTTGTAAGGCTGCAAAATGAGGGATTTTTGGGGGTTTTCATTTACGTCCCAATTCGCACTTCCCCGTCACTTGAAATTCGGAGTACCCTCCCCCCCCGGGGGGGGGGAAGGGCTCCGAGGCAGGACGACGGCGCTTTTGAACATTGATAAGCTTTGCGAAGTCCACACTCGTAAACCACAATTTTAAACAACAAAATTTGCAAAAAAACAAAACAAAGCAAATTAAAATTAACCCAGAGCGGGTGGGCGCCCCAGGTATATTTATTGAGAAGTTATTTGTTTGACTACTAAAATCGGCTACAGCGAAGCGCCCGCTCCGCCCAGCTGGCTCCAACATAAAACCCACAGTAGGAAGGGTACGCATCTGTATGCAACAAGAAGGATCGGAAGGACTACCCTGAGGATCCCAAAGCGATTGCGCAGCAGGTTTTGGCATCGAATTTCTGCCGTTGTGAGAAGGTTCGCCCAAGTATGATATTTTTTCCAGCGTCTCTTTGCAACTGCTGCAGCTGCAAACATTCTGCTGCCAGAGTCAGCAGATTATCTTTTATGTACAAAAGGTTCCAACGACCTCATTGGAACAAGTATACTCAGTGTTAGTTTATTCCATATTTGTGCGCGCGAGGTGAGATTGGATGCTGCCCAAATTTTGGATGTGGGGTTGGTGTGGGGTGTTACGTGCAAGAGGTAAAAATAACATTTTCGCGCCTCCTTCCCATAAGACCCTACGTTCCTCAATTTACCCTCGGCGGCCTCGAGGTGACCACAAACACAAGCAGTCAGCCCAGAAGGCAACGAGGACACGGTAATCAAAATGGCAAGGTCACTGACGTTTTACTTCATGACCTTCATGTGGTGCGTCATCGCTAAAGGTAAGGTTTGCAGTGAACAGAGATACATGTTTACATATGCAAAATATCGCTGCTCGGGAAATATCCATGAGATTTATTTTGACTTAAAATACAAGATCGTGGACCCCGGTATTTTAAGGTACCTCGTTGTGTTATCCGCAGTGGAAGTTTTTCGGTGTTAACGTTATCCTGGTATCACAATTATCAGAAACAGCTGTAATTTTTAATTAGTTCAGTAGGGTGATGTTGCGTTCGTTTCTGAGGGTGTCGGTGAAATCGGCTCGTATGATATAACGTGCCCCTAACCGTCAGTTACCACTGCGTCCCAAAAATTTGTCCTACCACCCGAGTAAAAAATATATGTAAATCCCAGATTTTTGCTTAGCAAAATACTCAAAACAAGTAGGACCACAGGAAAACTACTCGTTAACAAAACAAGCTATTTCTTTTCAAGAATGATGACACAGCAGGATTTCATACCCGGGAAAAGCTAGAATATCCCCGATCCCCGATTTAGAATATGAGGTCAAGTGACCCTACAAGATGACTCACATGTCTCTACAGTGGAAGGTTAAATTTGGAGATTTGCATTCACCTGTTTTTGTTAAACTATACAGTCATTGTTTTCGCCCGAGCTCTGCTTGTATTGAACCAAACTCGGGGGAAATTGCACATACAGTGGAGCCGGAATCACTATCTTTATGCATTTGCGAGAGCCAACATCGACATACCAATGCAAAGACGTCATTTAGAACGCGTTACGGAAGTGTCAGGGAAGAAGCTAAACGACACCTTATAATGTTGGAGCGTTTCGATCATATTTTGGTCCACTTTAAATTGAATGAAGGTGATTACATAGTTGTCAAAGAGACTGAACTGAACGGAATGATTCCCTCAGCGATAGATCAAATAAATGAAATTGTGAATAAGAGACTCTAGTGACACCAGGGGGGGCCCCTGAGTGACACTCTATACCCACTCGATGCCCCAAGTACGACCGCCCCCGTCCCCCTCAAAATTATGATGAAAGCTTGTGACCATGTAGATTACTTATAAATGCAGTCACGCGAACTCTGCGTAATAGGTCACGAGAACTTCAAACTTGCCCGACCTCTATAAAAAGATCAAATTGTATTGTACGAAGAAATCGGGGAAACAGACATGCAAACAAACAGAGCCTTATGAAAGAAAGAAATTTCTTTCATATAAATTGGCTCACGACCTCACGTAATTAACATTTTGATACTTTAATAACAGTAACGAGATAAAAAGATGCCGCGAAAACTTCGCCGTGATCCAATTCGCACATACTAATGTCTGACATGATTTGAGGCCAATTCGTGCGTGATTCGATGTAAGAGACGTGAAGAGCGAAAATGTGAAGCGTGCATGAGCCAGTCAAAGAGTATCACAATTACGATGACAGTTGTTTTAGGTAGAAAATCGCTTCGATTGTGAGAAGCAGTGACTCCGTGAAGCGTTGACGGACAGGCAATTCGCAGCGTATTTATCGATTTTTTGGGTTGTAAGAGTGAATATAAGGGCAACCAGTTGAAGTAGCTCAGTTAGCTCTCTTAAATTCATTGACTTTAAAACAGTATTTTACAGTGAGTTTGTTGGGCGAAACCAATAGGTCCAAAAAGGATTGGAGCGAGCGTTTCATCATAATCCTTATCTTCGCTCTTTCTTTTACCTCGCCCTAGAATACGAGCAATCTCTTTTTCCACTCAGGGATAGTTACGAGAAGAGAACCACACGAGCGAGCATGAAAAATTGCCTGCAGCGAAGAAATGCGACCCGCTTGTGGTGAACTCTCGCGTAGTGAGCTAACCGAGCCGAGAAGCCCATCGCCCTACCGAGCCCTTTAAGTACGGCTCAGACACTGCGAATGAGGTTTCAACAATAATAATAATAAATAATAATAAATAAACATATTTATGCAGGATGACCATTTCAGTTATAAAAACTGCTATCAACATGGGTCCTGCGTTAAAAATAAATAAATGAATAGTTAATAAAATAAAATATTAAAACAGTTAAAAAGCTATATAAGAAATCTAAGAAAAGACATATAAAAAGCGATAACAAGACTAAAACTAGGTTCGTATACAATTATTAAAAATATCGGCCCCTTTATAAAAAAACGCTCTTTTGGTCGATTCTAGTTTAACCCTTTCAATAACTAATTTGTTCTTATTCCTAATGTCATAATCATGAATATTATGTCTTTTTAGTCAATCATAGTAACGCTACGTCACGAGTAGGTCGTTGTTCAAACGTTTTATTTTTTGTTTTGTTTTTGTTTCTATTTTTGTTTTTTTTTTTGTTTTAACTGAAGAAAATACATAGTGTATTCAGCATGGCCCGGGAGAGTGTGGCTGGAACAAAGCGTCTTAGTTTCAATCACAGCTGAGGTTGATAAGGTTAACTGGCCCCCATAAGGAAACTCAAAAGCACTAGCGAGGAGCTGACACTAAAACGTCTAAAACGCCAGCTTTTGATTTCTTTACGGTGGCCAATTTAACTTATCGGCTTAACTCAGTTGATAAATCCAAATTGTTTATTGGTGAGAGTCCTTGCCGCTCATCAATGTGGCCTGGGTTCGTGTCACGAAGTCGGGTGGAGTTTGCTCTCTTGCCTTACTCCGAGGGTTTCCTTCAGGTCCACTGGGGTTTCTCACCCCTTAGGCTACTATTAAAAATGGTTTAAGATATGTATCATTAAAACTTTCGCTATTTCGTCGTCTTTTGCAATCAAACGGTTTACGTGGTTGCCTGAATTAACTTTCTATTGGCATTGAAGTTAAGTCAATTCTATCAACGTTTTAAACAAATGCATCAGCGATTATTAGAAAGAGATGGCCAAACTTGCAATATTTTGCTAATTCTCTAATCGGTAAGACGTTCCTGGCGGCTAAACCAGTTTTCTTGTACTTCAATTAAACTTTGGAAAGTTGTTTGCAATATCATAATAGTAGGGACTTCAGTTTTAGATGTTAGTACGAGTGCGGCACTGACTGCGAGTACGACGTTCGAATTTTCGAAACTGGTCACGTTTTCAGAGTCCTCGCTCTTTCATGTTACCAACCAGCAGAGTAGGATGTTCTCGGAGCAGAGGTTGCAGGAGTGAGACTGGGGTGACACTTTCATTACAATCTAAAGCGTCTCAAGGTGTACACTAGGTTTGAAAGGCCTTACTCGTACTCTTACGATCATTTTAGTTTTCAAATTGTACCTTTTTAGGAGCCCATGACGTACCCTCTCTCCCGTGCCAAATGATTGATTCGACTTTCAAACCAGACCTTTTCTGCTAATTCTACAGGAGCTGCTACCGAGGGAAAGGACTTGTACATTTCCCGAGTGTCAGGTGATGACAGCTGGTCATGTGATCAATCAACGCCCTGCAAGACCATTTGGCGGGCTGTCGCGCGGGCGTCAAGTGGGGATCGTATCCACTTAGACGGCACTAACACTGACAAAGACCCCTACACCTGTCAATCAGGAACGCCTGAGCATCCGGAAGTTTTCGTCAATAAGAGTCTATCTTTGATAGGATTTGCCAGTCCCATGATACGGTGTTCTGAGGGGACAAGTCTGGTATTTAATGGTTCTAAAAGGGGAGGGCAAATGGATGTGACGTTATCAGGATTAGTCGTGAAGGGGAGCTTTCTGAATGTTCAAGACTCTTCAGTTAAGATTGATGGATGTAAATTCGAAGGCAGCAAACAAAGTTTGAAGATCGTAATAAGTACCAAGAAAGTTTCTAGCATTCAGATTACAAATTCGACTTTTTCTAAAAACAAGGATTGTCTGTCGGTTTTTGCCAGTGGAACAAATAGCCTTTCACAGGATACCCAAGTGGTGTTTACGCTGATAAATTCCTCATTTGATAGCAACGTCTTGTCAGATGAAGGGGGATGTATCTCATTCACCGAATCCCCCTACAACAACCAGTCTGTAAGCTGTAATATCACCCTGGAGAATGTAAAGTTTGCTGGCAACAAGTTCAGCTCTAAAGGTCTTCTTTTCCTAAAGTTGGATGACGGCAACCAGAACATCTGCCTTCAGGATGTGGCATTTATCAACAACAGTCCATTATCAGCCCATCTCCAACCCGGTGACAGTGAATGCGTCGTCGATAGCACTGTTGCAAATATTTTTATCGATGGAAGTAACTTCACGAGTCAAACTGCACGAGCTTTCAATGTCAGTGCATCAAACATTTCGTTGCAGATCTATAACTCCAGCTTTTGTGGTCATAGGGTCCAAGGAAATGGCGGTATCATATCCCTGAGAGGAACTGATCATTGCGAGCTAAACGTATCGAAATCATCGTTTTTTGATGCCTCTGCTGATCGAGGCGGGGCAATCAACATCGAATGTGCAAACGTTGATAGTGCCAGCTTTCATGAGGACATTTTCACAGGAAGTACAACTAGGCAGGGAGCGGGAGGTGCAGTGTATTTTGCAGATGGGCTTGGTTTCTCTAAAAACAGTAAATGGTTGGACGATGAAGTACACATTCTTGAAGTTGTGGATTGTATTTTCGACAGCAACTCGGTTTGGGGACTTTACGGAGGAGCATTTGCAATCCTAACTAATTCAGCTCGGCAAGCCATTTCTATGGTTAACTCGACATTCAACAATTGTTTCTCTCCGCATGGAGGCGGTGCTGTTTTTCTAGAAAACACAGGAAATTTAAGCTTTGTCATTAAAAGATCTCGTTTCGTGGAGAATAAGGGTTATCTTGCTCATGGAGGTGGAGGGGCACTATTTCTTTTGTTGGCACCAGATAGACCTAAAGATCCTGGATGCACCAGGAGACCACCTTTTCTTTTAAGTTATCACAATGGTGATTCTGAGAAATACCCAACATGGGACTATTATAGCCACCTGTTCATTGAAGACACGACCTTTGAGAGAAATGTAGCAGTTGTTGGTGGTGCTGTGTTTTTAAGTAACGGCAAAGCGACATTCCAGAATTGTTCTTTCATGGACAATTTTGCAATGGCACAAGGTGGACATATATACACTAGTTTTGGATCTGCAAGCCTTACAGTTCAAAGCAGTCTTTTCCTCCAAACCGTGAACTTTTTACAAGTGGAAAAGACGTACTACTACCAGACCTCTTTTATCCATGCAGAAAGCTCAGGAGCACTGAAAGTGTACAATACCACAATGGACGCTCCACCCTATGCGGGGGGCAAGACCTTAATGCTAGTGAGAAACGGTAGACTGATAGACCTTGGAAACGCCGAAGATTTCACATCATCTTATTGTCCTGTTGGAAGTCGATTGGAGATAGGTGAATTTTCCAATATAATTACAACTCCGGTAAACGACACACCTTGCAATATAAACGTCACCACTTTTTGGATCAGCTGCTTCGCATGCGCAGAAAATTTCTACAGTCTGCAGCGTGGTCATGCGCGTGGATCACAGGTAGCACCAGGATTCCGGTGTCTTCTCTGCCCGTTTGGAGCAAACTGTTCTCAAAGTGTAGTCGCCAATCCCAACTTTTGGGGATTTAGAGAGAAGGCAGATCCACCAACACTTAAGTTTGCCATGTGTCCTCTAGGGTATTGCAATCCTGCTGAGAGAGCGGACTTTCCTGAATACAATGGCTGCCTGGGTAACCGTTCCGGTGAACTGTGCGGACAGTGTAATGGTTCTTACACAGAGACACTCTACTCTAGAAACTGTAGACCGACACACGAGTGCAAAGATTACTGGTTTTGGCCGGTGGCTTTTGTTTATGTATCACTCATGGCGTTGTACTTCACATTCAAGCCTTCTTTTACGTCTTGGATCAAGCGCCAGATCTTGTGGTTTAAAGAGCATGAACCGGTGAACCCAAATGATAACTTTGATGGAGGTTATCTGAAGATCATCTTTTATTTTTATCAGGTCGCAAACCTTCTTCTCGTCTCTAACTCGCCAGGATCTCTCATCAAAACTAAACTTCTTGAGCCAATTGTCGGCTTGTTCAACTTTCAACTAAAATTCTCGTCGACTGGATTGATTTGTCCCTTTCCTGGCCTCACAGTGGTAACAAAGCAGCTATTTTCTGCATCCCACGTGTGTGGCACATTTCTTATGATAGGCATCTTTTTTGTTCTGGGTTGGGGAGTTCAGAAGGTTCGAGGTCATGGAGCGCCGTCTGTTGGCCCCTACATTGGAGGTGTCCTACAAACGATGTTGCTAGGATACACAACTCTAGCGTCTGTCGGCTTTAGCTTGCTACGCTGTGTACCCATTGGCTCAGAGAAACGTTTGTATTATGATGGGAACATTGCTTGTTTTCAGTGGTGGCAGTACATTTTGATTGCTTTTATCTGCACGTTTTTTGTACCTTTTGTGTTTGTCTTGTTTTGGGGTTCTTCTAAGTTATACAGTGGCAATCTTTCTGTTAAAAAGTTCCTTCTGACCTGTTCCTTTCCGCTGCCATCTGTAATTTATTGGGCATTTGTCTCTCTATACTGTAAAGCGTCCAGTACAGCCGCTGAAAACTCGTCCCCAAACCAGATGTCAAGAACTTCTGTAGAGAAGGTCCTTTACGACGCTTTTAAGAGACCTGAGAATGGCAGAAAACTGTCTTTGAGCTGGGAAAGTGTCATGATTGGCCGCCGACTGATTCTTATTGTGCTAAGAAATTTTGTCAGCGATCGACTGCCTCGTCTCCTCATTATGAGTTTCTTTTGTACCTTCTTTCTCTTTCATCACTCCGTGGTTCAGCCGTTTCGTGACAGTATTGCCAACACCGTAGAAACGGTTTCTTTGCTGTCTATTGTTGTCTTGGCAACTGTGAACGTGTTTTTTGCTTCTTTTTTGTCACTGGCTGTCCCATTAAACGATCATTTTAGCTCTTGGTGGAATGCCTGTCAAGTAGTGGAAATTGCCATTCTCTGTTTTATACCTGCCGCTTTTAGTCTTCTTGTTGTCGCTGTTGTTTTATCGCAGGTTTGTCGGCTGTCTCTTATGTTTGGTCATCTTCTGTGTAAATGTTTCAGCCGGTTTTGCGGAAAACAGGATAACAAAACGACACCCCTATTGGTTCCCGTTACTGGTAGCTTAGAAGTCTCCTGTTGAAACGATTCACATCAAACTTTTGCTTCAATCAGCGAATGGAGAGCTTCAGACAGTTATCACGTACGTTGTTTGCGCAACATAAATTACAACGTTATTAGTTACAAACCGTATTCATAGTCATTTCCACCTTAAAGAATCCCCCTTAAGGCCAAGTTCGAAACCAGAATAGAAAATCTAAAGTTTCAATGTGTAAAATATTGAAGAACAGACAGCATTACTGGAAAGCCAGAAGAGCTCCCATGAACTATTTGAACTGTCACTCATTGCTTGGTTCTGAGACTTCGACCACACCTAATTGCAGTAACGTTGTCATAAAAATAAACAAAGAGAAATGAAACAAACCAAATAGGAATAAATTAAGCATGGAAGCAACATTCAGGGATTCGCTCCGATGAAGTCCTTTTGAATCTCTTTACGCTCATATGGCCAATTTACCACATACGAACTCAGTTGATATTAAATTAAAGCATTTTACCGTAGTACGAGCCTGTGAACAGCCACCCCCTCCCCTGTTCACAAGCTACCGTAGAACATGAGTACTTTAAGAATTATTTACATCCGAGAATGTAGTTTGCATGCCTAATATAAATGATTCCTACTTTTCTTTTTCATTTTTCTTTTCTCATTTTCGTGTGACAACGTTATTGCATTAGGTGTATACAAGTATTGTACAACTTCGCCATCTGGAGTCTCGGCTATCTCAAATTGATAGCTGTTTTCTCTGGATTTGCTTACTTATTTAGTCATCTACTATTACCCATCTTGACTCCCGTTATCTCAAATCCTCCGCTATCTCAAACAAAGTTTGGCTCCTCGTGGCCTGAATCAACTCTCCGCGGTACTTCGAGCTGCATTCATTATGATATTGACTGAATGACTACAGGAAACAACGTGCACAAAAACTTGTGTATCAGTCTTCTTAAAATTAGAAATACAGTATACTTCATCCTGAAGTAATCATGTTCATATACGAAGATAACCTATCGTGGCTAACTGTAAACACGTAAGAAAAGCATGAACAGTATGGACAGCCAATGATGTAAATAGAGACTTATTAAGCAGATTCCGCAAGCACCGACTACGTTGTATCCAGGCACTTCTTTTTCCACGCGGGATTCTAAGGATGCACAAGTGATCATGGGAAGGTCGTAGAGAGCGCAGCTCGAGCCTGAGCCTTCACGGCGTTGGCGCCTTGCGATTTTTGTGAAGCCTTCCCGTAGGCCTTCACTCTCGTGCCAAAATCCTCAGAAGTGCCTGAGTTTGCGTTTCTCTTGGGAGTACCAGATAGCGGAGGTCTGCCGTAGATGTATTTCGTTTTTATTTGAAAACGGATATTTTTAAAAACGAATTTTCAAAACGCATTTCGTCCACACGTATGCGTTCTTGACAAGTGAAAATGATCGAAAACGCTATTTTCATTTTTTGGTAGTTTCTTGGTGTTACGGATGTTGCTATTACCAAATGAAAACAAAAGATTGAAAAGACAATAAACATTACCCGGACAATAGCTAATCAACAATGGTTTCTGTAACACCAAGAAATCCCACATTTTGTACTATCTTGTTCCGTTGTTGTCAAGTCACTGTGTTTGAAAATCTCTGCTTCCAAACTATATAAAAAATACAATTCTTTATCGCCTTGTTTTTGCCCAGTTTTGACACCCAAACTATAAAAACTGTAAGTCCAAGTTTTCAAAAGTCTCCATCGTTTTTGTGCTTGCTTGTTTGTTTTTGACAAATGTAATTGCGCTGATTGAAAAATAAGAACAATACTGGGAAAAGTGAAAAACTTTTGTAGCATCGTATGCATTTAATAGTTTAAGTTTGCGTTAAAAGTATCAGAGTTGTGAGTGATATAATGCATTGGATACAATGGAATGTTGAATCCAAGGGAAGTAGTAACAAGTCTTAATTTTTGGTTACTATGACGACCCACATGTAAACCATTCTGGGGCGATTTTGGTATCCTCAGTGAAGATGACGATGATGACGATGAAGATGATGATTATCACCACTATTATTATTAGTTTATAGCCACAAGGAAAGGCTTGAGTGCTTGACTTTTTAACCAATTTAAAGGGGGGGGGGGGGTGTTTAAACAAGAAATGTTCACTGGTCTACGGGTATTTTAATAAATAGAAAGAAACAATATTCAGTGCAGTCATTCGAGTTCCACAAGAAACCACCTACCACACAAGAAAACATCCACCACTGCATCAAATCTAAAACTTACCATGGACGGGGTAGCAAAGTCAGTATACATTCCCACCCACCCTAATTATACCCTATTCTTCATCTTACCCCTCCCTCCTTAGTCTGACCCTTGTCAGAGTGTGCTATTTGATGAGAACGTGTTTAAAGTCTCAGATTGCCTTCGGGTCAGCCGTCTCTTCACCCTTAACAACCTGCCTCCCTTAGTTTAATTACAAGGGGGAGCAAAACTGTCCACCCCTTCCTAGATATGGATCACACTGACATCGCTGCTCAAAATGGGGTCCCATAATTGAACTTTTATTGTTCAAAATTCAGTATCTAGTATGTTCTTTTTACACACATTCACACCACGTGTTGGTGAAATCAATTTTTTAAGAAAAGAAAGAGAAAGGAAGAAATTTGTTGAAAACTTCAATCGCAATGATGCTTTTTAGAGAACTCAAATTGGCAGAGGTACACGTAAGAAAACAAGTATGCTAGAATCTAGAAACGATTTCGACCACTTTATAAACAGTTTTATAAGCAGTTGTACTCCACTGCAATCCTCAAAATTATTTTCACTTTTATATACATTCATTTATAAATCAGCTACATCTTTTCAAGCGACAACTGAAGAGCAATTTGAAGCACTTCCTCCTCGGACAAATCTGAAACAAAACATGCAGATCAACAATTCAATTAATTACCCTTCAAACCCCAATATCAGCCAGCCTGCGTATTCTTCTCTCTACAATCTCCATATACTTCTTATGGTGCTATTTGAGATAATTTGATTAAACATCAAGACATTTATCCCTTGGGTGATCATTTTCTTTATTTTCAGATATTATTGTCAGATCCCATAAAACGCAGTTTACATTTATTCGTTTTTAATTTGAAGCGTTACATTCAGTTTACACCTGCAAGAGTTTTGAAAAGAAACCCGATCTTTTGGAATTCCGGAAAAAAATTTTTATTACAGTGGCATCTTGAAAAGTGTACTCTTCGTTAATTATTGGTCCGTTCTCTCACACGCGAAAAGTGCATTGTATGGTCATCGTCTCTCAACTTCTCTTTACCTTGAATCTTATAACTGTAAGTACAATAATGTACAGCGTATTCCGTGTTTTTGTAATTTGTAATCCCAACCAACTGTATAAGATCCTGGCTTAATTGTAATTTGTCTTTCTTTTCCGTTTTCTTTTTCTGTTATCAACTGTAATGTAATGTGTGTTGTTTGTTAAATAAAGTAATTAAAAAAATTATTCTCATGGCCTGTATGTTTGATCAAGTGGTGATAAATTCTATTGTTGCAACTATTAGGACTTTAAAAGGGTAAGGTCAACAATGAAGCATAGACGCTAGACTGTTAGAGTCCCTATTTTCCTGTGTGATGGTCGAGTTTGATCGCTGCTCATCAATTGAATCTGAAGATTACTTCTGTTCAGGTTGTTGAAACCTCAGTCACTGTCATCAACAATAACCCTTCTTAGGAACTACTCACCCAGACGAACACGCTAGACAGACTACCGAGATCACTGAGGTGCCATATTGAATAACACTTGCACGAATATGCGAAGATTTCCCTTTCCTGAACTTGGTGCTTTAACAAACTCTGCACCCATCTCAGTCAACACACAGGAAAATAGGGAGCTGTGAAAAGTTGACATGGGCACTAATATGACCATGTTACTTTCAGAACAATGAAAGAGCAACAAAAATCAGGCCCAGTTGTAAACTTGGGCTTAGATTGTCAGCAAAGTCCTAGATAGGCTGAAAAAACAAGATGGTGACCAATCATACCACAACAAGTGTAGGGATACAAAGTTGTCAAGTTCCAGTTTCACTTTCTAACAATTGGCCACTAAAAGTCAGAAAATTGTCCGAAAGATGTCCAAAAGTTGTTTTTAATTGATAAAAAACAAAAACTTTGTCAATTTGCAAAGGTACTGCAGTCACACAGAATACTGTGGAAGACATTTTATGGTAACTTGTAGCAGTGGTGGAGAGGATTCAGTTGTTTATCTTCATACCTGATGCTGCTTGGTTTGATGGTGGGCCTGGTCCAGTTCTGATTTGTTGAGATGTATCTGTTGCTGATGAGTTTTCCTTTGTACTTGGATTATTACTTGCCTGGTTCTGTTCTTGCCTGGAAACAAAATAGCAGCAAAGTCATGGTAACCGGTTTTTATGCAGGGTCTCTCTGCTTCCTGCCCTCTGAAAAGAAACTCTGAAAATGAGGCTCAAATTGTAGTAGATCTGAAAATTGTGAGTTTTTTATTTGACACATCTATAATTACTCCCTATACAGTGACAATCCCTGACAGAAGTCCTTCAAACACCTTGATAAAAATTGCTTGTTTCATCTAATGTCGCCTAAGCAAAACTGTTTGGCGTCAGCTTTACCAGAAATGACACTCCCCCCAAACAGCCACCGTAAGTACAAAGCAGCATTTGTGAGAGGAGAGATTTTCAACAAAGTCTTCTTTCTTGCCTAGAAAAAGTGAGACATCATCCCAGTAATTAAGTAAGCAAGCTCAGAAGAGCCACAAAATAACATGGTGCAAAAATCTAACAAATCTAATGTACTGTTTACTTGATCACAAATGTTTGGCATTGATAAAACATTTCAAAAGTTAACTATGTCAGTTGCAAATAATTGTTAGGGCTAACCTTGTAAAATACTTTTCTCTTCTTCTTCTTACTTCCTCCATGTCAACAGGTTTAGCTGGCAAGAAAAGAAAATCTAGGGTGAATATACATGCTGTTTAATGTTAAGTGGCTTTACAATTTAAGAATGGTTTAAAAGCCTTAAGGAGGTTTTCAGCTGCATGCGCATGCATAACCTACACATGACATAGCAAGGATACATGCATCAGCTGAGTGAAGCAAAATTTCTATTAAAAGTCGCATGTATGCAAAACAGCCAAAGTGAAAATGACGTGTAAAATAATGCGAACCGGAAATAAACCGTGCAAGAAAGATTTGTTTTTATCTCAAAATTTTGTTCAATGACCCACCCTGATTTTTTGCATACATGCAGCATTCAGAGTGCCATTTCAAATTAAAACTTTTTGGGGAAAGTTATTGAGTGGAATTTTCTATAATTCAGGAAATGCCTTTTTTGATATTACTTAAGTTCTACTGAATAACTTTGTGCCATACCGCAGGGATCCATGTTAGCTTTTTTTGAAACTCGTCAGCCGGGCAAGGATGTCAGAAAAGTTACTTGCCCTGACAAAATTTTACTTGCCCATTCAAAATTGTGTAATAATTAAAATACAGTCAAAAACTGAAGGTTAGCAAGTAAGTGGAAAGGTTGCATTTTATTTTCACCATGTTACTGCAGCGGTACTGCAGTGAGGCTCCTGTCACTTTCATTTTAAAAACTCAACTACAAGGACTACAAAGATAGACCTACTTTGCATTGATTTGCTGCGTTTACTTAAATTACAAGTACTTCTTGATCAAACTTTCAATTTGGCATTTTGCAACATCACTGTCCATGTCACTTGCATCCTCAACACTACTGTCATTCCCATCTAAATCCTCTCCCTGTCAACGACATTGAAGTCTCCACCTGCCTGTTGTGCTACCATGATGTTGTAAAAATGCACGTTTTCACTGTTCTTGTTTGTATTTAGAACTTAGCTCGGAAGGCTCACCATTTTTTTTTATCTGAGGTGGTGGCAACACCATGTCAAAGTAGCGCTACATTTGGGAAACTCACACGCGGCCAAAGAGTGAGAGTCTTGGTGTTTGCATATCGCTGTAGTATGTCAGTAGACGAGAACAAAAATTGAGCCTGCAAACTTTACACTTCTGAGAGAAAGATGTCGTATGGTCGTATGCGCAACGAAACAAAGTTTACAGAATATTAATCTTCTGTTTACTACAGTATGGAATCACTAAATGGCTGGTGGACATTCAAAACTCAGGTACATTGACTGGTGAGAAATTAAAGAAAAAAAATTGGCTCCCTAAAACTTACTCGTCCACCGGACGAGTTTGTGATTTTTGATACTCATCCGTAGCACTTTATAGTCGTCTCGGATGATCTGACACCTGCTAATGTGGATCCCTGATACCACCAGAGAAATTTAAGAATTTAGGGAGCTTTCCAAAAACACAATGAAAAGGGTAGGTTGCGGATTTAGTTGTTCAGTTAATTTGCAAAAACTGAAATTTTGAGACTCTTTTTGGGGAGGTTTATTGTTGCCATGGTAACTGTTATGATGTCAAAATCAGCCTAAAAGTACTGCTTGGCAAAAGAGGTGTAAAAATATTTGTAGTTTGCCCGTGGACATGGTCAAAACAACTTATCTGTAATCCTTCCTTGTTTCAAAAGCATCATATGAATTAACAATTCTTGCAAGCCACCTAACACTGTAAATGATATAAAACTTGTCCTTTACCTACCTTCACCTCCTACAGTGGCTTGATGAAGGGCAGCTGTTAAATCAGATTTATTAGCAAATTTCTGTGAGGTGTTTTTATTAGAAGGCTTTTTCTCAGGTTTAGCTGGACAAAGTTTTAACAACTGGTCTGCTTCACTTTCTGGTAACCTTCCCATCACAACAAATATGGAATAACCTGGAAAGGAAAAAGGGTATTTAAATCAAGTAGATCATTGTTAATAGTCTAGCAATTTGTCAGCATGTTCATAAAGTTTGTTTGCCAAGATTGTGGGGCCAGCATGTTGAATTCACATAGCAACCAAAATCTGGGGTAGAGTACAAAAGTTAATAATAATAATAATAATAATAATAATAATAATAATAATAATAATAATAATAATTAATAATAATAATAATCATCATCATCATCATCATCATCATCATCATATTTATTACTTAATATTGTGCAAATTAACATACTTAAAGTACATGATCAAATGTGCATTACAAAAAAAAAGTTATTGGGCATGAAGGCAAGGGTTTGGTGGATAGCTTAACGACTAAGCATTTGTCTATGAGTAATCAAGAAGTTGGCCCAGAAGACTTAGTAATCAAACTTAATGATCACATCATGGCAAAATAGGGAACTATAAGAGGTCTAATCTTAGTGAGTGATGCACTTTTATCCAGCAGATCAATTCTCTGCACTGAATAAGAAACCTCAATTGTACAACAAAATATGTGAACATTAGAGGTACCTTTATGGGTACTTATCTAAAAGCCCTCTTGAAGTATTAATTTCCATTGAACAATAAGTATAGGGATGGTTGAAATACATAGTTAGTTGAGAGATTAGACCTCCTTAGGGCTCATCAGGCAATCCGTGGTTCGGCAACTTATGTTGGAAGCAACTCAACCACACATTAATGCCTAATCAACACAGTAAAAAACGTATTATGCGGTTTTAACTGGGGCTCAATCACAATGAAAAATCATGTCAGGGAATTATTTTGGATGCATGTATTTTAAATGAAAAAAGAAAAAATCCAGTTGCACTGATTAGTTACATTTCCATGCAAAAGCTACTAAGACCCATTCAGCTGCAAGGATACAAATTAATTAACATATTAAAAAAATACATTTGAGTCACCTTCTGTCTTTAGCTGTGTAAGATATAAAGACAAGTAAGTCTCTGTGATAAGTTCTGGTTTGGCCAACAGTGAGTTCAAGTTAAACCACTGCAACAGGATAAAATGAAGACATACTGTTATGGTTTGATTTAGCAACATGCTCCTTATAAGCGTACTCTCTCCCACAAGTACCCCTGTTAGACTATGCCCTATCAAAGGTAAGCTATTATGCACCCTCTACTCCACTAAGTTAGTGCATTGGACTTTAGATCTGAAGGTCGGTGGTTCACCGCCCAGTCCCTGCCATCGTGTTGTTTCCTTAGAGAAGAAACTTTACCCCACATTGTCTCTCTCCACCCAGGTGTATAAATGGGTACTGGCGACATATTGCTAGGGGTAACCCTGCAATGGACTAGCATCCCATCCAGGGGGGGGGGGGGGCAGAAGAGTAGCAATACTCTCTGTTGCTTTATGCTACAGAAACTGGATTATGCTTCAGCTCGTGTGGGTGACCTGAGCGACTTTACCTTTTTACTCCAATAAGGGTGCCTCACCTCATCTTTTCATGCTACTCTCACTATCAGCTCATACAGTTCTGTTAGTAATATACTCTCCATCTAAGGTGTTCTTTGAAGTTAAACAATACTAGAAAAATGGAAATGGTAAAGTCACGCTGGGCCCTTAGCTCTGGAATATCACTACTCCCCCTGGATGGTATGCTAGTCCATTGTAAGGTTACCTCCATCACAGTTTTAGGTTTACATAACAACCGTTTGCTGATAGCTTTTCATACACCAGGGAATGTAAAGTTTCTTGCCAAAGGGAAAAAATATGACACGATGTAGTAACCAGCCTTTACCGTCTAGTTTTCTGGTCTAAAGTTTCTCACACTGCATTTGTAGAAAGTAATCAAGTTTAACCAATTCCCACAGTTCTTTGTAAGCAAGAGAAAACCAAAAAATACTTTCAAAATTTAAAATACATTATCCATTACCTGATGACCAAGTTTTCGTATCGTTAGCCAGTGTTGCTGTAAGTTACATATGAATGCCCTCTGATTCCTAGATGTTTAAGTAAAGGAAAGTACTGAAATGTTAACAATATGATTCTTTAATTCAGAGGTTTTTTCCCTCTAAGACAGTTTTACAGCACAGACATTCTTTGGGAATATTCTAAGAAATATTAAGATAGATTAATATGTGATATAATAAATTTATCATTTTTAAGTTTAAAGCCAAAGCTTACTGAGGATTTTCTCTTGCCTGTTCGGCTTCAGGGCTCAAAAAGGGAATCAGTTCAACTCCCCACACTTTAAGAGCATTGCATATGACCTGAAATAAACAAGAAATGATAATAAAAGAATAACATCCCTGCACACATGTAGAATTAGACTATAAATAAGGATTAAAGACTAAAATAAAGTTAAGAGTGACTCTAAACCAAACGTTTTTATTAACTATGTTATTATCATCAGGGTGGGGAAAAACTCTCCCTTAGAAGTGACTAGAGTGCTTATTTGAAATTTTGCAGAAACTCTACCTCAACCTCATGATTTATTTGCTGGTGTGGGGTACAAATTCTGACAAGCAGTGAAATTACCTTAGTTTACTGTGAATCATATTTATGTCCACCTGTATCCTACAAGGTACCAGGATAATGTCAGCAGTGGTTTTTAGATTTCAACAACCCAAGTGGCATGAACCCACAAATGCTAATCTCTACAGTACAAAAAGGAATCCCTTCACATTTACGTGTGAGTCCCCCCCCCCCCTACCCCCCTCCCCTTTCAGGGACATGCATTTCTTCATTCATGAATGTACATACATACAGTTGACTCCCGATAACTCAAACCCCTGGCAACTCAAAGCTTGTGCTAACTCAAACCAAACTTGATTTCCCCTGGATTTGCTCCATATAATTTTACCCTCAATAACTTGAATCTCTTGCTAACTTGAAGTGAAAGTTTTTTCCCTCCAACTCATTTTCTTCATAATTTTACCTTTGACAAGTCAAACCTTCTCAAAAAATTGAGAAGCAAGTATTTTTGAAGTGTATAAGTGTCCTTTGTGTCAATTAGTTACAAAAAAGGTGTCAGTTCTTCCTGTGATAATACATCTGATAAGTGGTGGCAGCAGGACTCCTGTCCCCAGATAACTTGAACTCCCTATAACTCGAACCTTTCTTGAGTTCCCTTGAAGGTTCAAGTTATTGGGAGTCAACTGTATTCATTCTCCAATCAACCAATCAATCAATCAATCAATCAATCAATGAATCAATCAATCAATCAATCAATCAATCAATCACGGAAGTGTGCTTCAAAGTGAGAAATGCCCACTGATACCTGAATGGAGAAAAATCCACTGTCGTCCATGTTCGAGGAGGGTTGCTGATGAAATCAAAACAAAAGGGACAACAGCAACACTTTAGTACCAATTTCTGTACATGTACATTTAAAACTGCATAATTATAAAACAAAGTTTTCATTGTGATAGCAGTTAAATAAAATGTATAACTTAAAAGAGGTTTAATACCTTCAGGAATTCTTGATAATCCTTTGATGTAACATCACCCTCTGCCATTCTCTCTCTCTCATCTTCATCCAGCTGTCTTGCTATATCTGCCAGATCCACTGGTGTGAAGTAAGGCCCTCCATAAAGAATTAAACACTGAGTTGAAAAGATCAGTTAAATATAGCACATTGAAGACCTTAGGTGGGCCAAAGTCAGGGTTTTCCATAGGAAACTGAGTAGGTGGCAAAATTTTAGTTTGGAGTAGGTGGAGAATGCACTACTTGCACCAAAGGCACGAGATTGAAGGGGGGTCTGGAGGTATGTTCCCCCAGAAAAGTTTGAAAATCTGGGCCTCTTAGAATGCATTTCTTGCATTCTGGAGCAAGAATTAGGGTATTTGAACAGAACAGGAAACACAAATAGCCACTGACATTACTTAGCATTCAGGCAAGATTCTTTTGTTTTTCGTGAATAAATCTTGGCCGATCCAATGTTCATGTTTTGTTGTGAATGTTTCTCATGTTAGTTGAAATATCAAATAGGCAGCAAGTTCACGTGAAATAGCCGGCAAGTTTCGCAGGCTGCCGGCCCTCATTGAAACCCTGCAAAGTGGGACGTGTAACACAAGCCTGCCACAAGGTTCAGTCGTAGAGTCAGAGGAGGGGCCTGGTCTGCTCCCTTTAATTTTTCAAAAACATAAGGTCCAGAGGGCCAAGATGTACAAATAAAATTCTGAAACATTCACTCTCTGCCCCCCCCCCCCCCCCCGCTCCACCCCCCACCACCACACACAAAGTTCTGGATCTGTTGCTAGTGAGTTGTCCTCAACCTCTAGCTGGAGTGACCAAGAACATGTATTTACAGCTATTTCTATTAATGTTGGATTTTAAAGTCTCAAATTATGCGACAAGACCAAAAGGTAGTATGCAGGGTCCGAAATTGCGACCAGCTGGTCGCCAATGCGACTGAAAATTGAGTGTTGGCGACCAGAATTTCAGGGCTAGTCGCCAGGAGGCGACTAACTTTCAGCGCCTTGTTAATGTTTTGAACTGCCGCTCAAGGAATTAATTTCGTTTTAAATGAAAAAATTCGCGTTTGATTTCCAGCAGAAACTTACCCCTTGTCTTTTCGAAGTTTTTAATCTCCATAGAAAATAATTTAGATCAAAAACGAAGGTAAGATTCCTGTTAAATGACCTCCACAACAGTTGTAATCCACGCAATGTAATCGACATTTAGCGGCTGCCATGTTTTCAGCAGTTTCATCTGACAACCATACCGTGGGTGCATCGCATAGCACAGGCTTTCCTTTCGCCATTGAATATTCAACGAAACGCTCTACAAATTTTCGATACCGCTTTACAGTCAGAAGAAGTGGCGTCATGTTCAGTCTTCAAACTAAGAGAGCTATCTATTTAACAAAAACTCCTTTTCAACTACAATGTAAGCTACACGATCGCCTTTTTTTCATGGCAGTCTGACTCTTGCGATCGTTCACGAGTAAGATTATGTTTTGAGCGAAGAAATGTCTTTAAAAGCTTCGTGTTTCGCTGTGAAGCAACAATTTTACGGACACTTTTTGGCGACCAGAATTTTCCATCTGGCGGCTCGCATAAAAAAGTTAATTTCGGACCCTGGTATGGGTAGCTGTAAATCTTTTGTGATTCAGATTTCATGACTGTTAATGCCATAGGATGGGTGAAAGTACTTTAAAAACTTGTTTATCTAATCTGCTTTAAGGAGGGGTGAGCCATAGCGAAGTTTGGTGAATTTTTTAATAAATTACCCATATCACCTTGCAGTCTTATTGCAAAGGATTTCCAACAACATTAATTGAAGTAGCTGTATGTACATATGCATTTTCAGGCTTTCTTTTTGCAGCTGCTTAAGTTAACGCACATAACTGCCACGTTCTTTTAGGTATTAATTTTCAACCACAGTTTACATATAATTCACTTCAAAATAATGTAAATTGCAATAGTAAAGTAAGCAAGTGTAGAAAAAAAAAGATAGAATAGAACAATATTTTTCAAACTGATCTTGGGAGCACAACAGTTAAGGAAGACTGCAACAGAAAAACAGCTTTACATATAAGGGAGTGCAATAATATTATATCATTCAGTATAACATTAATAGTTGATATTACAATGTATGTTTCTTTTAAAGGAATGAAAATCCTAAACAACATTCCTGTCAATATAACAAATCTGAATCTGCACTTACAGAAATATCATAGAAATCCTCTTTCTAACAGAGTATTGACAGAAAGAGGGTAAAACCTATAATTTTTTATAGGTCAAGCAACTCTGTGTGAATAGACAGGTTCTAAGCAGGTCTAAACCTGAGCAGACTTTTGATCGATCTGAACTTAGTTGGTGGTTTGAGCCTTGACCATATCCTCTGCCTTTGTCATGCATATTCCTCTGGAATTATTTAACTAGTCTCAGGAGCCTATGCAGTTTTCCTGAGTTGCTTTCATTGATTTGTCTCTGTGTCCAATGCCATGTCAGTCTTGCTCATTGTTTGACCACTGCTTTTAAAATTTCAAGATTGTCTCTCTTGCCATTACTTGTCCATTGACATAGTTTCTGATGGCCTTAGCCACCTGAAAACACTGAAACTAAGCCACTATTCCTGCCTCAAGAGGTTATCTATATCATGCCAGCCTTAGACCACCTGATTCAGCACTTTCTGCCATTTCCAGACAAGACCGTCAAAATGATTTGTCAGGGTTCAAAATGGCAACCAGCTGGTAACTAAATAAATGTGACTGAAATTTGAGAACTGGCCACGAGAATGTCAGAACTGGTTGTCAGCTGGTGACTTGCTTTTAGCTTTGTTTACCTTGATCATGTTCAAAGAAACTGATTTTGCACTTTTAATATCTGAATTTCTCACTGTGCCTAGGATGTGCTTTTTCACATAAAGGTATTAAGAGCCTTAAAAGCAATTTTGCAGCAACTACTTTCATTACTTTGACAGGGCTTAAGTCCGATTGCACATTCAACAAATGCAATGTATAGAGCCTGTCTTCTCTTCTGGAAAGTTGAACTTACCTTCTTTGTTTTCATTCTCAAACTTCTTAATTAAATTTGCAACTTAATATGCTGTTTTTTCCTGTGATAATATGAAACTCAACATTTAGAAAAGACAGCCTTGCTCTAGAACAAATTAAATACATACTAAGTTGTTAATTAACAACTGTGCATGAAACCATAATGCTATTAAGTGGTAACATCTGTTGTCTGTTTTCACAGACTTGTGAAAAAAATTTTTTTTTAGAAACCAGAGAGGTGCAGCCTATAAAATGGAAAGTCCTCTTGCTTTTTTTCTGTGTACTGCTTCATGAAATGAGGATATTGTCCCAAAAAGCTTTCCTTTTCTCCTGAAAAAAATTTTCCTACAGAATTGCATGTGAAATCTAAATAAATTTGATTAAGCACTTGATTTCAAGTTCGTGAATAATGACAGTGCTCTTTTATAAATGAAATCAGCTTCCACTTGAGTGGAAAATAATTAAATCTTCCCAGCTAGAAAGAAAGTGATTTCTTCCTTCTAAATGTCTTAAAGATTAAGTTCATTTGTAAATTCAAAGTCAATATCTACACAAATTACGCGTCAAATGAAATTTGATCCCTTGTTTTTCATACTGCAGACTTTTGAGTGAAAAATCCATTTTCTTGAATGACTTTTTTCCTTCAAATTAAAAAATAACAACGTGATCATAATCTAATTTAGTTTTGCTTTATTAAGCCTAAGCAATTAATTCAATGTTTCACTGGAGATTTATATAACTCAGGTGCAACAAATTCAAATAGCCGATGGCAACCACTGTTAAAACACTTGCTACAAATTCTTGTTGCTACAAATTCTATTTAATGGCTCACTACCTTCCAGTGCTTCAGGCCATTATTCTCATTGTCATTAATTTTGTCTTCTTGGATGTTTCACTTTTTCAACCTTTTCATGGGTTAAAAAATTTGTTTGCCTGTCTTGCATTATCGTTTGCAGTTAGTTCTTATTGACTGAGCAAGGAAACACCCCAAACTGTATGTATTTACCAAAAAAAGGATTTTATGCAGGTTTTAGAAACTTTTTTGTCAACTAGAATTTGCCATCTGGCATCTGAAATATTTGCCTTGGTTGCCACTTGGTGCCTATATGAAAAAGTTCCTTTTGGACCCTGTTTTATTAGTACAACTGTAACGGAAACATAACAGAAGTAGTAGGAAGCAATGACTGGTTCCTTCTGCTCGCTAGATAGTTCCTGGAGAACTCCAGTGACAACCTTTAAGTAACAAATAATAGTGACTCTAGGCAGCAAAATAATTATTGCCTGCTGCCAGCACATTTTGACGGAGTTGCATTTCACCCCATGCTTTGATTCCTGCTAGGTCCCTGGAGTTTTTGCCAAGCTGTTGCTTTTACCGCCACAGCGAGCTTGGCAGAATTTGAGCACAGTCAGCAGTGGTTAGTCACCAGACGTGTTAAACTGTTGGATTCAACACTGTCTTTGCCCATGTTTATCCTAGCCAGGGTCTAAATTTATTGGCATGAATGGGACGATAGTATTGAGTTGACACGCTGTCCTTTTCTGTTAAAGTATACACATGACTTTAGATTACTCAGTACTTAATATTTGTTCCTAACTAAATTAAGCTTCCCTTCAATTTACTGTAAGCTTACTGATTTCCTGTGGCTTTCAATAAAGTCTTAAGTTTTAAAAAACATTGATAATGAAGCTTCTGAACTCCAAAGCAAAATCAATAGAGGGATTTGAAAGACAGTCCAGTGACAAATCGTACAAATTACGTTAACTTGCATGCACACTAACCTACAAGAAGATAAGAAACGAGGTGTGTTAATTAGCTATAGGAAGTTGTCAAATCGATCGAAAATAAAGACAGTCAAAAATTAGAGACGTTACCTTGTAATAATGCATTTAGGCAGTGTTGGGCACAAAGAGAGCCTTCTTGCTACAAAAATAACATACGTGATCGTTGATAATAGACCCACGTCCTTGTAAGTTGGACAAATAAGCAATGAACAGCAATTATTACCTTCTCGTGGAAAATCGCCTCCATGTTTGCCTTAAACTGAAACCAGAACCGCGCCAGAGTGAGAAAACTGGGGCGAGAAATCGTGTATTGCTTCACAACCCAGAATAGTCTTTTACGAACAGAAACAAAATGGAGGATCCACACGAAGGTGGGAAGATTTCCGACCCGTTTACTTCCTTACAGTCTTCTTTTTTTATTGCTCTAAAGTTCTCCATAATGGAATAGCGTCATTGTCTTTGGACCAATGCAAAGAGTAGATCTAATGTTTCCTTTTTGTTGCAAATACAAGGGCTTTTTCTCGATCTGTATGGTTGCGGTATCATTTCGTTTCGACACAATTTTGTAATGCTCCGCATCCTTTCCTTCCTTAGTCGACATTTGCAGGGTTTGTCGAGCCGAAGGGACACCGGATAAGCCTCTGTACCATCCTTGTATCTGCACGGGAAGTATCAAATTTATACATCAAGAATGGTACGTAAGATTTTTTGTGTTCTACAAATCGCTCAAAATGTAATATTTAAGCTTAGTTTGTTTTGAGAGCAGAGAATCGTTACCAGATTACGATCGAGTTTATTTACATATGGCGTACTTAACGACATTTTTGTTAATCTGAAGAAAATGATGGTATCAGAAACTAAGGGACAAAAAGTCACGAGACTCTTCGTTTTTAGTATTTTTAGAAATGACTACGATCGAAACTCTGAGAACTGCAGTTTTATGTTGTCAATATTAAACGTATATTTATCCTGTTAACACTACAGTCCAAAAATTCCTTATGGGCACCTCTATAATACAGACACTTCTCTGTGGCAGTCAGTTTGCTTGATCCGATAGGGACTAAGATTTATATAAACACCACCTCTAATACGGACACCACATAAGCTTAAATATGGACACCCGTAACCGTCCCTTTCATGTCTATATTATAGAGGTTGCATGGTGTGACATTGCCTTACAAATGAAAAGGAATGTTAACTGTTTTATTGACTTTGATATCTGTGTTCTCTTAGCTATCCCTCAATGAGAGAGCAAACTGCAGGAAATGTAAACGGATCGTGATGGGCCACTTGGCTAATTTATCACAAATATTTGAGTCTAGAGTTTTACAAAAGTGTTCATGATTTTTCAGTTTGCATGGTTGTATGTTGACACATTCTCTTTTCCACTTTTAGTAGTGTTTTACCCATAAAATTTTGTTCTCAATTGTTGCATGTAGCTTAAATAACCTTATTGTCACATTACTCATTTAGCATGATTTTTTCTTTAATACAGTCTGGTTCAGTGGCTTAAACACAGCAAAAAAGAGTAAGTGTTGGTTTCTTCATTTCAAACAATAATTATTGATTGAGTGCAAACGGTGACCATTGTTCTTTACAAAGTGTATAACTTGGAGTTGCCATGGTCAGGGAAAAGTCAGGGAAAAGCATAATTTTTTCAAGGTCAGAAAATGTTGGGGAATTCTACCTCAAAGTCAGTGAAAAGTCTGGGAATTTGATTTTTTTACTTGCCACTAGGTTTGATAAAGATTTTGTTGTTGTTGTTGTTGTTGGTAACACAATGTTGTTTCAAAACATATTTTTGAATCAACTTTTTTGTCACAGGCTTTGCCTGCATGGTCAGGATAAAGTCAGGGAATATGTTTTATACTGATGGGTGACAACCCTGTAACTGACATCTTTAAATAGTACATCCATATGCTGCCATTAGCAAAGTTTGATCCAGCTCAGTTGTTGTAACTTTTGTGTGTCCTACCTGTGGGTACTGTGGTACAGCATCTGAATTAGACTTTTGTTTGGTGCATCACAATTTTTTTGGTATGGGAAATACGTGTTGTTCTCTGTTATTTGTACATGGGGGTGACGTATGTGCCATGCTTTTTAAAACATCCCAACCCTATTGTTAATAATCTATATTTTAGTGTGCACTCCAGTATCATTATTGTGCACTCCAATATCATCATCATCATCATCATCATCATTATTATTATTATTATTATTATTATTATTATTATTATTATTAAGGCACAATGATGAAAGGGGCTGCCCTAGCCCCTCTTTCTGTGCCAGCTTCACTTGACTGGCAAAAGTTGATAATCTCTGTGATAAAAAATGGTATTGAAATAAATTTGGTGTCTCTTCCAGATATTGTGAATTATGCAACCACCGCTTTGCTTTCAAACCAAGTAAGTAGTGGTTAAAATCTACTAGAGAATCAATAAAGTATTTTCTTGAAGGTCTATAGGCACTTGTTGTAAATGGTTGGGAGCCTGTTTGGTGTCATCTCTCTTCCTGCAGCTGCATGTAGAGAACTTTCATCTTTAGATACGATATTTAAGAAGTAATATATCAACAACGAGGGCGAGTGTTTCATCAGGGTATCCCTGATGAAACACGAAGCCTGAGTTGTTGATAGGATTTCTCAGTCGCGCATAATAAACAATACATAATCAACACTTTACTGACAAGCAAAATTTGTTTGCTTTTGTGTGCAAAAGCTTGTGATTAGCACATAGTTGGTTGTTTGCAATGCCGTCAAAAATGCCACATTTTTTCGCAAACCATTTATGACAATGCAAATATTTGCATTGGCGTCCTTTTCAATCGTGACAGAACAACCTTCGGAATCATCCTGTTTCGACTGCAAGAAAGTTGTAGGGACAAAAAAAAACTTACTGGCCCTGTGCAGGCCTAAAAGTAAACTTCAGGAAGGTAATTCAGGAAGCAGCAAGTGAAGCGAGTAATAAAATTTGCTGTTATTAATCCGAGAAGTGCATTAATTCAAAGATTGCCTTCACCGAGTGCGAAGACTTGAAGAACAGTTGGAGCTATTTCTATAACTACAATAATTGTAGTTATAGAAATAGGAGTACAAAGTTTAGGAAATTGTTTCTTGTTATCCCAAACTTCTACAAATTAATGTTTCTGTTCTGTAAACACTCAGGGACTTGTTCGTTTATTAAAAAACCATAGCATGTTTTAGAGAACCAAGAACTCTTTGAGAAAGCAAGAGTTGAAGATTTCCAGTAATTATTTACTGTATCACATCATCTGAGGTTTTCTGTCCAGTATGTAGCAATTTGTGGTTCTAGAAAATATCCTAACCCCCCTCCCTCGCCACCTCATAACAATTCTATGGTTTGAACTCTCCCACCTCTCTGGAATTTCCAGTTTAGCTTTGTACTTTCCTTTAAAAAATTTGGCTTTGGAGATCCTCCACCACCTCAGAATTTCCAATGACCATCCATGTGGCGAGTATGGATATTTTCTTGAATCGCAAATACACACAGGTACAAGTTATTAAAAGTTTGGGCATCAGTGTTGTTAGATGTAGATGTTGTTTGCCATATGCCAGCAGTTATGCATCATGCTGTTTTTTCTGATCTCTGTTGTACAGTTTACAGAGCAGATATGCCAAACAGACTTCCTGTCAGCGACTTTGTCAGTGGATTAGTAACAAATATTCTCACAGCTCTGAAATACTGGCTTCATTACACACTGGTTGCCTTGGCATGGCTTGGAGTTGTACCCATTACAGCATGTGAGTGCGGAAATCTTTTATATGCTGGACTGCCTTTTGTTAAAAACATTGGGCAAAATTACATGGCCATTGTTCTGAGGGGAACCTCTAACATGTTGAATTGCTAGTTCCATTTTCCGTTTCACTCAGACTTGCCTCCTTTCTTGCATGTGAACCACATACAATTCATGCAGAAAAAAGGGGAAGTCTTTATGAGGCTAGTGATTCACAACTAACATAGCTTGACACAGTTTCCATGGCATGAAGTGACGATTTCTTCTCCCCGCCACCCTACATCCACACACACACACATCCACACTGGGATTTTCCTACCTTACACATGATCACATGGAAGATTTGCACAATGTTAGCTACGCTGCATGGTGTGCTAGCTTAGTGAAGTGATCAGGACCATTGCTGTTTACTTCTTCCTGTCGCCCCCCTCCTTGATGGGATGTTAGCCCTTCACAGTGTCACCTTTACGATTTTGTTAGTTTCCACACCAAATCACTATTCCCACGCAAAAACCTATTGATACCCTTCATTTTTTCCTGATTTGGCTATTATTTTAGAGAAAATTCCATGCATTCATACTGGTTTTTGCCCTAAAATAATGAAAATAAGTTTAAGGCAAACCTGCACCTAATCTTTAGAAGTGCAACCTAAAGAAAAAAAAACAGACCTAAAATTTAACAAAGGCCCCTTATGCTCCTAGCCCTTCAAAGCTCCAATGCACCATGTTTATTATGACAATTGCAAAATTGCTCACTCTTTTTGTTTGCATTTTAGATCGTATATACAGATGCTTATTCACTGGATCTGTCAATTCACTTCTTACTCTTCCTTTAGATATGTTATCAACGTAAGTAATCTGCACCTATTAATAATATACATTCAAACCTCTATTAAGCATTCCCCTGTTAAGCAGCACCCTACTTTATGCAGCCCATTTGTCAGAGTCCTGGGGATAATTGAGGAGACACCTCTATTAAGTGGCTGTGGCCATCTTTGTGTCATCCCAATGCCTGGTTTAGTATTGTTTTGTAGCTCTATTAAATGGCCAGCAAAAACTGTTTTTCTTTTCATCACCCAGCTGAGGCCAACGAAAGGCAAGGGTGTGAAATATTAGCGTAAGAGATGAGCATAAATAAATGCATTTATGTCATGCATATGCTTATTTCACTCACAACAAGACAATTATGGGGACTGATGTCACTTCCACAAAATCCATGTTGAACAAGCCTCATGGTCAGTGTAAGAAAACCAGGAACGCACACAAATTTCTGGAATATTCATTCTCTTTGGCCCAGTCATATGCAAGATCATGAAATTGCAGACAATAAATGGTTTTCTATCAGTCACATTTTGTAAAGCCAGCGACACACTGGGTGATTTTGTATGCTTGTTATGATATAATTGATCATGAGGGATTGTTAGCAATTTTCAGTGTCAATTGCAGGACAGGCACACTGAATGATTGCTGGTTGGCAGATTTAATCAGATATTAAAAATTGGTGATTTCCTATCAGGGCAATTAAAACAACAGTGGTAAAAATCGCCATTGTAGTAGTGGGCACACCTAAGGGCCGATTTAGAGGGTACGATTTTTCCTTACGACTGTAGTATGCAACTTACTCACGTCACGTCTACAACACGAATTGTGTCATCTAAATCAGACGTACAACATCTTCATGACAGTTGCACACAACATGAAAACTGTCATGGGATTTTGAAACATGTTTTAAAACCCTACGACAGTCGTAGCCACAATCAAAATGTTAGAATAACGAGTTGTATGCGATCTTTGTTTGACGCGAGCAACGTGCGCTACAAAAGTCGCATACAACAGTCATAAGCAAAAGTCGTACTGTCTAAATAGGCCCTAATGAAGTTCAGCAATTGCTCCGACAAGCACATACAATGTAAATCACCTTTTGTGTTGCTGGCTTAAGAGTATATACATGTACAGTTGTACATGCAAAATTGTGCAATAGTCTGATAATTTGTTTGGAAATTTCCCATTCAAGCAAAATTTATGCCATTTATTAAATTTCTCTTGCAGTGAAAATCTCTTCTCTGACTGTATACGAGGGTGTTTTGTAGTGGCCTGCACATTGTGTGCATTCATAAGCTTGGTGTGGTTAAGGGAGCAGATTGTCATGAATGGTGGTCCTGAGTGGCTGGAGCCTAATGTTGTTGATCCTCTTCCTCAACTGCAAGGAGTAAGTGAAATTCTGTCTCTTATTGGATGCTGGATGGGGGGCTTGGGGGGAACAAGGGCTATAATTATGTTAGATTCTGAACAAAGTTACTATTCGACCTGTTTAAGATCCTGTACTAATAATCTTGAGTAGGATCCTATAGGATCATACGGGATCCCACAGGATCCTACAAAGAATTTCTACCTTGGATATAGTGTAGACATGTATAAAAGATTTGAAAAGAAATAGCAAAGTGAATGGAGTATCAAAACTGTAAAATTGTCTACATGACTTTTTGTATATCATGTCAGCAGCGGGGCTTTTATATTTTTCTGTGCATGAAAATTCTTATTTTTGATTCAAAAGTTAGGGATTTCACATTTATTGGTCATGTAGAATGTCAGTTTAGCAGGCACAGCTTTAAGTTTGCTGTTTCCTCATTTCAAATCTTGTGGAATTTTTAGTCATTGTTTGAATTATTTCCTTTTGAAGTATTTCCTTAGGATGTGAATTGGCTGATCAGAATAATTTTTTGCTTGCTACAGTACAGTGTTTATATTGGTCTTTGTAATATGGTTTTGTAGGCCAACAATGAAGCTGGGGGTGGTGCTGGGGATGCAGCTGAAGGGGGTGGGGGTGAGGAGAATGCTGACAATGCAGAGGATCATGCTGATGACGAAGAGAACAATGCAGCAAATCAAGATGCAGAAAATGGAGCTCAAAATGGCGATGGTTAGTAAATATGCAGCCAAAGATAAACATATTATTACAATTATTAT
This sequence comes from Siderastrea siderea, assembly GCA_964030785.1. NCBI lineage: Eukaryota > Metazoa > Cnidaria > Anthozoa > Scleractinia > Rhizangiidae > Siderastrea > Siderastrea siderea. The sequence continues at coordinate 27,657,603 of OZ034969.1, forward strand.
ACTGTAGATTTCAGCTACAATTATCTTGAACATGCATGAGAAACCAAAGATTGTGTTAACAGAAGTTTGAGATAGCGAATAGAAAATTGTGTGAGGTAATGCAAGTTTGAGATAGCCAATAATAATGAATAGCTATGATTGATGGACAACAATCAAGGAGGGCCAGGGCCAGCTGGGGTTTGAGGTTAGTGGGGATCTAGTGTATTAATGAAAGAAACTGTGGAGGCATATTGACCATGGGTATGATTTCAATTTTAGGTTCCTTTTCCTCGGGTCTCCCAGTGAAAAGGTACTCATATGTAGCAGCCCTTTCAAAATGTTTTGTAGTAGTGGCAGGTTCCTTTTTCTGCTGGGGTGGGGATAGGTGGCAGTTGGCAGCAGAAAAGCAGTGATAGGATCCTTTGTCTGCTGGGGTGGCAGTTGGTGGTAGAAAAGCAGAGGCAGGATCCTTTTTCTGCTGGGGTGGAGAGGGGTGGCACATGGTAGCAGAAAAGCAGTGGCAGGATCCTTTTTCTGCTGGGGTGGGGAGGGGTTGCAGTTGGCAGCAGAAAAGCAGTGGCAGGCTCCTTTTTCTGCTGGGATGGGATGGGGTGGAGTCCTGTTGAAGGTCAGTGTGGTGTTAGCACAGTCAATGGTCTACTACAGGTGGCACAATCATCAGCTGCTGACACATTCTGAGATAGCCAAGGTGCCCTTCTGGCAGGAGGTTTGCCTTTTTTCTTTCATTACCATCCACTGTTATTGTTGTTACAGATGATGGAAACTGGATTCATCCTGCTGAGTGGGAGAGAGCAGCAGAGGAACTCACATGGGAAAGGGTAAGAAAAATACATACTCAAGTTCCAGGAAACAATTCAAATCTTGAGGTTCAGTGATGAATTTTTTCGTCCACAATGTTGCCATCTGTGGCTTGAAAACTGCTTGCAGCCAATAACATCCTGGCTTAACTGACAGACAAGCAATACCATCGTGAGTTCGTCGACCAATCATGACAACGACCAGAGACTTATGACATCTACTGACGATTCACAATTCAGTTGACTCTGATGATAACTTCTGCTCAGGTTGTTGAAACGTTGGTCAATGTCAACACGAACAGTCATTCTCAGAACTACTATGATAAGTTGTACTCATCATTAGAGTACTAGTACTCTACTCTGGATGATCGTACTGTATTTTACTGACTTATGTTTGTATTTTGTTGAACGTCCCTTGGGCAGGAAGAAATTACAAAGAAAAATGACCATCATCCCCAGATGCATGAAAGTAACCTCATCTGAAAGCAGAAGAGCAACTGCATCTTGCGCCACTTTACTGTAACAAGTCCTCTTATGTGAACAGGGGGCATATTACCCTGTTGTGTCCTGACCTAATGCTTCATGGTAGACTTGTTTCTTAAAATATTTTATTTGCATTTACTGAAGCAATGGTTTTTTTTCCCCAGATGCTTGGGCTGGATGGATCACTGGTATTTTTGGTAAGTTCATAGACAGGAAATTAATGCCAATGGGTATAGTGTACTCTGCACGGAAAATGCAATGGAAAATAGAACAATGATACATTTAAGAAACACGAGACAACCTTTGAAAGACATGTTTCGGCATAACTTATGCCATCTTCAGTTTAATGAAAATAATCAAAATAGTACTATAGTTATGGGTAACGTTAATAACATGCTGAGCTAATCACAACAATAGATAATATGGAAACCGTGACAACGTATCAGTACAGAATGATACCAATACCGTTACAAAGCAAGGTGCTTGGTCTGCCTGGTGCTGTCTGATACAAATACCGTTACTAAGTGTCTGGCACTGTATGACACGGGAAAGGACAAAGACTAAAATAAAAAGGTGTTGAAATGTTGAATTTGTGTGTTTAAATCAGGTTTCAGACTTTTGATGTAAAATGCTTCCTTTAGTTTTAAAATATAAACGGTTTTAGCAGAATCTAAAATTTTAAAACAATCAGATGTGTACAGGTTTTTACAATTAGGAGAACTGTTTAGGTGTTTAAAAATATGAGCATTTTTATCAGTTAAAGTGTGCTCTTTAATCCTTGTTGAGAAATGGCGAGAGGTCTCACCAATATAACGGGAGTTACATCCTGCGCAAGAAAATTGATAAACAACGAAGGACTTGAGAGTGGTATGAACAGAATCCTTAAAACTGAAAAAATTCTTAATTTTATACAAGGAGAAAACTAATTTAATGTCTATTGTAAGTCATTGCAAAAACGCCTGGAAAGTTGTTTTATTTTGATCTGGGTGATGTTTGAAAAATTGCAGATAAAAGGAAGTTTAAAATAGCAGGTGCTACTGTTATTGGCATTTGAAGGACCACCATAATGATTATAGCTAATGGAAGTTGATTAAGGTTTCTTTAAAATTTCTTTAATGGTTTTATCAATGATGTGGGAAGGAAATGAATTGCGTTATAGAGTTTCTGACAGCTTATTAAGATCTTTATGAAGTCTGGATTTAGTGTTGTTGATTTTAAAAATTTGACCAACCAGGGTATGAATTAAACCTACCTTACATTTAAATGAAGTGAAACTAAAAAAGTTAGTTAGGAGACCAGTGTAAGTTTTTTTTTATGATAGATCGACATGACGCAGGAGGGAGTTGAATTATCCACTGGAACATCTAAAAAAGGAAGTTTACCATTTAATTGTGTTTCAAAAGTGAATTTAATCTTGGGATGTCTAGAATTTATGTAATTAATAAACAACATAGCGTCCTGCTGATTATGAAATAAACAAAAGGTGTCATCAACGTACCTACGGTAGAACAATACCTGAGAGTCTTTGTAATTACTCAGCCATTGGTCTTCATGAAAACCCATAAATAAATTAGCTAATATAGGTGCTAAAGGTGTACCCATAGCTACTCCATCAATTTGGTCATAATAACAACCCTTAAATAAAAAATGTGTTTGAGACGTAGCAAATGAAAATAACTTTTTAAGATCAACCTTGCTAATGGGAAAATCAGGGTTGTGTTTAAAAATAGTTTCAACTGCAATGTTAATAGTTTCATTGAGAGGGATATTGGTGAAAAGGCCTTCCTCATCAAAAGATAATTTAAAACTTTGCCATAAGATCTAACTTTTTGAAATTCCTCGACAAACGAAAATGAATCTTGTGTAGTATATTTATCAGGGATATACGGGCTAAGAATGGAAACTAAATACTTAGCTAGTTTGTAATTACAGGCCCCAATGGAAGAAACAATAGGTCTGAAAGGGCGAGGGGAATTTGCTGCCCGTTTCCTATGTAATTATTATTTAGGGAGGCCGTAGAATCTAGCTGGCTGTGAGCCTGTAGGATAGATATCCCGATACGTACTATCATCTAAGCAACCTTTAGACTTAAAATTCCTAAGAAACCGTTGAAGTTTGCTTTCCCTGTTTAATGTGGGGTCCTTATTTAGCAACTTAAATTTGGATTGATCATTAATAATATTTAAACAACAGTTATTGTACACATTATGGTCCATTATGACAGCTCCATTCCCTTTGTCTGGCTTGAGGATGATAATGTTTTTATTGTTCCTAATGTTCCGTAGAATACAATGTTTCTTGATGTCAGAAGAAGTAGGACGATGGGAAGAAATGTAATTTTGTGCGAGATGAGCAATTCTGGTTTTAAGACATGAAGAAATATCCTTGTTAATAAGCTTGTTTTTCATCATTTGATGAATGAATTCAAAATTGGCAAGAACATCAGCTTTGTTGAGGCGTAGAGGTTTGATTGAGAAACCCAATCCATTCTTCAAGAGGTCCAGTTGATCATGCGAGAGCTTTTGTGAGGAAAGATTCGTAACTGTTTCGCGATGGGAGAAAGGCAAGGTTGAATTCTTGGTTAAGTTCCGAAGTTTCTTCTGGTGCGTAGAAATGACCTTGGTAACATGTTTGTCCACATTCTTCTTTAAAGATCTGTTCAAGATCAACCAGATCTAAACCCCATTTAAACACACAAATTCAACATTTCAACACCTTTTTACTTTAGTCTTTGTCCTTTCCGGTGTCATACAGTGCCAGACACTTAGTAACGGTATTTGTATCAGACAGTACCAGGCAGACCAAACACCTTGTTTTGTAATGGTATTGGTATCATTCTGTACCAGATACGTTGTAACGGTTTTTGTATTATCTATTGTTTTCATTAGCTGAGCATGTTATCAATGTTTACTTACCTATAAATATAGCGCTATTTTGATTATTTTCGTTAAACTGAAGATGGCATAAGTTATGCAGAAACATCCCTGGTAAACATTCTGCCCAGGATCCTAATAAGATCCTAACAGGATCCTGTAGGATCTTAAGCAGGATCCTGATAAGATCCTATATAAGATCCTGAATGATCCTGTAGGATCCTATAGGATCCTATAGGATCTTGTTTAGGATCCTATAGGATCCTGTAGGATCCTGTTTAAGATCCTGTAGGATCCTGATCCTAAGCAAGATCCTATAGGATCCTATAGGATCCTAAACAAGATCCTATAGGATCCTATAGGATCCTAAACAGGATCCTAGATGATCTTAAGCAGGATCCTGAAAGACTTTACAGGATCCTGAGTAGGATCCTAAGCAACATGGTGCCATTTGGGATCCTGGGTAGGATCCTGTGTGAACTTACAGGATCCTGTAGGATCCAGGAAAATCCTGTAGGATCCTGTATAGGATTTCTACCAGGGATGTCTTTCAAAGGTTGTCTCGTGTTTCTTAAATTTAGCAATGGAAAATGCAATGCTGCATTACAAGAAAAGATGAAAGGTTGTGCGAAACATTACATCAATTTAATGTGCTGTCAAAGTTTGAAGGTTGATTAAGGGCATCAACTCTCTCTTCTAGGAGCATGTATTCTGGGTGGTTTCTTTGAACACTTCCTTCATTCTGGTCTTTGGTAAGTGTAAAAATTGTTTTTGAAGTTTTTAATGTTAATTTTGCATTGAGCAAACGAGCAAGCTTCTTTACTTCTTCACGATAAAAACATATTTTATAACCAGTCAACCTGTGGTGATGTGCATGAATGGCATGTTTTTTTTTTTAATTCTACAGCTTTCTGTCCTTTTCACATTGGTCAGTTCACAGTTATTCTCTTATCCCTTGAAGAAGTGGTAAGTTATAGTTGTTACTGCAAACTCCGTGGTTAAAAGCTTTAGAGTCTTGAGCAGACGTGAGGGAACAAAGATGAATTTATGTCTGTCTGGAAAAGTAGGTTGGGCTGCGAAACTTCACAGAAAGTGAGTGAAGAACTGTGAACCTGGTGTACAACTATAAAACCAGCTGTATGACAGTAGAGAAGAATGTTTGACCACATGCTTAAAGTTTTTGCAAGATTTACTACTTCCCCCCCCCCCCTCCCCCTCCCAAAATTATTCAGCACCATTCTTAAAAAAAGTGGTTGAGATTTTTGGCAAAGAGGAATTTAGTATGTTTTCTAAGTGAGCATATGACAAAGAAGCCTGCATAAGAGGAAAGGTGTGTGTGACTATCTTAATTTAAGTACGTTGTATTACTTGAAGTAATTTTACTGGACTTTGAGTTTTATCAATAACATAATTCTCTTTCTTCTTCTAATTGTGTTACAGTTCCAGTCATCAAAATTTGAAGGCCTATTAACTACAGTTTTGGGCTATGTAATTCTTGCTTTTTCTCTTATATTGTGTCATGTATCCTTTTACTCAAAAAGTAAATAAATAGAGTTTATTGGGCACAACAAAATTATTGTAAGACCCAGTAGAGACTTTGGTTTCAAGCATCCTGTCTAAATTTAAAATAAAGGGAGAGGAGCTTTAACTTGGCTTACAATTCTCCTGTAATGTTACTTCAGTTCTGATTAGTGGTTATCTTTTGTAGAGGACATATGTGGTAATCATATGGCCAGTAATTATTATTATGAATAAGTAGTGTCAGATAATTTTTCTTGACTGAGTAATTAGAGTGTAGCATCTCTTTGTGGATTGAGAAGGTAACTAATTGATTGCTGTTACTATTACATGCATGCACAAATAAATATGTATTTTTAATAGTACTTTTGCCTTCACAATGTATGAGAGTAATATATTGTATGTTTTCAGAGCTGCTACCTAAGAAGAGTCTTAGAAGCACAGGGCACCCAACAGGATACCACCTGCCCCTAGCATTTAGACTCCACCAAGATTCTTATAATGAATTTGGGACTCCTAAGAATGCTTTTTCTGTAGGCAACCAGGCTTGGTTTTCCTTAGCATTTTCTTTGTTGTCGATACAACTGTTTCTCATTAAAAACCAGGGAAATTCCTTCGTGAAATATGTCAAGAGGAAAACACACCTCAGGACTTGTTTAGTCATACACCAACTAACAGTCCAAACAAAACTGATATAGTAAAACAGACATTATTTTATTCCAAAGTATTGATTATAATGTTTTTTTTTCCTTGCATCTGTATTATCAACAGTGCATCATGTACTTTGTTTCTTTAAACTAATGGGTAAATTGACGTTTTCCTTATCACCAGACCAAAAAGAATATTGGGATTGTGTTATGTTGTAGTCAAAGTAAGTAAATCAGATGGCAACTTAGTCTGTCACATTTGTATTCACTTGTAACACCTGATTACAATTAAAGCATTGCCTTTTTTCTTTGCTTGTTTTTTTTTTGGCAAAAACACATCTAGGCTATACTGTTCAGCGAATGATGTAATGAATATAATTATCTGAATAATGAGTTGTCTAAGCCTTAGATTTTTCTTGTAACAATTTCCCAAAATTACAATTTCATCTGTTCTTTTTCCGTACCGGTAATACTTTATTATTGCTTCAGTATAGAAACTCTTTAATGTAAATACATGCACTCCTGTATGCACATTTCCTAGATCAAATTTCAAGCCTTGGTTTGATAACACTGACTGGATATTTGTATAAAAATATTTTTCAGTCATTTACCTCATGCCAGGTTCCCTCTGTAGTCTTCAGTCATATGAAGACAAATCATCAACCTTAATGGTGCTGTAGCATACATGTATCTCATCAAAAAGCACATTTCTTACATCAATTAATCACTCTCTGTTTTTCCTTTGCAGGTTTCGTTGTTAATGTTGGTAGAAATTGGATTGTTTCCATTAGTGTGTGGATGGTGGCTAGATATCTGTTCTCTGGTGAGTGGCTCTCACACTTGCATGAGTATTATTAATATTCGCTTACTTGCGCCTATAAGAATCACTTACTGAATTTAATTAGTGACCACATATTAACAGAATTATACAACATACGAGAAAGCATGAGTGGTGATGGGAAATACTTTGGGAAGTATTTCAAAACCAAGGGAAAATGAGGACATTTGATTGTTTCTATTCAGTTGTAGCAGCCCTAAAAATATTCGTCCTGTTTTTAAGAATTACTGCCGTAGCTGCAAACCTCAGGCCATGCATTGCATGGCCTGCATGCATTGCATGGTGTTCCACTTTCTACAAAACTTATCCCAAGGGTGTTACAAGAACAGTTTGGCAGATGGCTTCTGAGATGTTTTTTTAATGTTGAGGATCGAGACAATATTACCCCAAAAAGCAATGTTGACCATATCACCGTAGTAGACAAGGTTTTAAACCAAACCATTTCCTCCGATTGCAGTCTCTGTTTGGAGCCACCCTGAAGGACAGACTCATTAGTGTTGATTCTGCTCCAGGTATGTATGCTTCAGCTAAAATAATTATATCACGTCAATGTCTGAATTCAGTTCTTCATTTACACCACAGTGGCAGACCTCCCAATCCACAGTTTGACCTCGAGACTCACAGTTTGGGTTATCTGAAATCACTGTCTGATGCTTTGACCACCAAGTCTTCACAGTAAACAAAAAAAGTGTGGAAGTTGCAATACAGCTTAGGCTACCATCAGAGGAATTAAAAAACCCACACCAAAAGTGTTCTTTGTTTTTCAAAACTCTTGGTTTGAGACACCAATCTCCAGGATACTTTGTGTTCATTTTGAAAACACAAAATTTACTGTTCTGTTTAGCTGGGCATGTCAGGTCTACAGTGGTTAGCCAGTAGCAACTAATGTACACATTTTTTTTCTAGATTTTGCACTTAAGATAATTTTAAAAAAAAAGTACCACATGAAAGTACTGCTCAAGGGCTTTCATTTAAACAGTTGTACATGCGGTTTCGTATAAGGATTACTACTGAAAAGTACTGCTTTAAGCTTTCATTTGAAGAGTTACACTTGAGTGCTTTGATTTGAATGGTCACACTTTAGGATTTCATTCACAGACTCAAAAGTTCAATCCACCTAACACAATTCAACCCAATTCAAAGTTTGACTCCATGGGTGGGTGGGGGTTGGGGTGGGGGAGCTTAGTCCATTCAGCTCGCAAGGTGGTACAGTGTATGTACAAGGTCTGTGAACAGCCAAACTCCAGAGTGATGGCATCTTTACAATGTTGTTATTTTGCCATGATAGGCACTGCCATGTTCCTTCACTGGCTTGTTGGTATGGTGTATGTGTTCTACTTTGCATCATTTGTGCTGCTGCTCAGAGAAGTGCTTAGACCTGGTGTCCTGTGGTTCCTGAGAAATCTAAATGATCCTGACTTTCATCCAGTGCAGGAGGTGAGGCATATTCTCCATTTCTCTGGTCAAGAACAGGAAACGTTGTCACCTTGTTCTGCTCTCACATCTGATGCACATGTGGAGTTGATACATGTGTAATCAACCCTCAGATGTAAAAACAAAGTCACACCCCCACTGTGGCACTAGGGGCGTTGATGGAACCCCCCCCCCCACCCATGGGTTTTCACTATGTAATGTTAGAATACCAGTATTTTGAAATGATTTCACCTTTAGTAGAAAGCCTGTGATGTGCCCTACGAGATGAGCTACATATTATAGGTTGCCACGTTGCTGGGGGCCTGTGACGTCATCCAAGATGGCCACCATTTCGGGTGCCATCTTGGATTTTACCAGAAATTAGACATTGTCAAAAAATGTTAAAAATTGGAAATTTTTGATGCTGGACATGTAGAATATGACATAATTAAACGTTTTGCTGCTTTTTGTTGACATTTTTTGCATTTTTCTACCCAAAAAGGGTAAAAAGCATGCATTTTTCTTCAAAAATAGCTTGACCACCTACTACTTATGACATCATATCTCGTAACCATAGCAACCGATTCTCACCAAACGTATGTCAAAATGTGTCTAAGGGGAATGTGCACAGCTACTGAGAATGCAAGGTCTAGATAGTGATTCATCTTGGAGAAATTCAAGAAAAACCGTATTGGCCCCTTGTACACCCGAGGGTTAAATGGTAACCTGAGGATCTTGTTTGCATTTTCAGATGATACGTCTCCCAGTTTACAGACATTTTAGGAGATTCTTGCTATCATTGGTAAGTTTATTCATTCCACTTTAAGCCTAGTTGTTACTGATAAAAACAAAACTTCCTCCTTCTTTTATTCTAGCCTCCTACTACATTATTTTGTAGACAGTCTCCTCACCGAGAAAGCACAATATTTTAGCATGTCAGACGTTTGATCTGAAATTTGATTGTTTAAGTCCTGTCCTCTTACATTGAATCCCTATATGTCTGTGGCTTACTTCATGACACAGAAGCTGTGCTGTCTGTGGCCTACTTCATGATGCAGAAACTGGGTTCTCTGTGGCTTACTTTATGGCAAAGAAACTGGGCTGTCTGTCGCCTATTTCATGCTACAAAAATTGGGCTGTCTGTGGCCTACTTCATGTGACTGAACTGTCTCTGGTATACTTCATGCTACAGAGCTGTTTGTGGTCTGAGAATGCAATTAATCCTTCTGTCTCATCCTTCCCAAGCAAACATCTCATTTCTGTTGATGCTGGGGTTTTTTTCAGGTTGTATTTGGCACCACAGTGCTGCTGATGATGTACCTTCCTGTTAGACTCATCAAGTGGCTCTTTCCAAGCTTTCTTCCCTACAATGTCCAGTTATCCAGGTTAGCTACACAAAAGGATTCTTCAGTATTTTCGAGTCCTGACCATTTTTGACAAGTCGTGTTACCATGGCGGGAGAAAGCATCATTGAGTGACACAGGCATACTCGGAAAAAAGAAATCCGAGTTCTCCCAACAGGAGTCAAACCTATGACCTTCCAAATGCTAGTCCGGATACAGCTCTGGGTTATAGGAGACTCATGGGAACTGGGCCGTCAAACTACATTCTAGGTTCATGAACCTATTTTAATTGTACAGGGCGTGATGAGGACCACCAAAATCAACTTGCATGAATATGAACATTTCATGTGTATGGTTTTCCCACTCTTGCAGGATTTACATTCCAGTCATCTTACACAATACACTACTTTATTCCATCCACGATACGCAGGCTTTGTTTTTCTCACTTTATTTTGCTTTTGTTTAGTGAGGTCCCAGTCAGCGAGCTGTCACTTGAGTTGCTCCTCCTCCAGGTTGTTTTACCAGCGTTGTTAGAACAAGGCCATACTCGACAGTGGCTGAAAAACGTCTTGCGTGGCTGGGCTGTGGCAGCAGCATTTGTCCTGTAAGTTTTCCATCCTCAAGTTTCTATGGTTTTGCGATTGTTATTTACATAAGTAACTGCAATTATCATCGTCATCAATTCCCAGATAGTAATGACCGCGGAAACGATTCAAGAACAAACAGTGCTTACATCTGGGTAGTGAGAGTCATTGTTTGTTCTGAATGTCAGTAACGAGTTATTCCTGTGTTTTATTCACAGAAACCTCAGGTCATATCTTCTAGGGGACGTGCCTTTGGATGGAGCAGAAAATGTAAGTAGTTTGGTCATTTGAGTTCATCAGCTGTGGGACTATCAAACTGTTAAGAAGCACACGTACTTTTCTATGGTAGTTTTTGTTTTCATCTATTTTACAAAATGAAATTAAAATTCCTTTTCAGGTGTATGGTTTGCATTTGAATAACCGCATCAACCAACGGAATGCAAATAATGCCCAACAAGGTGATGCTGCTGGGCAGAATGCAGTGCAGGCTCAACCAGCTGGTGGTAATGCTGCCGTGGGTGAAGGGCAAGCAGCCCTTGGCTTTCAGCCATACATCAGACCACCCATGTTTGCTGTTAAGGTAATTTAGCCCAATATATACAATCTGTTATATATTGTTTTTCCGTCTGTTTGTTTGTTTGTTTTTTAAAGTAATACAGCTAAATAAACACCACCAGCTGTGTTTGAAGGAGCTGGGTTTCAAGGAAGAAGAAGTTTGTTTTTTAATCACCCTGAGTTCACATGTGAAATGGATAATACATAATGGATTTAGTATTTAGTTTTTGCTTATCCTATCCTGAAGTTTCATGTCCGTGGATGTATCTTGTGATAGCAGTCTTCGTGTAACTGATTGAAGAGATTATTGCTCTCATTTTGGCATATACAAAGAAGAGAAAAAACCTGTCTTACATGTGCTTTAGTAAAATCCAGTTATTGTTAAAAGAGGGTACATGTATTTCGAAAGGAGAAAGGTTTGGACTAACGTGGTCATGCTAGAATGATTTTGTCTTTTTAAGCTGAAAAGGTTGCTGAATTAGTATTAAATAGGCCCTTGTTTGATTCCTAGATTCTGTTGCTTGTCATGTTGATGTGTGTATCACTCTCATTTGCAAGTTTTGTGACTTTGACTGGACCCGGTAAGCTTGGAAGTTTCCTTTTTTTAATTATTGCCTTCGGGTTTAGAATAGATTCATACAACACTGGCTTTCAGTTTTTCCCAACTCACTTTTGTGTTTGCATCAGTTAAGAAAACTTTCATGTGTGTATTCCATGACACAAACGCCTTTGCACTTCTTATTATATCCATGCCTTCATTGTTTACGTATTACACAAAACACCCTACACATATTACGTTTTTCCTGTAAAACGCAGCCACCGTAATTAAAGGGCTTGAATCCATTTCCAGTCCTGCCGTTTGTAAGCATCTGTGTTTGTCTTTTCAGTTTTCATTGGTCGCAGTGTGATGTATTTGTGGATGGGTGATACATCTGTTCATGAGCTGTATACCGCAGCCTGTGGTCTCTATTTCATCTGGCTGGTGTGTCGAGTGGGAAGCGTTCTTCTCTCCTGGATACCTCTAGGCTGGAAGGGTGTGGCTGGAAAATTCTTTGAGTGGTTTCTTTTGGTAAGTTCTCGATGTATGAAAACCAGCAAAGGTCGTTTTTTTCATTGTGAACTTCCCTTTGCTATCGTGAAGTTCGTGAAGTTACCATAAGTTAACAAAAACGTGTATGCATTAAAATTTTTTAATACAACTGAATAAATTCTGATAGATTATTTGTCCGCATTTTATCGCTATTTTCTTGTGACTCTATTCTTATCGAGCCGTTATGTTCGGTTTTGCATTTGCTGATTTTTACCATTCGCATAGTCTACTCAATCCAAACACAACAAATTTCAACCAGTTAAGCATAAAACCAAAGTTCCTGGGACTTGTCTTCTGTGCGTTTTGCTGCATTAGTAGAGTTTTTCCCGCGCTTTTGCTTTTGCTTTTGCTTTTCCTTTGAGTTCTGATAGGATCATTGAGTTTTCTGTATTTTACATGGTTGGCTAGATATGATTACTTAAGTAATTAGACAACTGCTTTTAAAATGAACTGACCTTTATTATTGCTGTATTTTCAGGGTCTTAAATGTTTGATGGTGGCCCTTGCACTCATTGGCCTTGTACCATTGTTGCTGGGACTGCTGTTTGAGCTCGTTGTGGTGGTTCCTCTGCGAGTCCCTCTGGATCAAACCCCTTTGTTTTTCCCTTGGCAGGTAAGTGCGCATCGTGAAGTTAGGTCCCAGCCTTTTGCAGCATCAAGTGATGTTTATGTTTCCTCATTAGGACTGGGCTCTGGGAGTGCTTCATATGAAGATCATTTGTGCGGTGACCATGATGGGACCAAACTGGTGGCTCAAGAGAGCACTGGAACAGGTAGGTCATGTTTGATGTACTGTACTTAATGGGCTGCGGTCAACTCTGGCTATAACAGATGCGTTTGGGATTACATTTCAGTGTTTGCAGTTGAGTGAATTCGTAAAACTGAGTTTTTTTGAACTCATAACTTTTGTGGAGTTATTTTTCTTCGCCTTGACCTTATAATAACTAGGTGTTCGTAATAGAGAAATGTTCAAACGTTTTATTTCTTCAAGTGCGGCATAACAACGTCGTCTGAATCGGCTGTCAAATTTGTGTAGCACTAGTTGGTGAGGGCTTGAGCCAGTGACCCTGAGATCTACAGTCCCGTATTCTGGAGTTAGATGGACATGTATTTTGTGGGATTTGTTTCAGGTCTATCAAGACGGTGTTCGGAATATCAACGTCATGTTCATCTTGCGTCACGTGACCTTACCTGTTATAACTTGTCTGTTATTGGCTGTCACGCTCCCTTACGTCATCGCTGCAGGCGTCGTGCCCATAATTGGTGAGTATTGTATTCTGCTGTGAATCTTTTACTCAGTTTTATGGTAAAAATCCTCACAAGGATAATTAGACACATTTCCCTCCTGGCCATCTGCAACCGAAGACACTCACTGATACAGTTTCAGTGGAGTGGTATAGAGTATAGAGACAATACTGGGCCATTATTGCTTGGGTTCCGCTGATGGCTTTGATGAAAGCAGCTGAGATTTGGCGTTTCGAGGACCGCGCGGCGGTATAGTGGTGAGCTCGTTGCACTTTCTCTGCCTTGTATCGTGTTGTTTCCTTGCACAAGAAACTTTACTCTACATTGTTTCTCTCTACCCAGATGTTATTTATTCAGTATAAAACCGTACCATTAAACCATCAGGGGAACGAAACAACACTGCGGTGGACTTGTATTCCGTCCAGGGGACTTGTAATTCTCCTATAATTTTAGACAGAGCTAGTTGACACCAACGCGTGTCCTTCTCAAATTCTCTGCATGGAAACACAGATGACATCGCAGAAGTGCTTTCCCTCCGCCCTCTACTCTGTAAATGTCGTTTGGATGGACTAACATTTCATTAGGCTTTTTGGGCGGCTCAGCAGCATTTATTAAGGGGAGAGGGGGGAGAATTGCTCTTGTAAGTGACTTTCGCGGCCAAAGATGTCACTCATTCCAAAGTGTCTCGACCGTTTTTTTGGAGATTGTAGTAGGAAAACTGGTAAGCTCCGGCAGTTATGAGCCACTACGTTCGTAAGGATTTGATTTCATACAATCAATCCACCTGTATTAAAATTGAACCAAAAAAAAGCTTCCCCAAGAGATTTCATATTCGTCCTTGTATTTCAGTGCGATCTCCCGATACAGCGCTGTTCTGTCTTCGTCGTATTTACCCGTTCCTGTTGGCCATGTGTGTCCTGATTGTGGGCTTCATCTTTCAAGGACGGCAATTTCGACTTCTCTACGAACGCATCAGGAATGAAAGGTAAGTGGAGACGCGTTTTAGTGGTTGGGTTTGTGGTAGATAGCTTTTGTTCATTCGCAGGAGCTACCTCATTTCTCCTTCTTCCCTTGTTGTCTTCTTGGTTATCTGTACATATATACGCACACGCACCCTTGATCTAAGTTCTATGTTCGGTTCTATTTCAGATACCTTATTGGCCAGAAACTTGTAAACTATGAGCACGGTAAGCAAGCGATCAAGTCTCATAGACCAACAGTCGAAGCAAAGTGAATATTCTGGAGGAGTTCCTGAATTCTCACCACTGGCCGTACTCTCAACTGTGGTAGCCACACAACGTTTCTCCCAAGTAAAATGTTCTGTCATAGTGGGTACAAGCGTTGCGTGACAGTCAAACGAGGTTTCTCCTTGGTTAGGGTTCACTGCCCTGTAGCACGAAATATTTGCGGGTTTTATTTATTATTATTATTTTTTTGCAAATTTCTTTTTGCTTGTTTGTTTGTTGTTTTGTGATCCGCAAAAAATTATTGGCCGCAGAAATATTTTCCAAAAACTGGCCCCACTCCAATGTCACCATTTCCAGAAAGTCTGTCACAATGATATTGCGACAGTGGTGTACTTCGTGAAATCCAGTTGCTTTTTTCACCGAACGGTAACTGAAGCTAAAAAATCGAAAAAAATAAAATCTTTCCTGAAAATGTTAATCTTTCTAGAACGTTAAAGTTCAATTCTGCAACATCCCTCATCCCAAATCGCCAATGGGCCATGTCCGAGTGGTCCTAGTCCCTCTTTTTCAAATGGAGGCTTTCATATGAAAATGAGATTTATTTTCTTATGAATAAAATTTAAAGGAACTATGTCACGGCGTTTTTATTCATTTTTCTGATCTGACAAAATTATTTTCTTATTGAAGGAAACCTCAGAATAGTGGTTCCCCAACGTATAAAAACACCAAAGAAGTAATATTAAACCAAAACTAAACGAGGATGGTTACGACTGAGGGAGATTCAGATGGATTACGAATGACAAACTTGAAAAAACTTGCCAATTTTTTAAAGATGCGCTATCCGTGACGTAGCTCCTTTAATTTCCATATGTAAGGCTGTGCACCCAGGCCTCACCATGGAAAAGAGGCTAGAGACAATTTGGAAATGGACTATTCGCAAAACAAAACTCCCGCGAAAATTTCCTTTTATAGAGCGTTTTCACTCACGTGACCAGCAGCTATGTAAATTTATTGGAACAAAAAGAAAGTGTTTACACAAGAAAAGACTTCGACTCCTACAGGATTGGCCCTGTACACCAATATGGCCGCCGTGACTTCATATGAAAACGCTCTATACGTTAGGTGGAACCGTTGTATGACTTCCCAGTAACGAGTTAGTGCCTTAGTAGTGGCAAGGATCATTGCGTGACAACCCTAAGAAAGGTAGCAAAAAGAATTGGAGAAAGAAAATAAGATACTAGAGGGGAAATATTGAGCAACGTGGTTTTTGAAATCCGTGTACAAGCCGTTTATGTACAATGCACGGTTACAACGAGTGTCGTTGAAGAGATTTTATTTATTTATCGATTCCCCTAAAGGGGTGTAATTACTGACTGTTGAAAAATCTGTAGGAAATAAAACTTTGTAATATAGCTGTGTGATAGTTTCAGATATCTCGCCTTACTACTAACTGAATGTTTTAAAACTTCATGCCTGTTGGCGAAATCTGGGTTTAATTTTATTTGAAGGGTTTTATTTTTCTTGTCGCTTACTGTTTCGCATTCAAAAGCTGTTTGGAAAAAATTAATTGGCGATCTAGTATTGTCCATTCGACAACTCATAGTTTATCTCAAGTTAAAATTTTGGATCGGACGGGAAAGCCATCGATACCACTGGAGAGACCACCTTAAAATTACGAAAACCTCTGAATCCGATTATTACACCTTGTTTAGATGCTAAGATATTGGCTAGCAAAATTTCGCTGTCTTTGTATAGCCTTTGTCAATTTTTGCACACTGGGTATGCGAACCACAATGCAAACATCTAAGGAAATTTTTTTCATTCACTGAGCTAACGTGGTATATTTAACAATTTTCCTCCAGTTTTGCGTGGTGTGGCCTCTTATTTCCCACGATTTTTGTCATACGCCTCGGAAGTCCGCAACTTATTTTGATAGCTAGATGACAAAAATCGTGGAAAATAACCGGCCATACCACGGAAAACTGGAAGAAATTTGTTTTTGACCACAGAAAAAGAGTTTCTTTGTTTTTACCCGGTGCGAGTCTACAATAAATCGAACAGAAGCATTCGCGATGAGCATTCCTGGCGTGAGCCGTGGTGTGGAGTCTCATCTCCCACGGCTCTCGACCAATCAGAGAACGAGAAATTGATAAGATGTGGTAAGAATTTGCATTGTTACTAATTTAGAGGTGGTTTTTCAGGTAGTATTGATGGGATGTTTTCTATCCAAGCCGAATTCAAACGTAAGACTTACCTAGATTAGTGAGGTTTAAAACCTTGCATACTGTAATTCATTGTAAAATATGTAATGAATAGGTGGTCCAATGAGCGCAAACTCAAATCAAAACAACAAACCAAACAAACCGCGTTTCTACTTGAGGTAAAGGGCGGTTTTTAATCGACTGCCGAAAGTTATGCTATTGTTGTGCTCAATATTTTTAAATTTGCTGGGGGGGGGGGGGGGGGGTTAAAGGACGGTGCGTCCTAACCTAATACAGAGGTATTTTGCAAAGGTTATGACCGTGGGGAAAAGCAGATCTTATCAAGACCTGTTTGAATGTAAAACGAAAAATGTGGGAAGCACACATTTTTCAGAGATAATTAAGCAACCATAAATCTGAAAAAGCTTCAAAATACAGAGATTGAATGGCATTTTCTTTGCAAATTTAAACTCAATTATCTCTGAAAAGTGCATGGTTACCCGCTTTTGGATTCTGATAGCCCTTGCTAAGATCTACTGTTTCCACATAGTCATAAACCGTGCAAAAGTACGTTTGTATTAGTAGGCAAATTCCTTAAGAAAGCCGAATATCTCGGACCAGCCCTGAGATGCGCAGAACGTATGCGCAGTAACAAAAGGAGGCACTTCTGTTACTCGTGTTTTCCCGCGTTTGACACCGGTTACATGCTTTTGCTTCGACTTCTGATTGGTTCGTTTCGTTAGCTTTCGTTTCGTTGGTTGTTTTGATTGGTTAGACGTGATTACTATTACTATTACCGCTCCATGTAATCTTTGCGGGACAATCGCGAGTAGCGGGAAAAGTACGAAATTGACATTGACCTGCGAGCCACTTCCCGCGAATGTTAAAATCCTACTTCAATCAATTTACAAGCAAGACTCTGTTTGCTTTTGTTTTCTATTTGTGAATGTTATTGAGATTGAGTATTCTTGGTTTCTTAATGTACAGTAAAATTGTAAATACAAGTTATTTGCGTAGATTAAAATTTCTACTGCTGTATCATGAAGCTTAAACCCAAAGCTGTCAAAGCTCGTATTAATAAACTGTTTCTATCTCAACCACAATATGAAGTCATAACTGAGTTTGATTGACCACAGGGTTTTAAATTCTTATAGAGATTATGTAAATGTGTGATCACTGGATTTGGGAAGCTGCGTGGGTTTTGATATTTACAGCTGATATTTTGAGATATTTGGACGCGTGTGATTCGATCACTATTTTAGAGCTTCAAAAATGTAAGAATCCTGCCGAGTGTGCTTCGAATTGGTTTATGTAATCCAAATTCTGATCTTTGTTTTCTTTTATTTCTTAGATTTGCCTTAATTAGCATCTCCTTTGAATGGGAAATATTCATTGCAAAAACTGACGTTGTTTATCTGTATGTCGAAAATTTCAAATCGGTTGAGTCACTTTACCAAATTAGTAAACAGCAAAAACGTCTTCTCGTATTTCTCGCAAGCTTGTTGAAATCGCTAATTTTGTTTTCGAGGGAAATTTCATTTCATGAAATATTTTTAAAATAGTTTCTTGTATCTATGTTTTATAAAATTTATTCATTCATGCAAAGTTTGATGTTTTCCAGCCCCTTAATTACTTGCTTTTAAACTAGTATTCGTTTTCGTTCTTTATTGGTGCTTGTATGCAACAAATCCTCCTATCGAGAAGTTTTATCCTGTTGTAGAAAATTATTAAAGACTCAGAGCCGTTTACTTCGATTGCACTACTAGATCAGGCGAAGTTTGATCCATAAAATCTGAAATATTGTCTTTAACGCAGTCCGTTGCTGCGTCTTTTGATGACCCTCGGATTTCGGTGTTTATTTCCGAGATTTCCATGTCTCCATGAAGAGTTATAGGCGATGAGGGATCGTCGTCTGATCTCTGCGATCGGAGACCCCAGTTTTCAAGATACAACCGCGCGGTCTCAACATATCCAGCTCTTTCCATCGCTGTTGCAATCAAAACTACCATGTCCTCGGTCTGTGCGAGATCAATCGGCAGGCGGCCCTTGCAATCGACGCAAGTCAGATCAGCGCACGAGTCTATCAAAAGACCAACAACATTACAATGACCGGCAACGATACCAAAGTGTAGCGCTGTCCAACCGTTTTCGTCTTTCCCCTCAATATCTGCACCGTGATCGAGGAGTAACATGACCAACCTTATGTTTCCCCCGAGACAGCTTTGCTGTAGCGGTGTTAAGCCATATTTGTTCTTCTCGTTGAGCGCAAATTGTTTTCCGCCGTACTTTAATAAAAATTTTGCCTTCGCCACGTCGCCTTCGACCACGGCTTGGTTAAAAATTACGTTGGACGAAGAAGGCCAACGCGAAAGTGTCTCTTTATGATCATTCAGTCCTGCTTCCATAACACTAAAAACAAACTTCATTGAAAAAATATTCTTGCCCTAATCAGGTTGTCTCAAAACTCCGTGTAAACAAAATTGGAACCTCGATCGATCGGATGTATTTCCGTTTCGTGGCAGTTTCGGATGTTTATGGTGCTTGCTTCTTATTATTGTCGACAAGCTCGAGATATTCTTGATCAAATCTATTTACGGCAACGTTAAGGAGGCAAGTATTAAGAAGTCGCGATGCGTTGGGCAAATAGGATGTAATTGTTAAATATAAAAACGTTTTTTAGTGGATAATCCCCTCGCTGCACCTGTCTGTGCTGAAACAGGTGCAAATCACTTTTTTGTACGTCGTTGAATTCATTAAAAGCTGACTGAATTTCAAATCACGAATTTAACGAATAGACAGTCGTTATTTGTTGCTGATTTAGGGTTTAATTATCAGTATACGAGGCTCCCGCTGACTCAAACACTTAAAGGACGAAATTGCTCGAAAAAGTAGAGTTTCAAGGTTCAATCCGAGGTTCAATTCGAGGTTCAATCCCCATCTTCACTTTGCTAGTGGCCCATATTTAACCTAACCAGTAGACAACAGTGTCCAAACGGAAAGGGGTTTCTGTTCATGACAATGAGAAGTGAAAAGCTCAAGATAGCAATTAGTAACCAACGGAATTGGTTTCTGTTCGAGTTGAGGAGAAGTTCAAGATAGCCATCAGAGTAATACTGTACAGCAGTAACCAAGGGAAATGGGCTTGCGTTCGAGATAGTTAAAGGTTGGAGATAGCCGATAGCAAAATCCAAGGGAAACGGGTTTCCTCCGTTCGAGCTATAGTAAGTTACTGTATAATATATTATCCGAGGGAAGCAGTTTTATGTTCCAAACAGCGAGAATCTACTGTTATCTGCTAACAATTGCATAAATCACTGGGAAGACATCTCGATTATGATAGGCTCATAAAGTACAGAAAAGTGTAATGCGGCTGCAAATCGCAACGAAGATTTCCGAAGTTAGTTCAAAGAGACCCGGAAACGACTACAAAGGATCACACGTTAAATCCCGAAGATGACCGACCGAAGATCCGACAATATTTCCGAAAATTGTGTTTTTTTTTTTGGTTTACCATCAAACAGTTTATTCGTTTTTTATTCTATTTTAACCAATTTGTGTAAACATAGACTGAAAATTTTAGCCAGTTCGTTCAGCAGGCAAACAAATTAATCGGAGAAAATGACAGAAACAGCAGGCCATGAAATCCAGTAAGAGCAACGAACGACTATACACTTCCTATAAAAAGGTGCTCAGCCGTTTTCGCTCCAAGAGTCAATCCTTGAATCAGTTTTTGTCGGTTCTAACGCCGATTCGAGGCAAATGGCAACATCGCGTTAAAAATAAGTCGCGAAAAATTAGTATTGGAAGGGACTTTCAGAAGTCTAACCACTTTGCAATTTTGGTAAATTTTGTATTTCAGCTCCATCAGGAAAATCCTGGATGCTTAGGGAACACCTTAAAATTGACAAACATTTGAATTTGAACCTAAATCGTACTGGATTTGATAGCTCTTTGCAAATTAAGAGAAAACTTGAAATTTACTGACCTTTATCATCCCAGCATGATTTAACCCTTAAATTCACATGAGCTGTATTGATGGTTTTTTCTCTTCGACCTGTAATGCACATTTTTTGTCACGAAAATGTTTTTTGTTTTAGAAATTTCCTTGTTTAGAGCTCTTTTGCCCTTGTGAGTGAAAGAGTCAAGAAGCCATCTAAAGCCAATGAACTGGGTCAGTGAATGGGAGTTCTTCTCAGGAGAGCGCCTGGGGAGATCGGGCGCCTCTACTGTGTTGATTTCATATGATTTTCTCAGTAGTCCTTTTATTCGGTATTATTAGAATAGTTTTCACAAAGAAATGTCTCTGGATTTGTTTCTGGGAAAGCAACAATTAAAATACTACTTTGAAACATCTTAAATGACTCCTTGATTTCGTCGAACAAAGATTTGACAATTCTCCGACACCTAGTAGTAATCATTTGCCAGAGGCATTAAACAGCAAGACTCGCTTACAATTCGTTTTGCGTAACGCACCATAGTCTTTCCGGCAGCCAGCTACTGTTAGGTTGTACCAGCAAGACTCGTACACCTCGTCCAATCATATAACGGTACCAAATTCTAGGAAAGAAAAAGTAAACGTACTCGATTCTTCTTCTTTGGACCGCGTGTCTTCTTGAATGGTTTGCATTGAGGTGCGATTCATAAACAAAACATGAGCGATGATTTGTAATGCAAATTTTCTTCAACATCTCGCCCGTTCTTTGGGGGAATTATGGAACTGGGGAGGGGGAAGGAGAAGGCAAGACGACTGAAAACGCAAGTCTGATAAAAACCCCAATTCACGTGTACAATTAATCCTTTTTCGCTCAGAGAACGAACGAATTCTTCTATGCTGGACGATAATGTCCAAACTTCGTTTTCAGAACAGGAGCAGACACAGGAGCACAACACAATCATTTAAGAGGTGGGAGGATCTGTTGAGTGTCCTTACTGACAGCAACGTTTTTCTTGACTTATAGTGGAAACGTTTCCGAACGTGAGAGATCATAATCCATAAATAAATTCACACATAACATTGAAAGAATCAAATATTTCCAAAAATACTACAGCTTTTACTTGAGGTACAGTTAAGTGTTTCTAAAAGCTGGACACACCCATTTATTTGAACATTAACAATTTTTTGTTTGTGCCTTGCAGGCAAATATGATATTAACTCTTAATTATTAATTTAACTCGCAGTTTTATTTTTAAGAGTTAAAACTCTTAAGTATCTCTCGATTCCAGAAGCTAAAAATACAGGAAATAAACCCTATCCCCAGGTTCTACTTTATACTCCATGTGACGCCAAGAGAAGAACCTGGCAAATGGAAGGTCACATGATCCCAACAACAATAGCCAATAGAGACCCTTCTGTCATATTGAATGAATCAAAATCTCCAGTACATGTAGTTTTGGTCACAGGGGACCTGCTATGTACCAGGATATTCTCTTTTCGCCATTTTGAATAGAGAGAAGACCCTAGGTACGAGGTTGTGTCATCAGTTGTCTTTGAAAGGTGCAATTAACAAAGAGTAGTTGAAGAACATACCTAGAGTTGATAAAATATGTATCTATTTCCAGAAATGAGAAGATGACAAACTAAATGCATTGAGGTGATTTCATTCAATTGCACTGTGCATCCTTTATGTGCATAACTTTTTGTGTCATTAGTGTGTGCAAGAGCATGGGCATCTTCCTGAACTTGGTATGTGTTCTTTGAAACCAAGCTGTTCAGAAAAATAAATGGTGGTTTTCTCCTATACGAGAACGGTGACTGCCATTTTTTTTTATACGGCTTTGAGATGTTTTTATTTTAATTCCAAACAGAGCAGGTTTTTAGCTACAGCATCGTATGTGTGCAGGTAGCAAATTCTTTTATTTCTTTATAATCTTAACTCCTGTTTAACTAAAATAGTTTACAGTGCAAGATAAATGTCTATTTTGTTAAACTGCTCAGATATTTTAATGCAAGCAATGATTTTATTATTCTCATTTCTGATTACTTTCATTTCTCATGAAAACCTTGCAGGTAGCGTAGTCACAGTTAATGTTGTTGCACAAAAATAAGCACGGTCAACCCTGCTTTTTATTGCATTTTTGAAATATTAAAAAACTTTACTACCAATTGGACCGAGTTTTAAAACAGTTTAAAATTAATATTCCTTCTTTTTTGCTGGAATCACCCCGGGGAATCACCTTAATCCTTCAGTAGTCACTCTCATACTTTTCGTGAGAATATAAAAAGATGGATGCCCACAGATGCGATGCCCACAGATGGGATGCCCACAGCTGAAAGACTGTCCAAAGAATGAACAGATGGCCAAGAAGGGAAACATTGAGTGGTTACGTGAAATTTTAAGGACTAACTTTCAGTCAAGAGCTTTTCTAGTCTGTGAGCAGGCTCACTTAGTGTGTTATTCGTGTGAGTATATTGGGGGCAGAGCTGTCACTTGCGAGCTGATGAGAAGAATGGGGTGATGCTCACTATTCTTCTTGCCAGCTCGCAAATTGCAGCTCTGCCACCAGGTTACTCTCGCAAATAACTCACTAAGTGAGCCTGCTCACAGGCTAGAGCTTTCCCCTTCCCAAATGTACTAGCAAATCTGGGAAGTATTTACGTATTATAACTGCCTAATTTATGCAATGCATTTTATTGTGTTAGAGATCAAACAGCATGTGATGATAATGGTACGAAAGCAGTGGATGTAAACAAATGCAAGTTGTTTTGTTCCCCAGAGTTTTAAAAAAAGTGTGTTTGGACTTAAAATGTTAGACTTGAAATGTTTCTTTAATTGTTTTGTTCTTATACGACCCATCCAAAATAGGCAAATTTTTATTGCACATTTTCTTGTTTTCTTTTCGTGTGAAGGCCATTATTAATTCAATAGATTTTTTCAAAGCTTAACAACCTTTAAAAGCACTGTTGCCCTAATGGAGCTTGACAAATGTTTGTCAAGGGTGAAAACTCAAAAGCAACAACAATCGGGTAAATTTGGCATTGGTTGTTGATTTTCTGTTTCACATTGACTTATTGGTAGATGTAGGTTTTTGAATTTTGTTGCAGTTGTTCCCAAAAATAAAATTTGGCAAAAAGAGGCATATAAGTTTGGTCAGTTTACATTGGATGGGCTCTAAAAATAAAATTGGTGAAGGATGTCCTTATTATTATGATGAGGTGTATTGTCTACATCCACCTAAAACATGTCTTGGAATTCTGAGACAAGAAATCTTGAAAAACTTAGAACCAAATGAAATGTCAGAACATGCTTCCCACTTGTTTTGATCAGCATCATAAGCTTGCAGTGACATTTCTTGCCCACCTTGTTGACGAAAGTCACCAAAGACAACAATTTGACCTTTAAAACTCACAGCACTAGCCAACTGTCTTGGTGCCACCAGACTTGGAATGCTACTCCATACTTTGCTGAGAGGATCATATATTTCACAAGGATCATGATCTGTTGCTCCTGGATGAAGGCCTCCAACTACAAACACCTTCTGTTTTATGGCTGCACCACCAGCATTTGCCCTCCGGGCAAGAGTTGAAGGAAGTGTTTCCCAAGTATTATTACTTGGATCAAATCGTTCCACAATATCTAGGAACAGAGCTGTGCTATCGCTGCCTCCAATGGCATACAGATAACTTCCATCAGCCACTGCACATGCTTTTGACCTGGGGCTACTTAGCGGGGAAACTTCCTGCCACAGATTTGTGTCAGGATTGTACTTCTGTACCATACGGAGCGACATCTCATGCCTATCTATCCCACCAACAACATACAAGAAACCCTGGAGGGTTACTGCTGCTGACTGGGAGCAAACTATTTCTGGAGGCTTTGTACAAACCCATCGGTTGAGTAATGGGTCGTAACGCTCCACAGTGTTCCCACCCGCAAGCCATCTGTACGTTCCTCCAAGAACATATAATTTACCATGACAAGCACTCACAGCATGAAAGGGAGAGGTGTGTTCATATTCAAATTCATCCAACTCATACCAGTGTTTACTGGAGGGGATGTAACACAACACTCCATCTTCTCCGCAAGCGGCAATGGCATCTTCATGAGTTTTCAGGCAATTTCTCGGTGATTGTGAAAAAAAGCAATCTTCTGTA